>WNWU01013589.1:4143844-4235494 GCA_012654045.1 Ptyas mucosa | reverse complement strand
TCATGGTAAAGACTGATAAGCATCTTTTAGTGTTGTGTAGCAATGGTTTAAAGTATTCTTACCTCTAGTGGGACAATTGACATGCTGAAAATATTTTGGAAGCTCTTTCCTTAAGTTACCTTTGTTAAAATCACCTAAAATAATGGCCAACGAATCTGGGTATTTGGCTTCACCGTCCATAATCTGGCCAGCTAGAGTTCGTAATTCCTTGTTTACACAGGCTTGTGGTGGAACATACACAGCAATTAGGAGGAATGAGGAGAACTCATGTGGAGAGTAAAATGGTTTACAGTTGATAAGAATGTAAGTTTTCATCACAGAATTTATGTATTATAGTTATATCCTGAGACCAGCAGTGGTTGATATATATATACATAAGCCTCCTCCCTTCTTTTTACCTGATGATACACAGAGCAATTCTGTCTGCTCTGTATATCTGAAACCTTGGCATGCTGTTGTCATCAACTTCCTCATTTAGCCAGGATTCAATGAAGCATAGGGCTGCTGCATTGTAAAATCAGAACTGCATTTGTTTAAAAGGAATATTTCATCCATCTTATTAGCAAGTGAACGTAAATTAGTTAGAAAGATTGAAGGGAGTGGGGTTTTTTTATTTCCCCTTTTCCTTAGTCTATTCAAAATTCCCGCCCTTTTACCTCTTTTATGGCATCTCCTGCGCTTGCTCTTGGTGATCCATAGCTCCGGAGAATTTGCTTCTTCCTATATTAGAATCTCCTTCACATTTATAAAGAGGGGGGGGGGGAGTTTGAGGTTACAGAAAGCTGCTCCTTAAAGAAACACTGCTTAATTCTTAGTAGATGGTCTCGTGAATATGAAATCCATAGAGAATTGCAGAGAATAAAAAATAAAAAAACCATTGGAGAACATTTCACCAAGGCAGCCATTGGCGGCACCTTTTTGTGGTGTAAAACCTGAGGGCAAGTATGATATGGTTGCCATTGCTGAAACTTGATGGGATGAAGCTTGGACTGGAATATACTGATGAAAGGATACAATATAATACAATACCATACCATACAATTCTTTATTGGCCAAGTGTGATTGGACTACCAAGGAATGTGTCTTTGGTGCATATGCTCTCAGTGTACATAAAAATAAAAGATATATTCATTAAGAATCATAAGGTACAACACTTAATGATAGTCATAGGGTACAAATAAGTAATCAAATCATACTAGGAAACAATAAATTGTAAGGATACAGCAACAAGTTACAGTCATACAATCATAAGTGGGAGGAGATGGGTGATAGGAACGATGAGAAGATTAATAGTAATAGTAATGCAGACTTAATGAATAGTTTGATAGTGTTGAGGGAATTATTTGTTTAGCAGAGTGATGGCATTCGGGGAAAAACTGTTCTTGTGTCTAGTTGTTCTGATGTGCAGTGCTCTATAGCATTATTATACAATCTATTCAAAAGAAACTGACCTAACAAAGGAGGAAGTAGATGTTGCATTATATGTAAAAATCACTAATCTCTATAGGAATGCACAAAACCAAAGATGAAAACTTCCTAGAATGCATATGGGTCAATGTAAAAAAAAAAAAAAAAGAATGTCATTGCTATAGGCATATATTACAGGCAAGCCAACCAAGCAGAAAAAAATAGATGAATCTTTTGCTAACCAATTAATAAATGTATGCATGAAACACACAGTAACAGGGAGGCTTTAATTATCCTGACATCAACTGGGAGACAAACTGCATCAAGTGGGAGATCAGACATATTGCTAATCAATCTACCTGACAACTGTCATCCAAAAGGCAAAAGAGGAAACTAGAGGAAAAGTTATACTGAACTTAATTCTTACTAACAGAGAAGTAAAAATAGAGGAGGTTGAAGTTGCCGTAACTTTGGGGAAAGTGACCAGATCATATTAGAATTCAATATAATGCAAATAAGTAATTGAACCTAATCCAATCTGTATCTTAAACTTTAAAAAAAAAGTTGATTTTAACAAACTCAGAGCTAGGAAATATTCCATGGATGAAAATCTTAGAGGGGAAAATAACTCAAGAAGCGTGGGAAACTATGAAAAATATGATAATAAAAGCCCAGTCCAACACAATACTACTGAAAAAGAAACAAGAAATCCAGCATAGTTTCATAAAGATCTCTTGGATAAACTGAAAGACAAAGAGTATAAGTACAAAAAATGGAAAGAGGGATGCATAACTAATGCAGAATATCAGCAGATAGCCCAAATCTGCAAAGATGGAAAGAAAAGGCTCAGAATGAATTAAGATTTGCAACAAATGTCAAAAATAATTTTTAAAAAGTTTCTTTCAACATATAAATAACAAAAAATAATTAACAAGGAAACAATTGGTCCATTAAAGAGAGAAGATGGCAGGTAAGTAATGGGCAGTAGGGAGAAAACTGGTATTATTTCAGAACCATTGCACCATAACCATATCTTTCAAAGATTCTGGAGCACTAGAGAACTATCTGAGAACTGGGAAACAGCTGGTGTGGTTCCCATATTCAAAAAAGAGAGAGAAAAACAGATTCATTAAAGACTAATCAACCTGACATCAATACTGGGGGAGATACTGGAAAAGATAATTTAAAAAAAATAGATCTGCGAACATCTAGAAGCAAATAACCAGAAACCAGAACAGATCATGCCAAACCAATCTTATTTCATTCTTTGACAAAGTGACTAAATTAGTGGACCAACAAAATGTTGCAGACATACTATACTTAGATTTCAGTAGGGCATTTAAGAAAGAAGACCACAACATACTTCTTGATAAGCTAGAAAAATATGGGATAGACAGCATCACCACCAGATAGATTTGTAACTGAATGACAAATTGTACTCAACAAGTAGTCCTTAATAGTACTACATCTACATGGAGGGAAGTAAGATTCCATCTTGGGCCCTGTACTGCTCAATATTCTTAATAAATGATTTAGATGAGGGAATAGATAGGGAACTTATCATATCTGCAGATGACACTATGTTGGCAGGAATAGTCAACATACTATAAGATAAGATAAGGATCCAAAAAGATCTTGACAGACTTGAACAATGGATTGTATCCAATAAAATGAAATTTAATGTAGAGAAAAGCAAGGTTTTACACTTAAGGAGGAAAAACAAAAGTTACAAATACAGATTAGGGAAAACCTGGCTCAAAAATAGTAAGTGTGATAGTGATCTTGGATTGTCCTAGTCAACAATCACTTAAATATGAGCCAGCAGTGTGCAGCCACCACCAAAAAAGCTAATGCAATCCTTGTTTGTACAAACAGAAAGTCAAGATCACATAAAATATTAGTACTGCTTTATAAAACTTTAGTAAGATCACACCTGGAATACTGCATCCAGTTTTGATCACCACATTACAAAAAAGATAAGATTTTGGAAAAAGTGCAGAAAAGAGCAACTAAGATGACTAAGGGCCTGGAGACTAAAACATATGAAGAATGGTTGCAAGAATTGGATATGGCTAGTCTATAGAAAAGAAGAACTAGGGGTGACATGGTAGCGCTGTTCTAGTATTTGAGGGGTTGCCATAAAGAAGAGGGGGTCAACTTATTTTCCATAGCACCAGAAGGCCAGGAAAGTAACTAATCAAGGAGAGAAGTAAGCTAAATTAAGGAGAAACTTCCTAACAGTGAAGTGGAACAACTTGTCTTCAAAAGTTATGGATGCTTCATCACTGGAGGTATTTAAGAAAAGACTGGACAGCCACTTGTCTGATATAGTATAGGTTCTCCTGCTTGAGCAGGGGCTTGGCCTGGAAGACCTCCAAGGTCCCTTCCAACTCTATTCTGTAAAGATTGCTAAAAGGAAGGAATATAAAGTTGATTTATTTGATTAAGGTTAAAATATATATGTTGTTATCTCTAGTAACTCTTAATGGACTTTTCCTAATTAGGACTGAATGCCAGGTTTTAAGGATTGTTTATCGATAACAGATGAGATAAGGGAACAAAAGATTTTTTTATCAGTTTTTATACTGTATTTTAAGAGAAGGTGACATTAACTAAAATTGTTCCTATTTGTGATGAAAGAGTCACAAGTCATTTATTTATTTTTTCTTCAACTTTACTGTATTCTTATTTTTTCTTTCTTTTCTATTTTTTTTGCAGTTTTTCTTTTTCTTTTGTTTTTAAATGCATTTTGAATTGTTTTTATCTTTTCATTTATAATAAAATAACAATTAAAAAAGAAGTTGGATTCTTCTTTTTTATTAATATTAATAGCTTCTCAAAATGAGGATTTTCTTTTCCTTATGAACTAAACTCCCTTAACAGAAAAAAAGGAAAGAAGCTTATTTTTCCTTTTTGTCCCAGATTTATTGATGATGATGAGCCATAAATGGAAAAGAGGCCTTAGTTTATTCGTGGAGTTTAAACATTAATTCTGCTCAGAGAGGAGTGGCCCTGTTGTTATGCAAAGAATAATTTTTAGCACTTACTATTTAATAACTGGCTAGCATTTAAAGTTCCTAGCCTTTAGCTGAATTATCATGTCATGGGAAGATCATAAGAACCACATTGAAAGGGAAAGGTCAGTAACAAACGTGGAGACCCAGATCTGTCATAAAATCAGTTCCAGCCTTCCTATTGTTGATGTAATCCTATGTTCCACAGATTCCAGATTCTTCTTCACACACACAGCTACACCTAACTTGAACCAATCTGCCAAATTGATGGCTTTCTTCAAAGAAGATTTCAGAAGGGTTTGAAAGATATGTTTCCTATGGGACACATTATAC
Organism: Ptyas mucosa; assembly: GCA_012654045.1. NCBI lineage: Eukaryota > Metazoa > Chordata > Lepidosauria > Squamata > Colubridae > Ptyas > Ptyas mucosa. Next base: position 4,230,740 of record WNWU01013589.1, on the reverse strand, counting down.
CATACCATGGGGCCTACGAGAAAATGTGTCTTTTTCCCCTAGCAAGTATCATTCTCAAAAGATGCTGCCCAAAACAACAACAGAAGAGGAAAAAGAATATATTTGGAAATAATAGTCACTCTTTGCTGAGGCACTCCTCATACGCCTTACCTACTGTGAAGGTCTAGAGTTAATCATTGTTTTGTAAAATCATGAAAGATGTTCTTTGTGGTTCCTCTACACTAAGAGTATCCCGGTGGGAATGCTACTGACAGTGTTTTGTTGGGCACATTCAGCAGTATTGAGCCAGCCTGGGCAATCTGTTATTAATCCTTTTTTCTTGGTGACATGACTGGCAATTGATGCTCTCAACAAGCCATTGAAATTGCAGCAATCAGGCAGCCATCAGCTAATCAGATGCGTTATGTACCTGCAAGTGTTTGGCTGAAAATGCAAAGTGGGCAGAGAATAAAATGCTTTGGATAAAAGGACTGTGAGTTGAATGTAGCTGTTCTGAAATAATCTGTAAAATATGTCTCAGCATTGTCAATATCTTTGGTATCTGTAATAGCAAGTAACTTTTCAAAAATCAACTAGTAAAAAGCTGTTGTTGTGTAGTGAATGCATATATATGGAGTCTTGTAGGTGATGTGGTTTGTTTCTGACTGTGCTAAGCACAGAAAGGTTTCTTGATTATGTTCTTTATTTAAAATACTTATGAACTATCTTTCATAGAATATATCTCCAAAGTACAGGAGTAAAAATAAATATAAAATACAATAATATGAAAAGAATAAATATATAGTAATAAGAACATGTTGTAAAATTAGCCATATTAATTTGGATGCATTTTCATGGTCCCTCAAATACAGAAATAAATACAAATATTTTCATCAAAAGCTGCTTGGAACTACTATTAGCAAGTGGTGCTTAAAAATTTGAACCCCTCCTGATTATTCAATATTTCTGCGAAAAGGTGGCCTAAATGTTATCTGTCCTGCACAGATGTAAGCTCTAAAATTAGATAAAGAGAAGCCAATTAAACAAATTTAGTCAAAAAAAATAAAGTAATTTGCTTTATTCCACGGAAGGAGGGGAATCACTAAATGTTATGGAGAAGTCTGTTAATATTACAGCATCCATTAAAGCAAATTCCAGTTTGGTACTGTGACATTATAGCCTAATGGAAATTGGCTTTTCTATCTATATAATTTTTTAAACATATTGTAAGTCTATTCACAAAGCCAACTAGTAAAGCAATTCTTAACATGTGGGTTGCATTCTATGGATCAGAGGTGTGGAGGAACACTTGCTTAGTTCTTATGCAATTCTAACGCAGTAGAAATAAGTTCATGCCAATTTATAGGGCAATTCAGTAATGCTAACTAAAGTTCATGGAAGTGATTCTCAGATTTCCAAACCTTGCTTATATATATCAGAAGCTGACTCTCCAAAGCTTGCCCCAGGCACAGCTGCAAATTATTAGGTTCATGGAATGTTTACTAATAAGCCTGGTCATTAGGGCAGATCTGTGATGAATGGCTTTGAGCCATGTGTCTCAGTCCCAGGTATGCTCAGACAGTTTGTGATCAGTAGCCATCGGAACAGCTGCCTTGTTAAAGGGCTCCTCTCATTGAAATCAGCTATATATCAGCCAAATTGATATCCTGGATTATTTAGACTTCTTGTAGCTTGATGGATTATGCCAATTGATCTCTCTCTCCTCTTCTTTCTTCCCACTCGGTGACTTTGCCAGTCCTCACTCTTTCCAGTGTACTTTCAAAATGCTGCACAAATGATACAATCCCTTTTTGCATTCTCAGTCAAGTTTTTAAAATTAAAAAAAGGTCACTACTTATTTCTCCACCCTTCTTTATATATTCATCCCTTTTCATGAACGTTTGGGGAATATGTAAGAGGGATAAGGAAAGCAACCTTATGAAATAGGCTAAATTGATTCATTGGAGATTAGAATAATATAAGAATTATTACTAAGCAGGTTTGAAATCCAGGTCTTTACTACCTATGTGGTAATTTAGATTTTGGCGACTCATACTTGGGACTAAATGAATTTGAAACTTGGGTTTCTTGTGTCCATTCCTTCTGTCTTTTCATTATCCACATATAAAAGGGGAGGAAACCTGGGGTGATAATTAACAGTTGCATTTTCTAAGTATGTTGCAAAAAAAAAATTTTTTTTCATAGAACCATTTTGGATGGTACAACAATTTTAGTAAAATATTCTTAATTTTAGCCATTTCCTGCTTACTGTTTACTGACAGAGTACTGAGTTTTTGCTGCAAGTTTGGATAAGTCACATCTGAGAGTTTGCTGAGTTTTAAAATACTGGGTTTTTTTCCTATAGAGTAGGCCAAATATAATATAAAATATATTTTATCAATATTAAAGGTACAGATCTGAAGCATTTGTGTGAGCATAGCCTACCTATGACTTGGGAATTATGTGGATTTGCTTCTGCTTTGTCCCAACATTTTGATGGAATAATAAATAGGCAAGTCTTTCTCCAACACCATTAGATGAATATATTTCAACATTGAAGCCCTTTTTATTGAGCCAAACACATTCCCTATTCCTGAAGTGCTGATCGGGTAAGACTTTTTCCTAGTAATATAATACCTTGGTAATGATGAGTTTGATGTAACCATTTCTGGCTGACTTTTATTCCAGTAGTTTCTGGCACTCATTTAGGTATTCATTATTAAGTTATTCTTGTAGTTATTTCTGTGTGGAGAAGCTGTGCAACTTTAGTGGATGAAGCCTGGGAATGGCTTCAGCCATAAAAACAAGTTTGACAAGCTTGTTTTCTCACTTTCATCTTTCAACATTTGGGAGAAGCAAATGGCCATGTGGGAGAAAGTAAGAGGACTCTCTCTGTTTTCACTGATGAAGACACATCCTCAGCTCTAATTTATTTAACAGTTTAAGTAGCACTTGACAAAACTGCAGTATTGTCACAAATGGAGCATTTTTTCCTATTACATAGTCTGTGACAAAGCTGCAGAAGAGTGCACAACAGAAGTTCCACAAGTAGGAAAAATAGCTGCTCTAAGGAGAAGGAATAACAACAGCAGCTGCCTTTTCTTTCAGGCATGAGGGCACAAATCAGCCTTTCTGGGCAATTTCCCATCTTCCTCTGAAGGACTTTGTCTCTTCCTCTCTTTCTGACTCATTTAATAAAATGAAAAATGAACTCAGTGTTGCTTACCTCACTCCCATTCTCATTTGGAAGAAATAAAGTTTTGAATATCTTTTAAAGCTTCCCAGTTGTCCCCATTTCATTTTCCCACTGCAAAGCATTAGACACACGCTAATAATGTAATGCCATGGAACATTAAAACAAAACAAAACAGGACACTGAAGGCAAATAGCCAACTGTTTATTCAATGGCTATTGAATACTTTCAACTCTACAGGAAAGAAGAATCCTGAACAAAGATTTGTATAGAGTTCAGGGCTATAAAGTGGGAAACTCTAGGGCAGTGATGGCTAACCTTTTTGCCATCACCTGCCAAAAGTGGGGGGAGCGCGATGGGGTTGCACATGCCCACACCCATAATTCTGTGCACCCGCCCCCGCGCATGTGTGCACAACCCCCCACCACCATGCTTCCCTTGTGATGGCCCGGTGGGCCCAGTAGGCCTGCTTTTCACCCTCCCCAGGCTTCAGAGCCTTTCTAGGAGCCTGGGGAGGGGGAAAACGTCTTCCACCACCCCCCGGGGGCCCTCCGAGGCTGGAAACAGCCTGTTTGCTGACTTCCAGTGTGCCCAGAAGGCCCGAAAATCAGCTGGCTGGTGTGTACATGTGTGCCAGAGCTTAGCTCGCGTGCCCACTGACATGGCTCCGTGTGCCACCTGTGGCACGCGTTCCATAGGTTCGCCATCATGGCTCTAGGGCATCTGATTTGTTGGCAACTTTTGGGAAAGATCCTTGTCCACAAACATAAGGTTATCTCTACTGTTAGCAAAACTATACATTTTGTAGAATGTCCTGAAGTAATCAGTTGAATTTCCCTGGAACACTGAAGTTTCTCACCCAGTTAGTACGTTGTATGCAGTTCCCTTATTAGAGCTGTCCTATGAGGCTTCTATTCTGTAGTTTCGATAGCATTTCAGGGGCTTTGTCTGAATGCAGGGAGGGTTGGAAAGGATTAGGCAACAAGGGGGGCCAGGTTTGATTTTTGTCACATCCAAAAGACAGGGAAGAAAAAGTTGTACTCTCCATTTGGTTTGTCACATTTTTTCACCACAAGTAAGTAGTATTATTTTCAGAGAAGCTTATTGCTGCTATTTTTGTATGGTAGTTGCTAAACAAGTATGTGTCCCTGAGATGTGATAATTGGATGACAGGGAGAATATATTGACTTTTATTTTTTTATTTTTTAATTAAACATTTTTTAAAAACAAAAAGAAAGCTTTACACTTTTTCCGTTTCAACAGTTTCGCATCAGTCAAGAATTTCATACTTATACATTTTTTCTTTTCCTTATTCTACTATATCTTTTGTACATATACTTCTAATATTAATTCAGTTATTGACTTTTATAATAGGTCATTTTGATGGAGAAGGAGAAATGAACATGAGGAAAAGAGGAAAGAGAAAGAACTTTTGATATTAAGTACCAATAAGGAAGACCAAGATTTGGGAGGAAGTGTAATATTCTGAAATGCAAAAAGAGAAAGATGACGGTTTTTTACATTGCAGCCTTAAGCTGCGGAAGTCCTGTATTGGACTTTGCAAAAAATTGCAAAAAATAAAGCTGACTTCAGAACTATTTTTCTGAATTTCACCTTTTCCTCAGCTTTGGGCACAGTGATGCCTCGATAGTCTGTCTAGGCTATATTTGCCATGATCTTGGTTGGTAGATTCATTTACTTCTCTACCCATTCTGGACAATTAAAACAATGAAGGAAAACATCACACTTTTGCCATTTTTCTTCACACCAGAGCTAAAAGGAGAAAATGGCAGACCTCTTGTCAGTAAATATAGATCCATTGTTCCACTGATCTGCTGTTCCATGAAAACAAACAAAAGAAAAAAGGTTCCTCATTTTGCTGTTATTTAAGTGAGCCTGAAAGAAAAAGAAAAAAGAACCCCAGTTTTTCATCTCTATTAGATGTGTTTAAAATGGCTCTGATTGGGAAGGAAAGTTCATTCCTGCCCTTAAGAATTGACTAGTGGTCCCTATTTGTCCTGGGGCAAGTGGGTAGTACAAATCATCCCTGAGACTAATGAGAGAAAAGGCAAAATTTGGAACTACTTTCTAAATATACAGAGTAAAGATTTGGGTAATTTATCATGGAGCAAGAGATATATCAGGTTTGAGTGATACTAAAAAGTTAAGGTCCCTGCTTGTTTGAATTAGTCTGATTCAGTCCATTTAACCGGGGGGGGTGGGGGGATGGAATCTAAAGGAAATTTAGTGGCAAGGGGGTTTCAAACAGTCTAGCTCTGCCTACCTGGAGAACTGGTCAAAGGCAATCACTTTATTTGCAATGCTGAAGCTTTGCAGTGCTCTGTGGGCAGTTGTTTTTCATTGGTGAGATTTTGTTTTGCTCCATCTCCTACTCAGGTCAAGCCAGTCTCTCCTCCCTCCAGCTGGAGTTTGGCTGCTGTGGCATTATATTGAGAGAATATTTCACTGGTCTTGTATGCAACAAGACAGTGTCTTGCTGGGGGTTTTTTTCCCCTCATGGTGAAAACTATAATTTTTGGGTTGAGGAATCGGGCAAATATATTCAGCATAAATCAATAATGTGAATGATAGTCATGCACTGATTGAATTGTATGTTCCAGTATTGAAAAGAAAGTCCTCACTGGCTTATACTGTTCAAGTTCAAGAATGGTGGTGATTTTGAGTTCTGATCCTGGAAAAATGGCTATGGTTCCAAAGGGAGAAAGCTATGAGCTGAGTGTTTCACAGGAAGAAATAGTATAGCAAGAGAATCCCAAGAAAATATTTGGATCAGTAGCAGAACATGCTCAAAAATGTTTGGTCAGCAGACTTCTGGAAGAAACACAAATATGCCAATTTGGTCACAACAGGGATATGGAAAAGCAAGGTTTCAAATGTTTTACTCAAGTGAATAAAGTCTTCAGAGACTCCCCCCCCCACCTTTTAAAATAAATTTATTTAAATTAATTAAAAGTAACAAAAAGCTAGACTACCACGGGATGCAAAAGAAACTGATGAATTCTCAGATGTTCTTAATGTCCTATTAATTTACCTTGATAGGAAGATACTTTAGTTTTGGAAACTATTTTCTCTTATGACTTTAGATTGGTCAATTTGGTGAGTACCTAATGGAATACTTTTCTAGATAGCAATTTAAAGATCAGGAAGGCATTTGCACTTATCTGATTGTTTATCTATTCACATAGATCAACTTATATGAATTTAATTACAGTAGATTTTTTTTTAATTACAGTAGATAACAAACTGGGTTGACAAAATCAGAAATTAGGCGGTGATAAGCTGCCTGGGAAAGCCAAGCAAAATCATCAAAACCATTAAAAAGTGAAAGTTGGGATATTTTGGACATGTGATGCGACACCCGGGAAAATACAGCATACTTCACTTAATCCTCCAAGGAAAGATTGAAGACAAACGAGGTCCAGGCAGAAGAAGAACATCATGGCTTCAAAATCTAAGGGACTGGTTTGGACAAAACTCAGCAGCACTTTTTTGTGCGGCTGCTGATAAAAATAGGATCATCAATATGATCACCGACATCCGATGACGGATATGGCACAAAAAGAAGAAGAAGATAACATTTACATTGTCCACGCAGCTTTTTGTAGATCAAAAGTCATATTGGACAAACAGTAGAACGTGATGACAATGAAATGAATGGGTAAAAGCCATTGTGAGACACTCCGTAACAAATGAAGGAAACATGGAGCAATCCCTGGGGTCCATCAGTCCATTCTGTCTTCATCCATTGGCAAAAGAACAAGAGCCATCAATTGCTATTCAAGCAAGACCATCAACAAGAAAAAAATCAGACTGGCTCAAATTGGATAAAAATGTCCACTTAGAGTTCACCACTTTGTTTTAGCCTTGAAGAAATGATGGATTTCGTCTATCTTTTTACCACTCCCCTTCCTTTCTTGTCCTTTATGAATCCTTTTTTTTAGTTAGTGGCCGCCCTTGTCTCTCTTCCTCTCTTTTTACTGACATGAGCTGTTTTGGAGGTAATATTTGTCCAGTGCGAGACAAAAATACAATATCCATTTATTTACTGTATTCAGAGAAGTCTGCAGAACAATAATGTTCCTTTTGCAAATCAACAGGACAAAATGAAAAATATATTAAAATACAATATAAAATAATAATTTGCAGTAAAATACTTTCTAGTAGAGGGAAGACTAAAAGGAGATAATTCCAGATACATTGTATAGAGATTGTGATCCAGAACATAATGTTATTTACAGTAATTATTGAAGTCAAAAAATTTTAAAATACATATGAGAATAAGCATTATTCAATTTCTATGAAAATTACATTAAAAAGGCACCAGATAAGTTTCAGTTACTTTTCATAGCTAAAAATGGCAAAAGATGAAGCAATCCTACAATTATATTACACGATTGTTTTTAAACTATTCAAAGGAAGAATCGTTTAATAAAGGAAAGAGGAAGCTATATTTAAGAAGGTAGTACAACAAATTCTGCACTGAATAAACGTGAGAGAAAAAGTGCTTTCATCCAAAACAGCAAAAGATTCTGCTGCTTACTGGTAGCGGTTAATAATATTAATGGTTATTCTAATAGTCTGTGCAGAAGGAATTATAGTTTTCTTATTTACTTTGCAAGAAATCATGGTGAAGAAAAAAATATTACCATTTCTATTCCATGGAGGAAATTTTGGTTTGCATTAACTACTTTGAACCTTCCCACCTTTTTCCAAAAAGTACATTTCTTCTTCCTTACTCTAAGCAGCTGTTTACAATTCAATGGGCACTTGAAAAAAAGAAGTGGAAAAGAAAGCTTCCCCTTTGAAATTCATCTGGGAAATGGAAAAAAACTTTAAAATACCTTATTTCAAGCAGAACAAAATAATAAAAGTAACAGGTTAATGATTTTTTGTTCAGCCTAGATATTAGAAGCTTCAGTATTGATTGGTTGGTTTCCCTTGTCGTTCTAACCTCTGGTGGAACTGATTTTTTCTTTGACAGGGAGTGTAATAAAATGTACAGTTTCCAATTTGAGAGCCCTATAAATGTCATCTTGACATGCAAGTTACAAATTCTTTGTGTGGCGTCAGCAATAGTACCATCTTTTCCAGTGTGCCAAGAGGTACTTATGTTGGTTAAAGAGCTTGACTGGCATTTGCTGCTCTATTCCTCCTTTGAAAGGACAAAAAGTTCATGTTGGAACTGAAATATTTTCTTCCAAAAATATTGAGCTGACTTAATGCTCTGTGTCTATTTTCTGCTGTCGGGGGGTTTTGGTATTATCTTGTTTTTAAATCAAAAAGAATGAAATTCATAAAACCAACAGCAACAGCAACAAAGCAGAGTTTCTGTCCAAATTTATTTATTACAAAGTTTTTTTATCCTGCTGCTGGAGTAAAATCTTCAAACCAATCACAGCTTAATATTAAAGTACAATAAAATATAAAGGGACAGTAGCAGTAATAGATGAAAAAGGAGACAAATGAAATGCATTCTTAAAATTAGAGAAATGCCAAGAGAAATGAAATTAAGAAGTGAAAAAGGCAAACATTGTCTTAAAAAGAAAAGAGTTTGAAGAACTCTGGAAGCCCAGCAGAAATGTAGTAAGGCAGATGAAGTGGGAAGCAGCTGCCCTTCAAATAACAAACTGTTAAGTGCCCAGAGGTTCTTTAAAAGTTCTTTTTTTAAAAAAAGTATTAAAACACATCAAGGAAGCCCTCAGAATATGTGACTATCCCAAGTGGGCCTGCATCAAATCTCAAAAAAGACCCTATAGGAGCTCTTGCATAACAGACAACCAAGAGAACAATAAATTTTTATTTTATTTATTTTTTATTTTTATTTGATTTATATGCCGCCCTTCTCCGGAGACCCAGGGCGGCTTACAATGTGTTAAGCAATAGCCTTCATACTTTTGTATATTTATACAAAGTCAGCTTATTGCCCCCATAATCTGGGTCCTCATTTTACCTACCTTAGAAAGGATGGAAGGCTGAGTCAACCTTGAGCCTGGTGGGATTTGAACTTGCAGTAATTGCAGGCAGCAGATGTAAGTGGATGTTAATCACTGCCTTAGTCTACTGAGCCACCAGAGCTCTTATGAAACAATATTGACATTCCATACATTGCATAAATATGGGGAAAGCTCAGGAGGATCTTCAGCCAACATAACATACGTGCACACTTAAACCCAAGAATACTGTAAGGCAGAAGGTTGTCCATCTGAAGGATAAAACACTCAAACATAAACTGAGCAATGTGGTATATGCAGTACAATGCAGTAAACCATGTGCAGATTTGTATATTGGGGAAACAAAACAATCACTTCATAAACGTATGGCACAACATAGGAGAACAAATTCATCAGGACTAGATTCAGCAATCCATCTGCATTTAAAAGGCAAAGGCTACTCTTTTGAAGGCAGGACAGTCCACATTTTGGACAGAGGAGATTCCTGCTTTGAAAGAGGGGTCAAAGAGGCAATCTATGTCAAAATTGAACAGCCCTCTCTCAACAGGGTGGGAGGGATATGACATCATCTATCTCCAGTCTACAACACAGTCCTTTCAACAAGAAGGCTCCACACCCATTTGCACCACTCAGGTGACACAAATAAACCTCCAGGTGGCCTCAACAACTCTCTAAAAGAATGCAATTGATCAGCTGTCTTCAAGGAATATAAATCCTTCCATTCCCCACCATCTGGTCAGAGTTGAAAAAGCTTCTTGGATGAGAAGCGAAATGTCTTCAAAGAAAGTCCAGTTGCCTCTTGAAAAAGCACCTTTGGGACAACCATGACCTGGATGACTGACAATTTCCATAGACATTTAGGCTTAGTTAGAAAGTGTTCTTATTTTTTAAAGATTTTTTAATCTAGGTATTTTATTATTATCAGGGGATGTCTTATTTTGGGGAAAACAGGGTAGTATGTCTGTGTTGTAAAGATCCAAATGACAACCGAATAACAGCAAAGAGTTTCTTGCCGTCTATAGATCATCTGGATTTTTGCAGCTTGTGAAGATATCTAATTTGGGTTGGGCTGGTTTATGCAACCTAACTGTAAAATGCAAAATGTTATACTTCCTTTTTCTGCTGCTCTGGCTTTTCATCTCACTTTACCTTCCAGGCAACGACATGTGATTTGGTACTAAAATAACCCTAGCTACCACTGCTGAGGAAATTTGATGGGGGGTGTCTAGGCATTTGCCTGCATTTCATTTTAATGTGCAGATTGCAAAGGCATTGAGACAGCATGAGAAGAGCAGCCAGGTACACAATAAGGAGGTAGCACCGGGAATGGTATCATCTAGGAGCCAAATGTATCTAACACTCTTTCCCTTCTATGCATAGCAGGTAAACACAACACTAAGCACACTAAAGAGGTTCTTTGCCTTAAATGTTCTTAAAGGAGCAAAACAAGGGATTTAGGCAACCGACTGTATTACAGAACTGCATACAATGCACATAAGATGTGATTGCAATAATACTTGTATATCGCTATTTATAAAAGAAAGGATGCATTCATTATACAAGCTGTTTATTGCCTATATTTCTGCAGGCAACTAATTGTTGCCTATATCCCTGTAGCTTTAGGTAAGAGTTTACTGCCCTCTAAACCGATTCTTAGCTTGTTGCTTGCTTGTTTTTTTAGCACCAGACATTACTTTATTTCTGTTGGGCCTGCATTTCCTTGTATCCTTGATCTTTTTCAGTGAATGATGCAAGTCTTCCTAAATCATGTCATGAGTGATTAGGGTTCCTGAAATCCAAATATACAGTAACTATGTAGTATGTAACTATGTATGTATGTATGTATGTATCAGTGGTGGTTCCAACCCGTGTTACTACCGGTTCTCTTCGCGCAAGCGCTTTAGATTCTGGCCAGCTGAGGTGCAGCAATCCACTCTGCCGCGCCTATCAGCTGGGCTAAAAACTAAGAAATAAAAGGTAGGAATAAAGCGGGGGCGGGCGGGATGGCCCAGCTCCCAGTCACATAGAACCGGTTTGATCATGTCACATCGTCACCGCTACCGGTTCGGCCGAACTAGGCCAAACCAGGAGCAATCCACCATTGGTATGTATGTGTGTGTATATGTATGTATGTATAATCTATGTTATGGTCTGCATGCCTATAAATCTAGAGTGGTTTGGTTTTTTTCTTCTTTTTAAAAATACTTTTATTGAGTTGAAATACTTTTATTTATATTGTTTTATTAACAATATAAAAGTTAATAAAACTGAAATCAGCAAGGAAAAAATAGAAACAAAAGAAATACACAGTACAAAAAGAAAAAGGGAAAAAAGGGATATTTAAAGAAGTGATTCCTGATATTCCTTACAATAAATATAGGCAGATTTAATATTTCCCTACATTCTGTAAGATTATACTCATAATTCACTTCTTTCTGTAACATCCCATCATCCATTCACAAATTCAAAAATCATTATCATTTCTGCTTACGTCAGCAAAAAGTCCAAAAGTTTCCAGAATTTTATGAAAGTATTTCTTATTTTGATTCTGATTAAAATAGTCAACTTCGTGTTCTTTGCTTCTGACAGTTTTGATCTGTATTTCATCAGGTTGTTCTTGAGCATTGAATCTTCATTCAAACTTATTTTCCCTCATTTCCCTCATTTCAAACTATTTTCAAGGCTTTAGAAACCCTGTTTTCTAAATCCAATGGTATGCCTTTTATGGAGTCGTTTTTCATTGTTTGGCTTATCATTTCTAGTGTATTTCCATGATGGCTGTGCTCTCTATTTTTTAAACCACAATTTCTTTATTTCCCAAAGTTTCTCCATCAACTGGATTTTTTTCCCTTTTCTCCCCTGCCTGGATCTTTCATCTCCTCTAGTATTCCATTTCTATAATCACAAAGACTCAAATTTCTTTAATTTCAAATTTCAACCAATTATTCTAATACGCCAAACAATTTATGTTCCCACAATGGTATTGTTTTGTTTATTTAGTTAATTCAAAAATCTTAGATAAATTCTAATATTTCCAATTTTTCTAGTCCCTGAATACATTTAAAACTTTCTTGAATTAAATTCTTATTTCGGTCTGTTGCCATTTATTTTATATTCTTTAATTTTTTAAAGTTTTTCTCCATTTTGGGATAATGTTCTATTCTCTAGGTAGTTTTCAAATTTATTACTTTTTAAATAATTATAAGTCCAGAAATGTTCAGAAAGTAAGGTTACATGAACCCAGTTCCTTAAAGGCCTTGCCTTAGTTGAGGATTTGATGGGTTTCCTTCAGCGGTAGTATTCAATTTTTTTTTTACTACCGGTTCTGTGGCTTTGACTTGTTTACTGGGCATGGCTTGGTGGTCATGTGACTGGGTGGGCATGGCTAGGTGGTCATGTGACTGGGTGGGTGTGGCTAGGTGGTCATGATCCTAGTTCCCCCTACGAGGATCCCCCCATCCGGATCTTTTGCAATCCCCCAAAGGGTCATAGGAAACCAGATTCCATACAGCTCTGAACCCTTAAGACAAACCAAATACGCTTAATGGCTGGTTGCTTAGCAAGTGTTCTGACCTTCCCAGAGCTACTTGACCTGTTTTGGGAGTTTTGGCAGCCATGCACACACACACACACACACACATTTATGACCAGTTACAACATCCCACACAGTCATGTGACTGAGGTTTTCTATGTTTTTTGCCAGTTTCCAACAATTCCTTCTGGTTTCTGGTTAAAAATGTCCATTGGAGAAAATGGACTAGTTTAACAATCACAGTGTTCACTTAATGACCGCAAGGTTCACTTAAACAGGTCTCTCTCTCTCTTTCTTTCTCATCTGTCTTTCTCCCCCCTCTTTCTCTCTCTCATTTTTTTCCCTCTCTGTCTCTCTCTTGTTCTCTCTGTCTCCATCTCTCTCTCTGTGTTTCTCATCTCTCTCTTTCTCCCCCCCTTTCTCTCGTGTGTGTGCATGCATGCACGCACACAAGCCTGATAGAGGACAGAGCCATCCACTTCCCCAGCACAGGAAGGGGTTTGAGACCATGTTGCAGCCCTGAGCACCAACTTCACAACTTCCCCTTCCTCTTTTCCCCCCCTCTTGTTGCGGTCTCACTCTCTTCTTCTTTCCCCTGAGCTTGCCATTCCCCTCGCGGTGCCTGCAGGGCTTGAGACTTTCCCCTCTTCTCTTTCCCGAGGCGCAGGCTTTAACAGAGGGGAAGCAAAAGTGACCAAATGGCACACGTCCTCCCGGAGCAGTAGCTATTTGGCTTGCCCTGACAGATCGCCTTTTTCTTCTCCCCTCGCCTCGTTTTTTAACTCACCGCTTAGAGGCAGCGTATAAAGGCAAAGTCTGGGAGGCATGCACACATGAGGCGCCCTGCCCCTTACCCTCACCCCCCCTTTTTTGTCCTCCTTTTTGCTCGATGGCCTTTGAACTGCACTTCACTCTTGCACAGTAAGGCTTTAGCCATCACTATTGCTACTTTGGCCTACCTGTGCCGCCCCTCACATTGATGCCACAGCACCATTACCTTTAGGGAGAGCTGCAGTCTCAAAGATTGTGCAGCAAGAAAAAAGGCAGATGAGTGTGTTGCCACTGCCATTCCAGACAGCTGCCTCGGGAGCGAGGAGAAATAAACAAGCCAGCCAGCAGATAAAGGTTCACTTACTTGCTTTGCTCACCTGCCTCCGCTGCCTTTTCTCAGCTCCCCTCATTTTGCAGCCAGCTTTCTCATTTAGGGAGACGCTGCAGTCTCAAAGATCGGGAGGGCTGCGCAGCAATAGAAAGGGCAGTGAAACTTGCAGGAGCTGAGATGGGAGAGCAAAGTCAATGATGCTTTGGGCTGCCAGCTGGCCTCTTTATCCCCCTTGCTCCTGAGGCAACTGGGTAGCACAACACGAGGCTGTTTCTGCCCTCTTCCAGAGCTGCTGCTGCCATTCCAGAGGGCAGGGGGGCAGTTAGGAGGCCAGGCACTCCCTCACTGTGACTGGGCAGGTGAGCTTGGGCCAGCTGGCAGAGGGCAATCGTTCCTTGGCTTGAGGTCCCTGGGGGACTGGCTAGGAGCACCTGGAGGGCTTGGGCTAGATGGCCTGGCTCACATGACAGGGATCACCACTTTGTGGGGGTGCTGCCGGGCCTGGATGCGGCGGGCTGCCCTTGCCCGGGTGTCTCCAAAATTAAATGAGGAAAACAGCATACCATGGGAGGGAGACCCACTCTGGACCTGCCCGTTTGGCTGAAGGGCTGCCTCGGGGGCAACATGGCTATGTTTGGCCTCCTTTCGGGCCCAACTCTGCAGTTTACTTGTGAGCACCATTGGCCTTTCTCCCTGCCTCTCTGAGCCAATGCTGCTAATGAGTAAACTGCAGCTAGGATCTCCCACATGCTTCCCTCTCAGGCCAGCCCAGCTTGGGGAAACGCATAGGAAGGGCTTTGGTGCCACGATCTCCTGCGTGCTTTCCTCTTAGGCCAGGCCAGCTTGGGGAAACACATGGGAAGGGCTCTGCTTCCACAATCTCCTTTGTGCTTCCCTCCCTCCCTGCGCACATTGGTCCACCCATCGCTGGTATCACCCCTCTGCCAGCTGTCTCTCCCACTCACCCATTGGCCCATGCCCTTCAGCCTTACCTTTGCCAAGTAGTGGCTGCAAGTAGTGGCTGGGCAGGGTGGGGTGGAGCAGGCGGGGTGAACGAATGGGGACCAAGCGACCCAGTTCGGGGGCATTGCCAGCTAGAGGTCATTACCGGTTCAGCGAACCATGCCAAATTTCCGCTAACAGTTCTCCTGAACCGGTGCAAACCAACTGAATACTACCTCTGCTTTTCTTGTCTCCTGGCCCTCAAGAAACCTATGGTATAACTACTGTCTGTGATCTCCTTGTGATGAGCAGTTGTTGGGAGCACATGTGGGCAGTCTTTCATCTTTTCCTTGCCTTGAGTGGTTCCATTCAACCAGACTTGTTGCCATTCCATTGGTTTTACCCCTAGCCTTGTCTCAATTCCTTCAGAAATGTCTTAGCTTGCCATTGGCAAGCAATATTTTTTTATTTCTTCATTCATTTGCTCTCATCATTTGGTCAAAATTTGTTCCAAAGACAAGATAATTTCCTCTAATCTCCTATTTCATGCCTTCATTCTTCTTATGCTTAATTTTTTGCATATCATCTTCCTTAAAAGGTATTGTTCCCAGCTCCAAGCTTCTAGGTTTCAGTTGCCTTAACAGGTATTTCAAGGAGGAGGAGGATTTGACACTTAGAACATTCTTTTCATAAGATTCATTTAGGATTTTTTTTTCATACAGCCCAGACAAGTCCACAAAGCCTGAAATAAAGGATTCTGAAGGGAGGATTGCAAGAAATTTATTTTTCTGCATAATTGCTGATGTTTTTATAGGATCTGTGGCAGCTCAATATGGGGCAATAAGTTATATTACAAAATTAATATTGCAGAGTTAGGCGGATGGATGCAGATTATCTTTTGAGAGATTGAGGATGGGTGTAGCTAGCTAGCTAGTAGATAGATAGATAGATAGATAGATAGATAGATGATAGATAGATAGATAGATAGATAGATAGATAGATAGATAGATAGATTCTCTGCTCCTGTTCTGCCCCAGCTACGGACCCCAAAGAACACAGCACACCCAAATCTGTAGAAACCTTAGTTTACTAAATTAAATCAGTCTTTTTCAAACAAAGGCTGTTAATTAACTTTCTTAACAGCCTACAAGAATCCAAAGAATAAAGGGCGGCTCGCCAGGGGTCCCCTGCCTCAATTCCAGGGGCTGGGCGGCCAATGCTGGCGCGCCCGAGGCTCCAGCGAGTGTGGGCAGCACGCAGCGGCCATTCCAAGGCCGTTACGTGCCTATGTGCCTGTAGGACCCGGTGTATATCGAAATTAAGGCAGCAGGTAAAGAGGCGATCGGAAGAGGAAGAGATGAAGGCCGGAGAATAACTAGAAAAGGAGAGACTTTGACTGGCGAAGCAACGAGGCGTCCTGCGGGTGAGAGGGGGGGGCTGAAGTTTCTCCCCCCCCTTGTAGCTGGGAAGGGCGCCGTAGTTGAGAAGAAAGAGCGAGAAAAAATAAGGAGACCTCTTACTTTACTGATTTTTTGTGGAGAATGGTGGAGGCAGAATTTGGGAAGGGAGGCTGGAGCCCTCTGTCCTTCTGGAGAAACATGGCTGGAGCTTGATTTCCTGCTTCTTTGTATATAATTGATGACATCACCCACCTCTGGTTTCCTGTTTGACCTACTCTACAAGCCGGACTCGTTGCTCCTGTGAGCGCCCTCTGGTGGATCGTGAGGAAATAGAGCTGATTTTTAAGAGAACCTTCTCTTTCTGGATGCTTGTGCCTACCTGAGGACCTCTCATTCTTTATTACTGTAAGATGGCTAAAGGACAAAGACCAGCTGCAGCTGACATTGAAAACATTTTGCAGAAATTGGCAAAATTGGATGAGAAACTTGATAAACTTGATATCTTGCAAAAAGGGCAATTGGAAATAAAATCTGAAATGGTAGTTATGAAAAAAGATTTAAGTGCTGTTCAACAGGTGGTTGAGGATATCAAGAAAAAGGTGGGAGGTTTGGAGGGGGAGGTGCGGGCAATCCAGAAGAGGGAAGAAATGAGAGGAAATGTAATTTTAACTTCGCAGCTGGATAGAATGTCTTATTTTCTCAGGTTTCAAAATGTGGAAGAAGTGGACCAGGAAGATCTGCGAGAAGTGATGGTTAAATTGTTGGGTGAATTTATTGAAAGAGGTTTGGATTTTATGAGATGGGACATGGATCTAGTTTATAGAGTAAATTCACAATATGCAATTTTACATAGTGTCCCAAGAGAGGTCCACATTAAATTTGTGAGAAGGGAAACGAGAGATGAAATACTGAGAACTCAAAGATCGGGGGCGCTGATATACAGGGGCAAGGAGGTCACCATTTTGAAGCAGATCCCTAGACAGGTACGAGAATCAAGAAGAAATTATTATTTTTTATCAAGTAAATTGTACCTTAAGGGAATAGGCTTCAGGTGGTTGATGCCGGAAGGTTTGATGATTTTCTGGGAGGGCAGTAGGAAGAAAATTAATAGTGTGATGGAGGCTCAGGCCTATCTGGAGCAACATAAGACCCTCCTAGAGGGTGAAGATACAGGAACCGAGGAAGGGGAGGTACTAGATGATCAAGGAGCAGGGGCGGGCAAGGCCGTGGCGGTCCGGGAGGAAGGGGGTGCTAAGGCCAGAACCTTGAGATCTAGAACCAAGAAATGATGAAGTGAGAGGAATATATTATTTTGTGCCTTTTATGATATCTCTTATTTTTGTAAACTTTAATATTACTCTGGATATTGAACTGATATTTTTATATAAATCCGGTTGCTAAATTTGTAATTTTAATAAGGGAAGATCTGCTGTATGTGAAAAAAAGTAATTATATATTATCTTTGTAAAAGGATAATGAAAATTCTACATATTGTAAGCGATAATATTGTTTATTTTTAACCAATAAAAACTTTTATAATAAAAAAAAAGAATCCAAAGAATAAATAATCGTAATCTGACTATGGTTGACAGAAAGCCCAGAAGCAATATGCAGGAAACTGATAAGAGATGCAAAGGAGAGTGAACAAAGTTGTTCCCTGCAACTTACCTCAGTCGTCGTCCTTCCTTAAATAGCTAAGGGAGTGGCCAATTAGCTCCAAGCCTTACTCTTGAGGAGACCTCCTCCTGAGGAGCCACTCCTGCCTTTTGGCAGCTCTGCATGCCCGTGCATCGAGAAGAGGCTCCTCCTCTTCTTCCTCTTCACTTATAGGACCTTCTGGAGGTTCTGAAGGCCTGGCTGAATCCCCACCTCTGGCACCACATCTTCTCCAGCCTCCTCATTGTCTGACTCGAGTGCCAGCTGCACAGGCTGCTGGTGCAGCACCACACCAGCCTCCTTGCTGTCGGAATCAGCTACTACTGCACAGGCTGCTGATGGGCCACAACATCTCCTGCCATCAGAAACTATTTCTTTACTTCTTTTAATTGCATTGGATTTGTGTAACATTAATTTTCCTGCTTGTAGGCACTTTCCTTCCCACTTTTCAACTTTGGGAAGTGTAAGCTAACAAGAAGCTTATAAGCTAACAAGCTCCCAATTTGGAGGAGTTTAAAAACATGGCATCTTTTTCCTATGTAAGATCATGATCGTTCTGGCCAACAACCCGAGTTCTCAGACAGGATAGTTTTGCAGCATTAGTTCTTGAGATGTTTTAAAATAGAAATGGCTAACTTTGAATGTAGGATCTTCTGTATATAAAGTATTATCCAGCTGTTGAGATGTTTTCTGCTCTGTCAACCCTTTTTACTTTTCTCCCTTTTCAAAAACTAGTGAATAAATTCCATCAAGTAGAAAAATGCACAAACTGAACACTTGAGATATTCACATGATAATTTGCGCCAAGTCTTTAGAACTATGCAAACAGATGCTTGGAGCTCTGTTTTGATTAGATAGACTTGGTTTAGTGACTAGGAAGTTCATGTTAGTGCACAAATTTAAGGTGCATGGAGATTCCAGATGTCTTAATTAGATTGCTTTTGTAATTACCCACCCTTAATGGATTGTTGTGTACCCTGTGCTGCAGATTCGGGGGGGGGGGGGGGGGCGAGGGGGAGGAGGGAGGGAGGGAGGGAGGCTTGAACTATATAGCAGAATAGCATGGAAAATTTATTTAATACTGTACCATCTTTTAGGATCTATTATCAGGATGTGACCTATTCAGTTGTACAGAAGTGTATGTATGTGTGTGTGTGTACTATGGGAAACTTGGAAAAATAGAGTGTATTACTTTTCAAACTGTATGAAAATTTGACTATGGACACATATTTCAAGGCTTAGCTTAAAACAAGAAAATGACACAATAAGTTTCTATAGTCTAGATTTAATGACAAGCTTAAGGATTTAATTAATTTTTTTGTATTACATGGACTTTTTCTGTTAGTTTTTGGGGCTGTTGTTCACATTTAATTTATTTTAATCATGATAATATAACTTTTCTTTCATCATGTTTAATCTCTCTTTTTCTTTGGTAGTGTAACTATACTTCACTATTTAAAAAGTTATTATTTAATTAAAACTCAGCTATTCCTCCTAGATATCATCTGACAAATCTGAAATCTTGAATAAAATGCTGATGTGTGAGTTCTGGCAGTTTTTCATTGTGGTAGCTATATATCTGAATGTCTTATATCTTATAATAACTACTGATTTATTACACTATTCTAGATTTATCATGTTATCAGGAGTTGAACAGGTAATAGGAAGAACTGTTTCAGAATCTACTTTTATTTATGCAGGCTTGTCATTTACTTACATGTTTTGAAGTAGGTCTCAGAAAATAAGATCAATATTTTTATTGCCTTTTGCTGATAATGTTTTGCCTTTAATCAGAGTCTTTACACTTATCTCCCTCCTCTACTCCTAGGATTTGGTTAGATAAGTATAGGAAAGGAAGCTGAATTCAGTTTACGAGGTATATTTAAAGAGGCAAAAATGCTATAGCGTCTGTTCAAGATTTCAATCAGGCCCTCCTCTTGGGCCTGGTCAGCTAGAATAATTGGGCTGATGGAAACCATAGCATAACTCCTCTGATGGTATGAGTGGGAAGCACCAATCCCAATGAAGTGAGACAATCTCTCAAGTAACCTGGAACTATGCCATGAAGGGCTCTAAAGATGATCGCCAGCCCCTTGAATTGCACCTGGAAGCAGATCAGCAACCAATGCAGCTCACAAAGCAGTAGTATTAGAGCCCCCCCCCCCTCACAACTTCTTGAGCAGGAGAAGCGAATCTATGAGAACCCCACAAGCTACGAACTAGATTTGTCTGGGGCAGTGCCACTCCATCCAGAGTGAAAGATGACAAATCCCAGATCCTGGAGCCCCATGTACCCAAAGCCAGGGTTCAGGCAAAGCCTGTTGTCTCCCATCCAGGCCCCCACAGCCTCCAGGCACCACAAGAGGGCGGCCACAGCATCACTTCAATGTATCAGCTTAGAATTTTTATTCTAGGCATGGTTTGGCTAGAATATACTTGAACCATAATACTTTCTTCACGTATGGAAAGGTATGAGAACAATGATTTTAGTCCCTGCTGTTGAATTTTCTACATCTGATAGCAATACTGTAAGGAAATTGACCTTTTGATTTTGTCTAATTAAAAAGAGCAAACAGCTTCCTTAGGAATTCTAATATTTGTTTTGGTTTGTTGTTAAATGTCCTCCAACAATTTTTTTTCTTGAACAAGTAATCATGATTACAATATATCTGACAATAGCATATCAACAGTCCATAGTATGGACATACACTCTTTGCTAGAGGTCAAAGACTTTTACACTACTTTACCCTACTTCAGATTGCTAAATAATTTATATACTGGGGAGATTCCCAGGGTCAGGAGTTGCTTCTTCTTTCTTTCCTTGGTCAGAGGCCTGTAAGTTGATGTCACTAGAAGGATAATAACAACACAAAAAGTTATGGTGTCTTTTTTGGCTTGGGGATTTAATGGTAGGAAAGAAAGCAAGAACTTTGAGATTTGCTCCAAATCTCAACCAACAAATGCTCTGTCTTACACATTGGCAAAAAAAATCAGAACACAAAATACAAGCTGGACAGATAGGACCTAACAGATGACCCACACTCTGTCAAAGACCTTGGAGTACTCATCTCAAATGATCTAAGTGCCAGAGCTCACTGTATTGCTAAAAAGCAATACAGCAGAGCACAGCATTGCTAAAAAGGCATTAAGAGTTGTTAACCTAATCTTGCATAGCTTCTTCTCCAGTTATATTGAACTGCAAACTAGGGCATACAAAACTTTTGCCAAACCAATTCTTGAATACAGTTCATCTGTCTGAAAGCCACACTGCATATCGGACATTAATACAATCAAATGAGTCCAGAGATATTTCACAAGAAGAGTCCTCCACTCCTCTGCTCACAACAAAATACCTTATGCCACCAGACTTGAAATTTTGGGCTTAGCAACTTAGAACTTTGCCGTCTTCGGTCTGACCTAAGCATAGTACATAAAATCATCTGCTACAATGTCCTGAATACTTCAGCTTCAACCAAAACAATACAAGAGCACACAATATATATAAACTCATGGTAAAACGATCCAAACTAGATTGAAAAAATACAACTTCAGTAACAGAATTGTCAATGTCTGAAATGTACTATCTGACTCTGTGGTTTCTTCCCCAAACCCCCAAAACTTTAACTTTAGACTGTCTACTGTAGACCTCACCCCATTCCTAAGTGGACTTTAAGGGCTGTGCTTAAGCGCACCAGCGTGTCTACCATCCCTGTCCTAATGTTTTCTTTTATTCGTATCCTTTTCATGTATTTATAATTATGTTTACACTTGTATCTGTCATAAAATACAAGCTTGATGAAAAGTACAAAATAAATAAATAAAATAAAAATAAAATAAAATAATACAATACAATACAATAATACAACACAATAATACAATACAATAAAAATAAAATAATAAAAAAATAAAATAAAATAAAATAAAATAAAATATCTAGGGGCCAGAATGTTCTTAGTTCCGCCTTGAAAAGCCTCCAATGCTTCCCTCCAATAACTTAAATTTAATGCCATCAAAAGAATTGGGACATGTTTGGGGGTATAAGGGTGGAAATGAAATGAAATTCTTTGCTTTTTACTATCTTATAACTTACACTAAAAAACTATATGAATCTGTTAATGACTTCGTATGTGAAAGCATAACAGCAGTAGCATTAATTAGCAAAATATAGTTCTCTATTTGTGCTATTGTACTAATTTCTCCCTGTTACAATACTTTAGAACAGAACTTCTATACTTAATTGGTACTAGATTTTATTCTTATAGCTGTATTTCATAGTTTTACATTTTGAATTAATGTATTTTGGCTATAGGCATATTTAAATCCTGAATTAGAATATAGAGGACAGCTGTATATAACTAGCATTAAGGGACAAGATAGTGTGTATATTCTATAGGATGCTTATTATCTTGATAATGACTTATTATCTTGATAAAACTAGAAACAGGGGCAGTTTTTCCCTTGTGCCGTCACTCTGCTGAATACTTAATTTTCACAGTGCTGTCTAATGTCTATGTGTATTTACCCATGCAGTATGGCTTATTTATCCTTCTTATTATGTTCTTTATTCCTCCCTCTTATTGGGATGATGATGATGATGATGATGATTTTGTTGCTTTGTATGTATGATGAGAGCTTCTGCACCCAATACAAATTCCTTGCATGTCTAGTGACACTTGGCCAAATAAAGAATTCAATTCAATTCTTTCTCATTTATTTATGGGGGTACAACTTCCAAATGAAAGGTTGTAATATTTATATAGGCTTGAGCCTCACTACTGTTAAAGTTGACAATTTCCTTAAGTTGTCGTGACCCCTACCCATGGGAAATTTTTGACTAACTTGAGGGTTTCATTTTCTTACACCAACAGGAGATGATCTAATAAATAATATTGCCTTATATATTTTGAAATCTCCCAGGAATTGATGGAAGAGAACTGAGGTTCTAATATTATTCAAACACACACAGACACACACACACACACACACACACACACAGACACACACACACACTAATCTTACAGTGCATCCCTGTGGCAATATGTTGGAATTACATCTTTTTGGTATAAAATTGTCTCTTAAAGGTTGATTTTCACCTCAAAATAAAAATGAAGAAAGAAAGATATTTTAAGCAGACTGGAAACAATTCTATAGGCAACATGCTCAGTTTCAAACTATCCCATGAGTTGAATTAAAATGAATGTATATTCAATTCTCACTGATAGGGAGAACTTGTTCTGTCCTGCACCAGTTTAGTGCAGTGGAGTTCGTGGATTAGATGCAGTAAACTAGCATTCAAAGGTGAAGGGTTAGGTTTCCTAATATAGCCTTTTCCCTGCTGTATGGACTATCTATGAGTTGGAACCTTGTGTTCATTGTGGAACATTCAATTACATAAAGCCCCACCTGCAATAAAATTGGTACAGGCCATGCACAAGATTATTATCTTGATGAAAACTAGTCTGTAACACGTAAGAAAAGAAATTTCACCCTTGTCCATCCATGTACTGACCTTTTGCTTGTCTCCTTATAACTCAGTCAGATTTCTGCCCATAAGCTCTTCCCAGTGACCATAAATATGCCAAAGGAGCCCATGGAACTACTTGATTTCCTACAGATGTGTTTTTAAAGACTTGAAGTGCAGCCCTGGTGTCAGTTTGGGAAGGCATGCCATATTTATGATGGTTCTCTGTCTTCATGCCCCCACTGGCTCTAATTGAATTCAAGTAGATTTTTATAAGTGTTTGTGGGATCCCCTTCTCTAGAAAAGCATTTCTCGAGAACATTTTCTAAACCATGTGGATTTCAAAAGGAGTATCAGTTACAAAATAATATTTAGAGAAAAGAAACCACTTTGACATGAATTCTATACTTGTAAATGTTGGGAATAACAAAAATAAACATATAAGCATCATGATAATAAAATCAGACAATTAAAATATGCAAGCCACTAAAATTCAATCCTTCAGGGGGGAAAATTACCAGTTTGTTCTTGTTTTATATATATATTGTTAGCTTTTAGGTAAAGCGAGGTTATTCAATACATTATATACTCAATATGTTTTAAATGACTACTAAGGACAGGTACAAAATAACTAACATTTAGATTTTGCAAGAATCCAATATGCTTATAGCCTTATTATACTTGATTTGCAGAGTTATGAACCTTCTCCCTTAATGTATATAATATAAATGAGACCAAAAAAATATGAGGAGTAACCAATCTTTCAAAAATAATAACTTTTTTGCTTCAGCTCAATTGCCAGATAGTATCTTTATACTACCAAGCTTTTCGCTGTATTATGAAATACTTCTGAGAGATGAGGAGCACTTTTCTACAGAAAGCATATAAGCATGGTTAAAACCTAGAACTAAAAACACAGGAACAGCATGGAAACAGAAGTTCCTAGTTTTGAGACAGAGATTCAGAAAATAAGCTTATTCTTCAGAATCCCTGCTCAAAAGTCCCTTGTCAACAAGATTTCTGTGGACACCTAAAGTCTTTTGCATGAAAATTATTTAAATGAAATCCACTAATCCACAGTAAATATTAAAATGTTAAATTTTATGATTCAAGCATGCTAGGTAGACTATCTGTCAACTCTAATTCATCTAGACATTCTTTTTCTCAGTAAATGGTTGCTGTTTCTATTTGTGTCAGTCTTTTCCTGCTTCTAAACTAGGACTTATGGTTAATAAAATTTGTTAAGAATAGCTGGACTTTTGGTGGCATTAACTTCGTCCCAGAATTTGTTGGCAAGCTGATTTCACCATTTCTTGAAATTACTCTGATTAAGAAGGATTTTGGAATTAGTTACAAGGTTTTTTGATATTATTATTCATCTTGACTATTCCATTGTTGAACTGAACAATATAGGCTCAAACATACCATTTCTGTTTCTGGTCATTTGTTTTCTAATTTGAATTTGTGATCCTAACTCTAATTTTAGCAAAGCAAGCATTAATTCCATGTGGCAATATTTATCATTAGAGTTGTTGAGAAACATCTCTTTTTTTTATTTGTACCTTCCCCAAATCTTTGCAATTTATCAGTAGAACCAATGACTTATAGTCTGTGTACAACTGGAATGGTTCCAGTTGTACACAGGGACTCTGAGAATTGTTCACATATCTATAGGCTTCTCAATTTGTGCTGAGCGTTTAGCTTTATGAGTGTTCTGGAACAATAGGTTGTTGACTTCAGCTGTTCTTCATGAATTGGAAGAAATGCTCCATCTAATTCTATAGATGCTGGTTTTAACATTCAATAATATGCCAATTGACATCACAGAATATCAGCATTGGAGCAATTGTTAGATCTGTTTTTGTTTATATTTCCAATATCAAGTTGTATCTGCTTTGAACATTTGTAAAGGGTGTAGTCCTCTGCCAATAGTGGCACGAATTTTTTAAAGTACTGCATTTTTTCCACCCTGTCCCATCTCTTTGGTTTAACTACAGATTTAGGGGGGAAAGCAGCATTAATTTCTAAAATAGATAGTTCCTTATTTATATTAGACTCATTCCATTGTCATTTATTTTATGTCAAAATATTCAAGCATGAGAAGTATTTGCTTCAGTGAGGATATTAAGATCTCATGGGATTGATAGTCATTAAATTTTTATCCCTGTTTTAAAAACCTTTAAGAACTTTTATTTATTTGTTTATGTGCTTGCATCATTTTTTAAAACTGCATAATGGCAATTGTGACCTGAAAAGATTGCCAACCATTTCATGTAAGTATTGACTCTTCCATCTATTCATTGATTTCGGATCACATTTCAGTACACTGCTTCTATTAGACACTACAGAAAAATCAACAATAACAAATTATAACATAAATTACCCAACACTTTACTTATTCTTCCAGAGACTAATCTGGTTGCTGAATTTTATATCAGTTGAACTTTTTAGACTAAACATGAGCCTGAAAAAGCACATTGCAATAATGAAACCTGTATGCCTTGTGTTTAAGGGAATGTATTTTCAGAAAGAGACATAGCATATCAACTGAAGCTGAAAAAGGATGCTGCTGACCATTATTACCAGGAAATCAAAGAGAGATCTGGATTCCAAAATGCATCCAAACTATGGATCTTCTGTTTCTGGAAAACTGAATATCATCAAGATTAGGAAGGATTCTAAGTATTTAGGATTATGACCTCTCACAATGAGTATCTAACTATTTTGTCAGTTTCAATTTTTTATGATTCACCCAACCCATTACTGATTGCAGGGTATCAGTGAAGCCATACCATTTTCTGAAGATGTTTCAAAGAGATAGAATGAATGCCTTTAACATATTGAAAGCATCCAGCTATAAATCTAGTAGTTTCATATAGATATTGGAAAACTTTGAAGGATGTCATATAATAGTTCCAGAGTCCAAATGACACTATCAGTGCCTATTTTTAAATTGCTCAATGAATTCTGAGGGTGGATGAGGATTATCGAAAATCATGCAGAAATCAAGAGGAACCAATGGAATCACACCCCAGTTTTCATTTAAATATTATCCATCAAGCCAGGAAAGAATATTTCAGTTACATAACCCACTCTGAATTCAGATTGAAATGGGATAGAATAATGTTCCTCCCAAGACTGTCTGCAGCTATGAAGCCACTAGATTCTCCCACACTTTACTCAAACATGGAAGATTACAACTTTTTAAAAGTGGTCTAATATTTTGCCTCCTTTAAATAAGAAGGCACCTCTTCTCAGAGAAGATTTGTAATATTAACTAAAGCATTACTGATAACCTCTGAGTAAAAATTACAAGCTAAATTAGACACTAAGTAGTGGAATGTTTCACTCCAAGTAGCTTGTCTACATCTTCTAGGACAGAAATTGAAATTGATTCTAAGTATTCAAGGAGAATTTCTAGACTTTCTGTAATTAACTCTGCATTGGCAGTCACAAATAGACAAGCCCATGTGCAAAAGATTTTATCCACCAAAAAACTAATTTAAAACATTAAAAAACATTAAAAAGAACTTTTTATAGTTTTGTAATTGCAATCTGAGAAGCAGCAGCAGTGGTATACGATAACCTAAGAACTCATTAGGTTCAATGTAGGCAGAAAACAACTGTTGTTTTTTCACAAGGGTTGCTATAGTATAATACTTCAGATTGGCTTTGTGCTTTATCAAATTCAATATGAATCTTCCTCCATCCATACCCCACTGATCAGTCTCTCTATCTCAGCCCTTGAGTACATTCATTCATTTCATCTTCAAGCAAGTTAAATTGGGCAATTTGATTTGAAGATAATGTAGATAATGTAATTTGTCAAGTAAAATGATGTAATATGAGATTACAATCTTGGGCACAGCAATCTGAGAGTGAAGTATCAGAAGCTGATGCAAAGTCAGATGGAGTCTAGTCTGATATTTATGAACTTGATAATCAGGATTTCCAGGAAAGTGGTAATATTTGTTTTGTGAATGTTTTTACTGTTTTGATGTGTTTCATTGTTTTAGAATTTTAGAATTGAATGAATGAAATGAACCATGGCAAAGAGTCAGTTTTCTGTCTCCCTCTTCTGCCAATCTATTTCATTTATTTCTGTGCTAACTAGGAAGGGGAAAACCTTCAAAAAAATCTTCCTCATAAACATTTCATAAATCAAATAGTTTGGTGCATTGCTTCATCCTTTGTCTAGTTAACACTTGATAGAAAGCCTTTCCTTTCCTTTCCTTTCCTTTCCTTTCCTTTCCTTTCCTTTCCTTTCCTTTCCTTCCCTTCCCTTCCCTTCCCTTCCCTTCCCTTCCTTTCCTTTCCTTCCCTTCCCTTCCCTTCCCTTCCCTTTCCCTTTCCCTTACCCTTACCCTTACCCTTACCCTTATCCTTTCTATTATACTAAGTCTTCATAGTTTGCATTTTCACACTGATTGAAGATGTTACCAACATGGAAGCACAGATCATGTCTCTTGATAGGCTATCCAATTTTTTGGCAGGTGAATTATTTTTGTAGACTTTTTTTATAAGGATGGGTGAGTTAAGAAACTTATAGTAAATGTTTTGGCAAGCATTATCTATAAATAGCTTTGTTGAGAAATGGGATCTGAAAAAAAAACAAATTAGGAGTTTTGGGGGGAGAAAAGGCAATTCACAGTTTTAAAAAAGTGGCATTTAAGGAAGCAAAGGTATTCAAGAACCATGTCATGGTACATGGCTCAAAAAGTTCTTGAAAGCTTTAGATAACAATATTGTGGTCTGTAGAAAGAAGGGCATAATTTTTTTTTTGCTGCAAAATAAGTGCTTAAAAATCATCCTTACTAAATGTATTGATTGATCACATTTATATGGCTGTCCATGTCATAAAAAGTTATTCTGAATGGGATACAACAATCAATAGAACAGCAAATATATAAAAATTGCAATGAAGTTATCTTAGAATATTATATTTGACAAAATGTATATTTGAACTCTTCATTTTCATGTTTTGTTTTGTATGTTTTATAGTCACTAGTTTTGTTTTGTTTGTACTTTTAAACAAATAAAAATTTATTAATAAAAAAAGAGAATATTTCTGATTCCCCAGACCTAAAAACATAACCAGATCTTGAGGGACTTTCAGATCATACAGGATGGAGCTAATCTAATTTGGGGGGGGAGGAATGTTCCATAGGGCCAGTGCCATGGCAGAGAAGAACCACTTCTTGCGATCCACCAAATATAGGTCCTTGCCAGATGGTACCCACAATATGCCTTCTCTGATAAATTTATGAGACAGAGACAGATTAACTGGGAAGCATTGTTATGTGTTTCAATAAATTGGTTACCCAAATACTTAAATTACTTTACTTGTCCAATCTCTTTACCATCTAGAGTCCATCTATGTCTCTTTAGCCTTTTAGCAAATACTACTTCCTTGATTTTGTAATAGTTTATCTGTAAGTATTCTTTCCTAGAGTAGGTGCCAAATTCTGTCAGGATTCTTCTCATTCCAATTATTGTTATTGACATCAGTTGGCAAATCGTGTTCTTCCTCCTTAAGCCAATGAGCTGCTAAAGCCGCACAATATTTTTATGAACCACTGAAGCTATACATTTTTAATAGTCAGTTTTTAGATGTTTATGGAAACATTGACTTGAAGGAGACCGCTGTCAACCATTTCTAGTAATAATAGGAAATCTATTTTTAAGTATTGGTGGTTCACAAGTCAGATGTTCTTGGGGATTGCCTGTATAAGTAAACACTATCTTGATACTGAGATTTATTCAGTTAGTTTATCCTAACTGAAAGAAATGACATGTTTCAATTTCTTTAAGATTTTGCCCTACAGGTCCTGGAATGCTGTGTTTAGGAAAAGATTTGTTTTTTTGGAGGACAAAAAATCTAAGAAAAATTATGGAACTCAGATGTAAACTTGTGCTCCAGACCAATGGCATAGAAACAACTACAAATGAAATAATGGCAAAGCAAGGTTAGAGAAGAAGGTGTAAATTACATGCACTTTACTTTCCACATTTTCTTTCAAGTCCTCTTCCTTTAGGGGTTATAGGGCGAAAGCTGAAAGTTGAAGAGTCCAAGTCTATCAACCTCTCCTCTCTTGTGATCGTAAATGAAAATATTTGGATAAGGCATAATACAGAGGCCATTTTTATTTACATATGGGAGACCTATCTACACATACATCAAAAGCCTCCTTCTTTTATTCAACCCTCCTGCAGCACTCCTCTTGTCTTTCAAGCAGCTAAGTACATTATTTAATGTTCCACTTTGCCATGTTTACATTAATTAGGGTGGTTAAATCAATATTGTCAGACTTTCTGTACTCCTCACTCCCAAGCTTGGAAAAGGCACAATAGATCACAGACAGGAGTGTTTGGAGGGTGGGAGTGAAAAGTATCAAGACACACCTTGTGCAGATGTCCACTGCTCTTTTCCCCAAGCCCTTTCAATATGTTTTCACAGATAAAAGAATTTACAGATAAAAACTTCACATTTACTCCAGAATTAAGTGAGTGGGCCATGTATTTCTTTATAATATTTGGAAATCAGTGTGAAATTATATACGTGTGAGAAAAGTAGACTAATAATGAATTAAATAAAATATGGCACTTTAGGAATATTCAAGATGCTTAATATGAGTTCTTTCATAATCTTTCCAGCAGGCAGGTCAATATTATACCCATCCTTTGGGGGCAAGAGACTTAGAATCTGTGAAAATATCAATTAGCCTTAGACTGAATACTAAGTCCTTGCCAATATTTTGAAATGAAATAGTTTACAACTCAAAGGCTCTTCTCACAGTAACTAGCTTTGCTCCTCTTATTCTGTGCTATAATTGTGCTACTTTCATTAGAGCAGCCTATAGCTTGGTAGATGAGAAAGAGAGATGATAGAAGAGCCATTCACTGCGAATGGGACAGCAGAAAACCATCACTTTTGCTACCTTGATCTTGTTTCCTTGCTACAAATGAAAGGAGGAAATGCTGCCTTTCTGACTGACCTTGAGATGGGTGATGGTAGCAAAATGATATTGTGGTTTGCCACCTCTTAGATGCCATAGTAATAGCAGCCACCCACTGTATAGTTCATGGCAATATTTGTCCTGCAGTGGGAACTGAGCTATTAATTGGTTCATTTTTCCATTGTCAATACTATCCTTCCATTATGATGGGAAAGTAAGATGTAGTTCTGACCAATTGGAGTGTCTCCAATTATTATTTCAAATAACAGCATGTAGTTCCACTAATGAACTTTGCTTCTGTTATAATATTACAAGAATAGTACTGAAGATACACAAATTGAAGATGCAAAAATTCTTGTGTTTCTCCTTTTTCATTTTAGACGTTGTGATAAAATCATACACAGTTACTTGTTACAGGTAGTCACTACTTAACAATAATAATTGGAATCAAGAATTCCATTGCTAAGCAACACAGTTGTTAAGCAAGACATCATGTGCCTGTGACTTGCCAATTTTGCTGCTGGCTTTTCCATTGACTCTACTTGTCAGAAGTCGAATGTGAAATGCAGAGATAGTAATCACATGACCACAGAACACTGTGATGGTCATAAGTGCGAAAGACCAGTTGTAAAGTTTCTTTTTCAGCACTGTTGTGATTTTTGAACAGTTGTTAAAGAGGAAAGTTTTTAAGCAAGGTCTACCTCTATATCTTTTCTGACGGTACTTGAGTTCTCAAATAATTGGGGGGGAGGAACTGAAAAATGAAAGTTGTGCTGACTTAACTATGCATTTTTAACTCCTATATCTTGATGTCCACAATACTTATTAATGTACACTATTCTTTATTATGTCTTCATTCTACAAGTTTTTGACTGAATTTTTTGATGAGCAACAAGAATAGGACCACCTCAGATTGAAGGATAGATTCAAAGTCAACTTCAGGGACTTTCACAGCAAGCTGAGATTTTGTCAAAATGTTGACGCAACCATTCCAGTCACAATACACTTTTGCACCTTGTGTACTTGAGGACAGTATCGTGATCAGTCACTAAAAGGGTGGGGCTTGTACTGCAGTACAAGTTTTTATCTTGTTTATCTCTGCAAACATCTACATACAATTATGGAAGCAAGCTGAGAAATAGATCTTCAATTATATTGCTTCATGTATAAAACTTAGGCTTTAATTATGAACTGCAATTTTACTCATGTGAAGTGATGCTTATGCATAAACATATACTAAGTGTGCTGTCTATCTAAATAACGACACTATTGCAAGACCCATATCATGAACATACATTAACATTAAAATGTTTCCTCCATCAAGTGAATGGGAAAGAAAACTTAGTGACTTCAATAACACTACAATATAATTAATGCAAAAGTTAAATAAGGACATAAGTAAACAGTTCTGCTTGAATCTGACAAAGATTGTTGTGGGCCCATTCTTACTCTGCCTGTAATATCAATATATTTCAGAAGGTGCCTATGGATCAGTGTTTTGTGGGGGGGGGGGGGTTCCATAGTCAAGTTGAATCAGTGACAGAGGTAAGAACAAAAATGCATAGAATTATTTTATAAGTCCACTGATATATATTTGAAATAGAACCTTCAAAGTGCACATTATGTTTGTTCTTTTTGAAATCTAAATTCTCTGGAATGAAGAATTTTGTTTCTTCCTCCCAAACTTCCAATTTATTCAGATATCTGGTATAAAGCTTAGAAGAAATAACTGGCAGACTAATTAGCAGGTTCTTGCCTTTTGCCCTTTTTGAACATTGGACATAATATACTTTGCTTCTAGTTGAGATACTTTTATCTATTTCTAAAAAATGTTTAATCAGGATGGTGACCTACCAGGACTTATTCATTTTTAGAGGTATCAGACATATGTTGTCTGGGGTACGGTTGAAATAAGTTCCTTACACTAAGATTTTGTGTTAGCTGGCTACTCTGATAATATATTTAATTAAATAGAAGCTGTTGTTGGCTTAGTATGCAGGCAATTATAAATAGAGTGAAAATATTGAGTCCAGTTTTATGCTTAAATGCATGCATGGGGTAGTATACAGAAATATCTTCGCTAGAATTTATCTCTTTTTTTTAAAATAAGGGGATGCCAAGTTTTCTCCATTGATCCCTATGATAAAATAATTTCTTAGTCTTTAATTTGTTGTATTGGGATCGGGAACTGAATACTGAACAAACTGAACAAATTTGAATAACTGTATTTGTCCTTTCCTTCCTAAATATACTTTGTAGCATTCTCAAAGTTTGCCTTTTAATGTTGCATCTTGGTTGTATCATCATTCCTTATATTATTCTTACCGTATATTATATTAGTAGTAATGATTAACTGGAAGCATAGCATGCTATTGATTAATCTAAAAAATATAATATACATTGAAATTAGATTGCAATGCAAAATGCCTTTGACTCAACATCTGTGAGATATTTTTAAAAAGTAGTGATTTTCTTGCTGAGGTTAGGATTCCATCTGAGGAAGCATTTAACCTGAATGATGCCATTATGATAATGATACAGTGAGGAGAGCCTTATAAACAAAACAGGTCAAAATGAAAGATAGGTAGTCATTCTCTGCTTTAGACATCAGAACAGTGGTGGCAAACCTATGGCACACGTGCCAGAGGTGTCACTCAGAGCCCTCTTTGTGGGCGTGCGCGCTGTCATCCCAGCCCAGCTCCATCACATTTCTCCATCATGCTTTTGGCCATGGTTTGCAGGGAAACAAAAGTTTGTGGGATTAAAAAAAGTGTGTGAAACAGCATTCCGCCTTTGTCACGGTATATTTTCTGTTGTTGCCTCCATGGCCTGTCCACTGCTCTCACAGTAACTTGCGCAGCACAGTGAAATTTAATGCCCTTCACAATGGAGCCCGTTATGACACAATGTGACCCTGCGTCACCGTCAGCTCGCTCTCCTGGAGCCCGTTATGACACAATGTGACCCTGCGTCACCGTCAGCTCGCTCTCGCCTCCCATATGTCAGTCGCTTTTCCTGCAGAGCTACCGGTGTTGTGATGCCCCGCCTCCCCACTGGCCAGCTGGTCTTCAGTGTGGTGTTCCTGGGCACATCGGCCTCCAGATGTCAGATTCCTACCACCCAGCACCAGTTCAGGGGTTCATGCCCCCCCCCGGGAGGGGGAAGAGTGAGAAACATAGAGAGTGAGAGGGGGGGCAGGAGAGAAAGAGAGAGAGAGAGAGAAACAGAGAAAGGCAGAGAGAGAGTGAGGGAGGGAAGGAGAGAGAAAAAGAGTGAGAAAGAGAAAGGGAGGGAGAGAAAAGGAGGGAGGGAGAGAAAGAGAGAGAGAAAGAGAGGGGGAAAGAGAAATAATATTACAAAAGGTTTTTTTATAGTCACTAAATATTTCAAAAGCAGAAAAAAAATGAAGGGGCATAAAAGTGCATTTATCACGTTTTTCTTAGAACAATTAGCTGACCTCTGCCTTGTTTATCATTATTTTAGGTAGTAAAACCTCATTATTCAGGTTAAATTGTCGTGTTGGCACTTTGCAATAAATAAGTGCGTCTTGGGTTGCAGTTTCGGCACTTGGTCTCTAAAAGATTCGCCATTACTGCATCAGAAGAACCAACCCAGGGAAGGGATGCAGATGAGCTTAGAAAGCTGTGATTCCCATTTGAACTATCAAACTTAGAATGATGGATAGACCCCATATCTATATTTTTTCATAGAAAACCCCTTGTTTGTTTACTAAGTATCCATCTGGGACCATAGCAGATAGCATACATCCTCTGGGTTTCTGCAATATCATCAAAACTCCCAGCAATTCTTAAGTTCTGCCTTTCCTTAATATCTCTATACTGAGAGACTGGACTCTCTCATGACCATACACCAAAGACATCATGAATTAGGAATAATAATAGTAATCTGCCCACCAGAATCACTCTGATTGGAATGATGCTCTGACTCTTGTGTCAGACCAACAGAGATATTAAGGAAAGAATCAGTCTCAGCTAAGAGTATACCTGCTGATCACTGAAATAAATATTTTTCCTTTGTCCCCTATCCACATGGCTGTTTACATAGCACAACATAAATGTATTTATTTTCTTTCTGGCATATGTGTTTAACAGTATCTGTCTAACTAGAATGACATTGGAACTTTGTAAGGGCTATTGAATCAAATCAGAATGGGCTGCAGCTTTCTATTGTCTTATTTTATTTGCTTGTTTGTTAATTTTATTTGCCTCCCATCTTGTTTCAAAGTGATTCTTTTATATAAATGAAAATCTAAGCCAAAGTACTTAATTTTATTCCATGGCATCTGCAGGAAGGAATAAAAGAGGCAAGCTGACTGTTATATCAGATCCAAGCTCCATCCCTTTGTATATTTCGTCAGTGATCATAGTACTGCAAATGCCATTTTGCTTTTTATAACCTCCACTTTCAGAGATATGACTGAATCGGGTGTATCCAGGAGCAAAACCATAGTCATTGTTTTAAAAGCAAATAATTTGAATGTTTTTTCAGAAGATTGTGTAATATTTCCTCCATATTTAAACCTGAATGGTAAAATCTTAAGTCTCTTACTGCAAAGCATTGTTTATAAACTACAGTATTTGGCTTCACATCATGTGCTATTAAAACCAATCAAATCACATTGTAACTTTGCATACTTATGAGATAGTCCAGACAGGAAACCAAAACCCTGAGTACTAATGCTATATTTATTGTAAGGTTACAGTAACAGAATCTTACAAATCTGAAAGCATATTATACCTACCCTGCCTTTACTTTCCAGGAAATGGGGGAGGGGGTCCTTTTGAGATCCTTTCTCTATCCCCATTCTTTTTTTGTGTGCTCAGATTTCTCTTGTCTAGGCTGAGGTTCTTCCTCTATCTCTCAAGGTTATTCTCAAGCCTATTTCAGCATGATATGTGAACCCAGAATTTGAAAAGTGAGTTGCGGATACTGTTAAATTAATGGAAACTGAATATACATACATACATACATACATACATACATACATACATACATACATATCCTTTACAGGGAGGAGTCAGGAGATGGGGGTGTGGCTAACCGAAGAAGGCAAACAAGCCAGAAATAGCTATTTTAGTCTCCCCTAAATCTTAAAACAGACAACAAAGTGCTGCTCGGATGTCTAATAAAGCCAAAAAATTCTAGTGAATGAGATTTCATTGAACCATGGCTGTATAAAGATCTTGATTTACGTAGGAAAAACCTGGATGAAACAAAAATACACGAAAGACCTACGAAAAGAGAATTAAAATAAAATAAAATAAATAAATATATTTATATGCTGCCCTACATATATAATTTGATTTATATGCCGCCCTTCTCCGGAGACTCAGGGCAGCTTACAGTGCGTTAAGCAATAGTCTTCATACTTTTGTATATATTCATACAAAGTCAGCTTATTGCCCCCACAATCTGGGTCCACATTTTACCTACCTTTGAAAGGATGGAAGGCTGAGTCAACCTTGAGCCTGGTGAGATTTGAACTTGCAGTAATTGCAGGCAGCTGATGTTAATAACAGTGCTTTAGTCTGCTGCGCCACCATATTTATGCTGATATATAATTATTCCAGGATTAGTCAAATTAAGCTGAGTTTTTAAAAAGCTTGAATAGTTCTTGATATAAAACTGATAATGAATACGGGAATCTCTGGTTTATAGTTTTCTTCTACACTATGGTAGAGGGCTGGAATCTCAGCATTATCAACTGCAGTTCATGCAAGAATTTTTTTGTTGTTATTTAACCAACCAAAATGCAGAATTAGGCTGGATTGGGATTTTGATGTGGAAGGAAGAAGGGTTTTGCACTACCTTGCTCTAATTTTGATTAGAATTTTATTTCTCTCATGCCTACTATTTCTCATGGAAGAAAAGTGTTGCTTAATTTAGTCCTTTTGGAAGCCTGTCCAAGTCAGTCATCCATCTGCAGTAAGGAATATTAATACTAATTTTTAATGGGATATTAAATGTGTTCAGAGACCTGTCTGTTATTAAAAGTACTGATATGCTATTTCACTAGCTTCATCCTTTTACTGTCAAGGTTTTGAAAGCAAGTTGAATAATAGTATAGTTAGCACTGGGTCAAGGAGTATGTCAGATAAACAGCAAAATCAATAAATACCTAAGAAATAATTTATATTATTAACCACTCATAGTAACAGATTGTGGCAAGAAGGTTGTACTATAAATGAGTTGTGTCCCTATTTATCCACAAATGAAATTCCACTAATAATTCCGCTGATAATAAACAATGACACTATATGGGGAGATGTAAGTAATGCACTAAAATAGTATGAACACGTTTGGGTAAATCTGGGCTTTGGCTGCATATACTGGTCCAAATATGCCAAAAGCTATCAGTATTATCCTTACCTTTAGCAGGGACACTGTATATGGCACAGACAAATAAGGTTAATTACCTACTGTATCCTTTCTCAGTTTTACAAAAAAAGTCTATGTGAAAGCCTCAATTGGACAAAGCCATGATGGGAGGTAGAGGTTAATATCTATGAGCTCATTTAATGACAAAATTGATTTATGAAAGAGTATAAATTGGAGTGTAAGAGATAAAGAACATAAATTAACAACTAAAATGAATGAAAGAAAAATAATGACTATAGAAATTATCTTGGAGAAAGAATGTGGCAGTTAGAAATACTCCTTTTTAAATTTTCTTTGACATAAGAAGAAGGGAGGAGACATTCCAGATGTTGTTTCTATAGTCTACATCAATAAAGTAGAGCTCAATATTTTATCTCCTGATCTGGCCAACCTAGAATGTTTTCCAGATAGATACTCCATGTGCCTGAAATATAGAGAAAAGGATTAATTGGGAATTTATAAAGTAAATGATGGATTTATACATGAAAACACAATGTAGTTTGAATGAAAACACAATGTAGTTTTAATTATAAATGAAAGTGTTAATTTCCCAAAATGTGAATTAGTGCCATATGCTTGGAAAGGTGCCAGAATTATGATTTAGTTCAGTATGAGAGTTGACAATTAGCAAAATATTAGAATTATGGCACAACTTTATACTGGGGAGGGAATGTATAGATCATATTTTTCTCTTCAGCAGGTCCTTGAAAATACATAAATGTGAGAAATAAAATATATTTTACATTTGTTGACTTAGAGGAAGTATATGTTAAAATGATTAAGTTAAATTTATGGAATATTCCACGTAACAATTGAGTTGGAGAGAGATTACAGAATGTGATTAAGAATATAACACATATACTCCTTTTCATTCTTTTTTATGGTAATAAAAATAATTAAATATAACAAAGGTGTGAATAAATATAAAGAATAAAACGAAGAAAGTGTAATATCCCTTTAGATAAAAATATAAGGAATGCTTGTGGGGATGTTAGACTTGTGTTGGTTGAGGATATTAATGTGTATGAACTTTAGTATGCAGATGATGTTGTATTGATGACTGAGAACCTGAATGATTTGCAAAAAATAAGATAAGATAAGATAACCTTTATTAGATAGATTACATGATGTATTGAGAAATATGGAACTGAAAATGGAACAAAGTATTTATCTGAGCAACTACAGGTTTTATATAAATAGCATTAAATCATAGAAAGCAAACTCATTTCAGAATCCTGGTGGAATATTTACTAAATATGAAAAAAATATGAAAATTGTGCAAATCCTGGTAGAAAAATAGAAGACATAGTCTCTATGGCAATAGTAATCTGGTGTAGGTCACTGAGGCCCTGATTTACTAAGGCAAGTCAACATTTTTTCTGGTTTTTTTTTTTTTTTTTTTTTGTCTTAGGATAGTTATAGTCTTATCTGTGGGGGTACATTAACATCAGGTCTTTGGTCAGGTCATTTTGATTGACTTGTAATTTATTGTGGGAAATGGAGCCTATTTACCATCTCAAGGTGGTAAAACATGCGTTCACCTATTTTCCCCATAAAAACAACCTTGTGAGGTGGGTTGGGCTGAGAGAAAATGAGAGATCCAAAGTCATCCAACTGGCTTTCATGCCTATGGGTTAGAGGACTAGAACTCAAGTTTCCTGATTTCTAGCCTGGTGTCTTTACTACTAAACCATACTGATTATCTTTATTATATTCTATATTTATATTATATTTTACATTTATATTCTTACTTTTTATATAATGTTTTGCACTTTTCAGAGTCACTTCGGCTGAAATGGGTGGCAATATACTGTAAATTTGATTAATAAATAAATAAAAACTAAATTAAAATAATTAAAAAATAGAAGGTACACAAAAGAAAATAGAAGGTAAAATAGAAAAGAATAATAAAGAATAAAGAAAAGAAATATATAAAAATGACTTTGTCCTTCATTGTACCAGTTTAAATAATTTTAGTAACTTATCACCTTCTCTTAAAATACAACCAA
Organism: Ptyas mucosa; assembly: GCA_012654045.1. NCBI lineage: Eukaryota > Metazoa > Chordata > Lepidosauria > Squamata > Colubridae > Ptyas > Ptyas mucosa. The sequence continues at coordinate 4,192,139 of WNWU01013589.1, read as the reverse complement.
TGATCTCTTCTTCTCATATCCCATCTATTATCTATTTTAAAAATCCTAATTTTTAAAGCCTCATTTCAGCAAAGGTCCATTAAGGGTTACCAGAGATAGCAACATAGTTATTTTAACCTTGATCAAATAAACCAACTTTGTATTCCATCCTTTTATTTTTAACAATCTTGATTTTTGTCCCTTCAAATAATGTTGATTTCTTTTAATATTTTCTTTGTCTCTTCTCACAAAATTGTTCAAGCTTTTAAAAATCCTTGTTTGCAACTTTTGAATTGCATCCAGAAACCAACTATAATCAGTGCAGCTAATGAATAGAAGTTCCAAACAACTGTACCAAGATGTTTCCTTAACCATTCATGCAGGCACCTTCTGTGTCAGTTGTAATTCTCAAGTGGTCTTCACTGGCCTGATGGGATCAGCTTTTGTCAACTCTCTCTGCTTATCCTATAAAATCTGGTAGGATAAGCATGTTCCAAATCCTATCAACTAAATAATTGCAACTAGTAGGACTCTGGCAATAAGTCTTCTATGTCACTGCATGCCCTAACCACCACAAAGATATAGTTAACACTGACTATTCCTATTTTGAGAGAATGTTCTTTTTCTATATGTTTTCCCAATATATTGATATTACTGTTATTTCATTATTTTGTTTATTGTGATGTTTTTAATAATCTGTACATCAATGCCTTGAGTCATTTTTGATCAGGTGACCTTATAAATTGAATACATCTTCATGATCATCATGATCATCTATCATTACCTAGTTTGATTCAAGTAATTAAATATGGGTATGTATAAGAACATGCTTTATGCATTTTATTACAAGGAAGTGAGAGCTGGGTATATTAGGAAAAAACATGAAAATAGTTAAATACAAAGGTGATGAATTAAGAATAATGCTTGATAAAATGCAATGAGATAGGGTCAAGAATGTATATGTCAAAATGGTTGCAGACTGAACTAAAAATGAATGAATGCCGTGGAAGAAATATCTTCAGACAGTTTGATAATGAAGATTGAATTATAGAACAAATATATGAAGTAAGAGTAAAGGGACTGGGAGGAAGGAGAAGACTGAAAATATTATGGATAGTGAGACATGATGAAATCCTGTGGGGAAGAGATTCTTTTAAAAAAAGAATTTAAGACAATGCATTAAAAAGTGTAAAAACATGGAAGATACAAGAATGGAACAAACATAATTGCAAGAATAAATATGGAAAGGTATAATAAATACTGTAGTACTGCTAAAAACAATTTTAGCTAGTTTTTCTTTTATCTCCTATCTTTACATTCTTTTGTCTGCTGCTTACCCCAAAAAGGAATAGCATGAGGAATATGTGCATAGGTATGTTGATGTTACAAAGAAATAGATTTCTTTCCTTTGGGATATACCATCAGCTAATTCCAAACAAATGTGACATTAAGAAAAAGGTCTTCCGGTAAAGATGAATTCCCATCAAACCTGCTCATATATCAGAAAGTAATGTTTCTAATTCAGTGAGTCTAAAACTTTCCAAAGTAGAGTGTTAAACACAACAGCTATGGGAAAGCTGTTTTTAATGTATTCTGTTTTTTCACAGTTAAAAGCAAAGAAAGCTATTTCCAAACTTTGTTAATATTTTCTGTCTTTTTACAAGGTTTATTGAGATTCAACTCTGTGAAAAGAAGTATAAATATTTATATTCCTATCCATGACTCAGTGAAGAGGTGAGGTCAGATACAGGCATCTTTCATGTCCTTTGCAGTGCTCAACATATCCCTTGAGGGGGGACAGAATAGAGTCAATATGTCTTAAATGGAAGAGGTCACTTGAGACATATGTCTGGAAAGACAAGGCCAGATGACACATATGTATCTTCATGTTACCAATGTTTCTATGTGACAAATGGCATATTGCTAGTTGTGACTTTTAACTTTGCCTCTGACTTGTCCTCATCTTGAACTTTGGTCTTCTACCATGTCCAATAGGAATTAATTGCAATAAATTAAACAGTATAAAATGATTGGGATAGGGGAGAAGAAGTAAACTAAATGTAAAAGGTTCTAAATCAATAGGTGTCACTCTGGAAAACTATAAAGAGAGTACAAAGATTGAAACTGAATTTTGGAACTTGCCTTCACTGGTTTGGGGCTTCTAGTGAAATATTGAAAGCAAATCCAAATCTAGAAATCTGGATTTGGCCTGAACAATAACTAGGGAGTAAAGGGAATGTGCAGTTTGCTATATGAAAATATAGATCTCTTTCTAGGATGCTTCTTCCTTTGTCAACTTCCCACATGCCCTTTGACTCTTGATATCCTGTTTCCAACTACTAGGGTAGTGATAGGTCCAGGCTGGAAACAACAGAGGCAATAGGGCAATCATAAGGAATTAATAAAAGACTACATGCAAACTTCAGAAAGAGTATAATGTAGGTAGGTGGTCGGAAATCTCACAAATGTTGCATGCATATTTGAGATTCACTTGAATTCTTCCTGACATCAATTTGGAAGGTGAGGTATTTTCCACAGTCAAAATGTAACTATGTCTACCTCTGCATCCTGAGTCAGTTGTTAAAGCCTAGAGGAAAGATGTCTCAACTCAAATCTCAATTGTCGTAGTAGGCTTGAAAAGCATTTTTCTTTCACATATGTATATTTGGAAGATTTCTGATCTTCCTGGTCTTTCTGTCAACTTTCTAATTGGCTGAGTTTTCCTAATCATTCTGCTAGAGGTGTATTAATCTCAATTGTGGAAGCATATTTGAAAATTGAAATCTAATTGTATGAACAATGGATGGATGCGACCAAAGTGGCCAAAATAAGAATTCTAAAAATCTCAATTGTTCAAGTTTCACTATGATTATATTTTGTACAAGCAATGTGGTTTTGTGGTAGAGATTAAGGTATATGTAAAGAATTTCTATGAGTGTGGCAGGTGAGGTCATAAGATAAAGCCACAATCCACTGAAGTCTGACACAGTGCTTCAACTAGGATTGATAATGATGAAGCACAAAGCATTTCAAGGAAGTGAAATACAGATTCTTCAAGGAAAAACATGAACTGGAATAGCAGATGCTCAATAAACTTGATTATTAGAGTCCTTTTAAGCATATATCTTTAGAATGCATCCTCCCCAAGTTGTGCTGTGGGGGAGAGTGTTCCTGAGAGGAACGAGTGAAGAATTCGAGGAATGTATGCCAAAAATATATATTCTCAGGAAGATCCCACAAGATCTGTAGGTCAACCCAGCTGCACAGATAAAGCTAACAAGAATCTATATTGCTCAATAGTAATATAGAAATATGCTGAATATAGATAATTGGAATATGCTGCCAGGAGAAGGCAATATAGTATTCCTGTATTTTTATCAAGAAAAATAAATGGACAGAAAATATAAAATATTTGATAATACAGTGATTGATATTGAGACCCTCAACACTCAACATGCTGCCCAAGAAGAGCTGAGAAACTTTTAGAGTATTACTAATTAGATTTCATGGATATCCCTTTAATGTGAAATTATCCAAGTGTATGGTCCAACCATTGACACATAAAAAGAGGATATTTGTATAATCAAATTCAATTTGAAACTGAGAGAACATGCAAGCAAGATTTCTTGCTTATAATTGGAGACTGGAATCCCAAATTTAAAAATATTAAGGAAGAAAATACCAAAACATGCTGTGCGAATTATTAAAAAGAGATAAGACAAAGAAAGGAATTTAACAAAAAAATGCGGAGACATGTTAGTAGAGACAAAAAGCAGCATTACAAAAACTTATAAGTACATTAAAGAATGAAATAGATACAGAAAAAGAAGGAAAGTTTTCGAAAAGATCTCTGAACTCAGAAAGAGGTTCCAAACTTGATAAAACATTTCAGAACAGATTAGCTCCAAATTGGCAAAGCTCCAGTTGAGAAAAGGCTGTATACTCTTCCCTTGTTTATGCAGCCTATATCAGTGGTGGCTTGCTCCTGGTTCTATCTGGTTCTTGTGAACCGATAGTAAAAGTGGCGGGAGGTTCCCCCACCTACCCAGATGTCATAATGGATGATCTGTGCATACGCAGAAGCATGCACGTGCGAGCGAAGTGAACATATATGCATGCTCCCGTTGCAAACCGGTAGTAAAGGTAAATAGAACCCACCCCTGGCCTATATGCAGTATATATAAGGTGACCAGATGTCCCACTTTTGGCGGGACAGTCCCGATTTTCAACATTTTGTCTCACGTCCCACGGCATTTTAAAAATGTCCCGATTTTTTGCAGGACAAGCTAGGGAATGGCAGGAGAACGGGGTTTGCTTACCCCGCCCACTCCCAATCTATTGCTGCCTCCTGAGTCCCAGCTGATGGCTAGAGGGAAAAAAAACTGTTTAAATTCTTGCTGGGGGGCTTCAAAGGGCTGCCCTACAACTGATCAGTGTTAAAAGAAAACAAATGAGTAGACCCGTGTCTGCAAAAATAGAAAAAACAGCCCCTTCAGCTTCAGTATAGGTTAATTACCATAAGTTGATTTGAACAGCCTCCCGACTCTCAGCTGATTTGCTCTCAGCTGTTTTGGGCAGGAGTCTTTTGCTAGCTGCAAAGAGTGCTGCTGGAATACTTTTTTTTTTCTCCTTGTGCAATTCAAGCTGAAAACGAAACCAAAACTAAAGCAGGTTGTTGACTTTGCTGTTTGCATGCAACGTTGGAAAGGCAGATTTCTTTTCTTTTTTCTCATCAAAAAAGGTAGGGGCAAACAAAGGGAAATTTATGGCAAATGGCAAATTTTTTTTTTTTTTTTTTTTTTTTTTTAAAAGAAAAAAAAACTCTATTTAACTAGGGAATTGTAATAATTGAGATACTATTAATTGTATATTGTGTTGAAAGCAGAAATGGTTAAGTTGTGGTTTGGAAGAATATATGGGGAAAATTATTTGGTTTATTATTATTGGTAAATATAATTAATTGATTTGTAAGAAATTGGATTGCATGGAAATAATTGGAATATTCATGTTCATATTGATTAATATATAAAAAAGATAGTTATATAACTAATTGATTTATATTAAAACGTTGAATTTGTATTGAACAACTGTAATATTACATAATTAACCAATGTGAGATGGATATAAAAATAGATGACAATGGGAAGGGGTATAATATAGAATAGAAGTGAAAAATTGAATTTGATTAAGATTAGAGATGAGGATGAAGGGTAACATTGGTTTTTTTTAAAAATAGATGAGGAATAAATATGGCAAAAAGGAAATATAGAAATTGTAAATTTAAGTGAAATGACTAAACACTGTTTAAATTTGTGAACCAGCCAAATACTCTGTTCAAAGAAAATACATTGTATGTTTGTATGTGAGTTTCTAATTATTGCTATTTATTCATGTTTGTTCTCTTTTATTCTTTAAAGTTTAACAATTCATTCTTTATCTTAATATCTTTATATTTGTTTGGGGTTGGTTTTCTTCCCTTTCATCTTTTTTATTGTACAGCAATCTTTCTCCTCAAACCTACCACCTCTCTCTTTTCTTTCCTTCTTACTTTCTCTTCCCTCCCCCTCTTCTCCTCCTCCCTACTTCCTCTTCCTTTCTTCTTCTCCTCCTCTCTTCCTCCCTCTCTTAATCTCACTCGTACTCTAATTTCCCTTCCCTTCCCTTCCTTCATCCCTCTCTATTGCTGTATCCTTTTATGCACATGGACTACTCAGAGGGCTGAAAAAGTTACTTTTGACTGGTCCTTGCACTTTTGACCAGTCCTTGAACTTACGACTGTCCTCACATTTTACGTTTTTGCCCTCTCTTCTCACCATGTGAAGAGAAGCAGTTGTGAAATGAGTGACACTGTTTTTAAGAATGCTACAATGGGCATAAATGATGACCAGTCATAAGTGTGAAGTCTGGTCAAAAGTGCGAGGACCTGTCAGAAATCACTTTTTCAGCTGCACATGGACTACTCAGAGGGCTGAAAAAGTTATTTTTGATTGGTCCTCGCACTTTTGAGCAGTCCTCGAACTTACAACTGTCCTCACATTTTACGTTTTTGCCCTATCTTGTCACCATGGTGAAGAGAAGCAGTTACGAAATGAGTGACATGGTTAAGAATGCTGCACCGGCATAAATGTGAGGATGGTCATAAATGTGAGGACCAGTCAAAAGTGCGAAGACCTGTAGAAATGACTTTTTTCAGCCCTCTGAGTAGTCCCTATAGAATAAAATAATACTATACATATTTTTTTAAAATTTATTATATTTGTAAATTGTACTTATGTTAAAATTTTAAAAAATATATTACAATACTATTTTTGCATTCTGTGAAAATTTTTGTTGCTCCATATAGACCAAATTTTTAATCAAGCCCACCCACCCCCCCGCCCCCGGTCAATGGTGTCCCTCTTTACCAATGTTAAAATCTGGTCACCTTAAGTATATACGATACATTGAAGGAAGCTGAGTTGGAAGAATAGTGTAATTTTTAAAATGGAGGAAGGAAATGGATAACTTACACAAATGCCAATGAACTTCTAGGAGAAGGGAGTCAAACACAAATGCATGCTGAGGTTTTTGGCAGGGGGAGGAAGAGGAAGAGCAGTATATTAGGAAGAGTGTTTTGTGTGCAATTATGTGAGATTTGTAGCCATGTTTGCCTAGTCTGGCTGAAAAATCTTTTTTGTTGTTTTGTTTTTTGGTGAGAACATTGCTCATTGCCTACGGAATGAGCCTAGAAGCTGGATGTAGGAATCTGAAGTGCTAATTGGGAGCAAGGGCCTGGTCCGAGTTACCCTATATAATGCTTCTCTTTGCCTCTCTTTTATGGAGCTACTGATTTACTAAATTTACCTACAAGGAGCCTCCAATTGGTAATGGATATCTGTATTATGTACACACTTAAATTAGAAGGCAAAAATACTGTATGAATTAGCAAGCATCACAATGCATAGGACTGAAATATAGGATTCCTAAGCAATGCAATGAGTGTTGAGAGGATGTGAGTCAATCCAGAATAAAAAATTACTGATGGAAATTTGGGAGAGTCTCTTCTGTTTTGGGGGCATCCTATAGTTGCTAAGAGTTGTGTCCCTGGGTACCAACAATCCCAAATCTTGAACTTTCAGATGGTCTTAGCAAATGTTCAGCAAAAAGACACCCTAAAGTAAACCAGAGCATCAGTCGTGTCATTGCACAGCTTGCCCATATATTATCATTTATACATCAACCCTCTTTGAATAATGGCCTAAGGCCAAGGCAAAGCCAGCTTTTGCTAAACATATATTTCAAGAGAGTTTAAATAAACCCAGCAAGAGGTATGTCACGTGAACCTGTCTCTCCCATCCATCTGCTCCAAGCTGCCTGCAGAACAAAATGAATAAAGAGGCAGGGGGAAAGCTCTTTGAACCTGCCTCTCTCCTTTGGAAAATGAGCCAGTCTAATTTAACAATAAATGGTGACCAGTTTGAGAGTGCATATAACCAGTCTAGTGAAGATTGAGCAAAGTAAGTTGAGCTTAATGAAGTCCCATGTCTTCTGGACAGGAAAGGACGGGTGTTTTATAACTGTTTATCGGAGTTAATGGTAATAAATTCCTCGCTTATGATGCATTAACTTTAATCTTTCATTATGAGTGATATAGGGCTTGCCTTTTAACATAGTAAATCATGTTGCCCAATAACATGGTGTGTTCAACAGCTGACATAATGTTATGTTAGGAGAAAAGCAGAAGAAATGAAATATATACTTCACTGGAATAAAAAGCTTGATTCTCAGTATATTCTTAACATTGTCAATAAAGATTCACACCATCAGGGCAGATAGATCAGAGCAGAACTTTTTAAATATTATTTTGCATTAAATGTTTTTTTCTTAATATAAAATACAAATGAAAATAAAAACAACAAGGAAAAAAGGTAGAGGGAAAAGGGGAAGGGAAAAGAGTGAGGAAAGGGGAAAGAAAAAGGCAGTGATTGCAACTTTTTAAGGGACAATAAATTACATAGCAAAATTATAATTTCAACTTTTTACTTATAGAGAACCTATTAATCATCAAAACCTAATTATCAAATTTTAAGCAGAAAATCCAGAACTGGTTTCCAGATGGAAAAACAAAGCTAATTATATCCTTCCCCTTACTAAAACAGTTAACTTTGCCATCTCTGTCAATTCCATCACTTTTTCAATCCATTCTTCCACTGACACTTCTTTCCATTTTTGTGCATATTAAATTCTTGCATATATAAAGCTCTAATTTTTTTCAATTGTTTATCCTATAGACAACACCCTGTATACATCTTTGACAATTTATCACGCATCACATACATTTTATAGGTTTTCTTTAAGGTTGCAATTCAATGTAACTTTCAATCTTTTAGTCCAGCAGTCCTGAATTTTTCCGGCTTTGCAGCCTGGCAGCGGCGGTAGTGGTGGTGGGGATGGTTTAGCACAAGCAGTACTGCTTGCACGCACACACATCTCCATTTGCACAATTAGAGTGGCCATGGCCATGGAGTTCGGGACTCCTGTTAACGTGTTTTTACACTGCTCAAGTATTGTATTATAATCAATCATTTTTGCCCATTGAATCATACAATATTCACATATTCATATAGATTCAGCTTCAACAACATTTTGTAAATTTTGGGTGGATCAGACAGATCAGAGCAGAACTTTTAAATTGGAGTTGCTAAGTCACTTGGTGGAAATTGTCAGAACCAGACAAACCACGTTCTGTTTGAGTGTCCTGAATGCTCTTTTTTAATTCCTTTCGTCTTCTTTCATTTTGTGTTGCAGGGTAGGTTTATTTATACATATCAAGCTAAATGAACAAAAACTGAAGTGTTAAAGTATACTACACTTTGAAATAAATCATGTTGGCTGGGAAATTCTAAATGTTGAAGTCCACACGTGTTAAAATTGCCGAGATTGAGAAACACTGCACTTGGCATTATAGGAAACTGCGGTCATCACTGAACCTTGACAGTCTGAAAGTTTGTTTATTTGTTTGTTTGATTGTTTGTTTGTTTATTCATTCATTCATTCGATTTATATGCTGCCCTTCTCCGGAGACTCAGGGCGGCTTACAATGCGTTAAGCAATAGCCTTCATACTTTTGTATATACCTGCTTAGTAGGGCTTTTAGCCTCCCCTAAGTGGTGTTCTTTTTTATACAAAGTCAGTTTATTGCCCCCACAATCTGGATCCTCATTTTACCTACCTTGGAAGGATGGAAGGCTGAGTCAACCTTGAGCCTGGTGAGATTTGAACTCGCAGTAATTGCAGGTAGCTGGCTGCTAAGTGCTATTTAACAGCACTTTAGTCCGGACCAACAGCACTTTAGTCCGCTGTGCCACCATTGTCCTTCCAGAAGTCATTGAATAACATGGTCACAATTGTAGTCAGAACTCACCAGAAAAGATCACTTTTATCCCACTTCTGACACCAAAACTGTCATGGATTTTTCCCCAAATAAAAGAGCACAACACTGAGGAGAAATGGCCAACTGATCCTTAGGTGGTACTTCGAAAGAAAGAATCTGAATAAAAGAAAAGCAGAGATCTATATATATATTGGGATTGAGTGGCAGGAAATTTGAAGGAATTGATTCATGGATACATTTTAAGCAAGGGAGATAAATTCTTAACAAAAGGAAAATGTATTTGGAAAGTTAAGCTGCTAAGAGTCTCATAGTTAAAGAGGATGGAATGTTGAGACAATCAAGTGTGCACGCTTGATTATGATGAAATATCTGTGGTTTCTCACCTGCTGCTTTCTAGATGATAGGATTAAAGACTATTTTGGCAGCAGAAACTCTCAGATCTCTTAGCAATTTATACTATGATTGAAAATATCCTTTTGCTCCCTCCCCTCTGGCACAACTAAGTCTTGTGGGTACTGCTTTACAGGGTCCTGTTCCTTGTCATTAGGCTATGTCTAGAAGGTGATACTGAAGAATTGTTTAACATCTAGATACTGTTCAGTGATGTCCCATAGGATTCTTTCCCCCCACCCCCCCACCCCATCCTGTTCAACATATACATGAGACTACTAAGGAAGATTATCTAGAATTTTGTCATGCGGTATCATCAGTACGTTGATGATACTGGCTTACTATGCAGTTCAAAGGAAAGAATTGGTATCCTTTTATGTTGCTTAAATTAGATAATGGGCTCAATGAAAGAAAAAGCCAAAGTTAAATCCATACAACGCAGAGGTGCTATTGGTAAATTTAAAAAAAGCCTTAGAGATTAAGATTAAGCTTGTTTTTGTAGGGTTTCATAACCCCTGAAAAAGGGGCTTTGTAGACTGGAAATATTTCTTAACCTTAACTGTTGCTAGTGGCATTTATAACAAGGAATACTTTTATACCATCAAGTGCACAAGTTGTGTCCTTTTCTGAGTTAGTTAATATGCAACAATTACATCTCAACTACTGCAACACTAATTGCAACACTCTGTATATGAGCTTCTTTTGAAAAGTTGCAGTTGGCTCAAATTGTCCAATCAGGTTCCTAAGATACATTAACTGACAGGACACAAATTACAGTTCCGAACTTAGCCATCATTTGGAGATGTGCAATTTTAGTGTCCTCGGTTGTTATTTAAGGACTAGAAATATAGAAAGTAATAATATCAAAAGAATTATAGTTTCATAATGCGAAATACAGGTAGTCCTTGACTTACGACCACCATTGAGCCCAAAATTTATGTTGCTAAGTGAGACATTTGTTAAGTAAGTTTTGCCCCATTTTATGACTTTCCTTGCCACAGTTGTTAAGTAAACCACTGCAGTTGTTAAATTAGTCACACAATTATTAAATGAATCTGGCTTCCCTATTGACTTTGCTGGTCAGAAGGTCCCAAAAGTCATCACGTGATCCTGGGACACAACAACTGTCATAAATATGAGTCAGTTACCAAATGTCTGAATTTGATCACATGACCCTGGGGATGCTGCAATAGTCTTAAGTGTGATAAATGGTCATGCCACTTTTTCAATGCCATTGTAACTTCAAACGGTCCTAAATGAACTGTTGTAAGTCAAGGACTACTTGTACTACTTACCAGCTGCAAAAGAACAGAGGGTCTCTTTGGAAACTTGTGTGGATACATGACAGGCTTATAAGAAGGCATGGATTATTGCAGACAGTTGCAGATATTTTTCAGAGAACATATTATATGTGTTTCATTTGTTTAACCTAATAGCCTTCCTGTGCTAAAGACTTAGAGAGATCCATAGCCCTTTCATAAAACTACAGCATCCAGAATTTTCTAAGCAGAAAGAATTATTATCAAAGTAGCTGATATTCTATGGTGCAGAATATCACACAGCTTGTTTTGCTGTTTCAGGTTACCAAGTAATCAGGAGGTACTATAACGCTAGTGATATGTGATGTGTTGTAATCAAATATGTTGAATCTGCACAACAGAAACCTTAAAATTGTTGTGTGTCTTTGTAATTTATTGTGAATTTTTTGATATATAATTTTGTAAAAATAAATAAAATATGCTCTATTTGAACTTACTTTTCGAAATGCAAATGACCTCATTTAGGCAATAAATCCATCAGCTGAATAACTCTTCCCCAATTGATTTGCTGCCATTGATTGCTGCTCCAGCATTGACACAATGTAGTTAGCTTCCTGTTGATGCCCACACTTTCTGAATTTTTGCTTACTAGCTTCTTACAAAAATGTCCACATAAAATATTTCTGCTTAATCCCTTCACATACACTTTTCTTATTTACTCCAGTGAACAATGCAATAAAATTAATTTTATGTAGGATCAATTTGAGGAGATCCATATGCTGACAATTGTATTAAATTTCTCAACTACTTCCTGCCATTATTTCTTCTCTGAAATATTTTTTTATCTTGTTTTCTCTTCTCCGTGAAGAGTTTCTGCAGTAAGTAAGAGGATAGTAGTAATACTTAAAACTTTTTAAAATTATTCAGCTGAAGAGTAATACAAAATACAGAAGACAAAGCAAGGGTTGTAAGACCTTACTGATAAATAACAAATGGAGAAACTTGAGTTTTTAATTAAAGAATATCAATTTATTACAATCAACTTTCTTATTGGAATATTGGAAAGTAGCCAATGAAATAAAAAACTTTTTAAAAATCATATAAGGATTTACCAATTCACCAGTTACTGTCCCAAATAAATTGGTGGAAAACATAATCAAGCATACAGCAAAACAAGAGTGCTTACCCTTCATTTATAAAATGAAGTTTTTTTAACCCAAGTTAGATGACTGAACTCAGACTGATCATAGATTCACTGAAATCAGAGTTTAGATTAGCCATGAACAACTAATTAGTTTACTTATATTTATTTAAATGGTTCTATTCTAAATATAATTAATTCAGAATTAGTGGAGCTAATATCAAAATTTTTAGAATTTTTGATTTTGGAATTTCATAAGTATTAGTATAATGGTAAAGGATCTCTTCTTGAGCAGGGGGTTGGACTAGAAGATCTCCAACATCCCTTCCAACCAGGGGCAGGTTTCAAAACCCATTGCTAGTGGTTTGCTTGTGGGTGCAGGTGGGTGCACCTGCGCGTGACACTTCTAAGCATGCGCAAAAGCTTCTGCGCATATGCAGAAGCACCCGGGAAGTGGGCAGAGCCTCCCGCTGCCACCACTACTGGTTCATCTGGGGCAAACTGGTAACAACCCACTGCTGCTTCCAACTCTGTTATTCTGTTATATCTGTTATGTCTCTTCTTCCAGTCCCTTTTTCTCCCTTGATGTCTAATGCATCTAAAGTAGCATGGAATATTGCCATCCAAAAATAATAACAAGAGTGAAAACATCAACCAGTAAAAACTTATCAAATGCCCAAGGGATCTTAATTCAAAAGAGGAGGGGGAGAAGTTACTGGGTAAGGTAAATATTGCTACTGTGCAAATGATAGTCATTTGATAGGCAACTTGGCTTATATTTTCTATATATAATCTCATCTAGCTGAAAACCAACTGAATCCTTTCTTTTTCAACTTCCACACATGCTTGGGGGAATAGAAAAAGGAAAGGAAAAATGATTCACATGCAGAAGTGGAGGAAAAAGAACACAACTCATTGGGATTTTTAAAAACCAAACCAAGCAAGGGATAAATACTTTAAATTGTTTAAGTCATAATAGCTATTTAAGTAGTAATATTTGAAAGGTTATATACTGATAATGACCAATCTGAACAATCCATTGAGCACTATATATAGTTAAAATATATAAGAAAAAAATAGTGGTCCAGATACTCTAACAATTTTAGACTCCTGGGATCTCTAAGAAATACTGCATAAAAGTTTACATTTTATATGAAATTTTAAAAATGGAGTGAAAGTTAACATTGGTAACATATGTGAAAGGTGAAATGAAGAACTGCAATATTCAGTTTCGGAAAATCAATGGGTCTGAGTTTTAAGCAATGGAAAATACAGCTAGTTGTCAATTTACAACCACAATTGAGCCCAAAATTTAAGTTGCTAAGTGAGAAATTTGTTAAATGAGTTTTGTCCAATTTTATGATTTTTCTTGCCACATTTATTAAGTGAATCACTGCAGTTGTTAATTTAGTAACAATTGTTAAGTGAATCTGGTTTCCCTATTGACTTTGCTCGTCAGAGGGTTTTAAAAGGTAACCCCCTGACCCCAGGACACTGCAACCGTCACAAATATGAGTCAATTGTCAAGCATCTGAATGTAAATCAAATGACCATGGGGATGCTGCAACATATGTGAAAGGTATATGTGTGAAATATGTGTGAAAAATGGTCATAAGTCATTTTTTAAAGTGCCTTTGTAACTTTGAATGGTCACTAAATGAACTGTTGTAAGTCAAGGACTACCTGTATACCTCTTCTGACTTATCAGAAAAAAATGTTTCATTTTTATTAGATGTCTCAGAGAATTTTTATAAAAGATTGGAAATCAAATTGTTTATACTGATATTATAAATAATTTGAGGATTCTCTGACTCATAACTTGGTCATATCCAATCACAGTTCCTTTTTGGTTTAAAGTCATTATACATAGTAATATAGCTGTAGAAAACTGTAATATAGTTGTAGCCTATACCTGTAATAAATATTTTCAAAATATGCCATTTGCCCATACATACATACATACATATATACATGCATACATACATTTACATACATACATGCATGCATGCATGCATACATACATACATACATATAGGGTCTGTGTATGAAAGAGAGAAGGGGGATAGATAGATAGATAGATAGATAGATAGATAGATAGATAGATAGATAGATAGATAGATATAGCACTTAGACTTATATACCGCTTCATAGTGCTTTACAGCCCTCTCTAGGCAGTTTATAGAGTCAGCATATTGCCCCCAGCAATCTGGATCCTCATTTTATCAACCACAGAAGGATGGAAGGCTGAGAGGTAGATAGATCTTAATATCTAGGGGAAACACAATATTCTTTTTTTGGAATGAAGGGCAATGATTCACTCATGTGCAATGTCAGTAAAGCAGAAGAACCAAGGGAGAATGTGGTGTTATAGGATTAATCACCGTTGACAGAGAACGGGTTTTTCCACACTATGCTGTTATATCACACAAAGGTGCTTAACCATGCTATTGCAAGATGTTGTTCATGATTTAAAGAGATGTTTTCTGTTGATATACACCCAGATTCCTCATGACTTCTAGGCAGGAGGGAGAAATCAATAAGAAGAAAGTTTCAACCTCATATGTGGACAGCCATAGAACTACAACGGAGCTCACAAAATGGTGCCACCTCCTTACAGGCATTTAAAACAGTAAAAAGTAAAAAAGTATACAAAATTTCTTGTTGATAGCAGTAGTGTTTTTTGTTAATGTATCAATGGTGATCAAATTAGCAATCCATAGCTATCTTAACTTTCTTTCCCACTTTAAATAGACTTTCTCAAGACTAGCACTGTCTCAAGAGAACAAGGACTCTGCTTTTTTAACACAGATCTAGCATTCTTTTAAAAAAGTGCTAAATCTATGTTTACAAAACAGGTTTAATAGTTTTTTTTTTCAAAAGAATATGAAGTCCTGTTTATTAGAAGCCTGTGTTAGACTTGACGAATGCTTCAAAAACTACCAGTTCTGCATTATATGGACAGATGCCTTTGTGGAAGCCAGATGTCGATGTCTACTCATAGTAACCCAAGAAGCATGCACACAGCAGTCTAGAGTGGCCAATAGGAGCTGAACAGATTCCAGTTCTCGCCATGTAACCAGTTGTTGATGAAGTATGTTAGATTGTACCCATGTCAAAAACAGCATTGGGGAATAGAGAAAAAGCATTAAAATGTCAATTTCAACTGAACAGCTAATGACAACTCAAAATTCCTCAGCAGGAATGGGGATGAAAAGAAAGAATCATCCTGTGGACATGACATAAAAAATAATCACTGTACATGGGAATCAAAGTAATTGTTTCTACCATGATTAAGGAAATGTGAGTTTAAATACAATGATATGAAGACACGACATAATGTTTATTAGGGCATTCTCGTGGTACAATTAGGATATGTGAGGATGATCCATAAAATGGCAAACCTATCTAATATATGTGTACCATGGACACACATACCACAAACAGAGGTCTTTTTCTTGAAAATGAATTGTTTTTAAAATAGTTCCATCATCTTAGAGAAAAATGTTCTCAAGTTCTCAGAAGAAAATGCTCCTAAGCTCTTACTGAGTTTTATATTGACTAATATAAAATTGCTTCTGTTAAATAGGATGATAAAATTTCTTTGGGAGAAGAATAATACCTCCAGGTTGAAATGCTTATCTTCTGTTTTTAAAAACTGTCACCTCTCAGTTTTTTCACCCTATTGCAAATGCAAATGAAAACCTAAAAATCAGCAATACTTTTCTAGAGTATATAAAGTAGGGAACTGAGCCAATGGTAATATAGAACAGAATCAGGTAACATAGAACTTTTTACTGTAGCTCATTTGAATGACAGTTCCCATAATCTCTTATCATTGGTCATGTGATTAGAGTTTATATGGATTATAGGTTTTTGCAATAATAATTAGACCTATTTTGAAGAATTGCGAGAAAAGTGTGTGCCTTACCCAACATATTCATAATATGGGCAATACCGAATACTGAGTCTAATGATCTGGCTCACGGGTTGCTTTCTATTAAATTTAGAATATTTTGCAGAAAGCCCAACTGAATTACCAATACTCAGAACATTTATTTAAAAAATATCTTTCTGCTAGATTCTCTTCACAGATGTAGCTGTTAAAGGACAATAGGGAGCAAGAGGGCAATTCCTCATGATTTAGCTAAAAGACCATTCCTTAAAACACTTATTTCAGTTGGGCTGAGCTTGACTTGCCATCTATGGCATTAACTAATTAAAAAAAAAACAGGTGTGGGGAAGAACATCATAACAAATATTCCAAGAATAAAGATTTATGACTATGGGAAGAAAGTTGTAACTAATTTGTCATCATTTGGTGATCTGTCCTTTCACTTTCTTAATGCTCTTCTTCATATTCTCTTAATTGTAGAACAAATATGCTGTGCTAACAGTTTCGGAGGAGATGTTTTGCAATCTTTGTGTCATTTCCAACCAACTACATGCCTAAATTCATCCATAACTATTTCAATTTTAAAATAATGTTTTTCATCATTTAATAACACATATATTCCACCCAAAAAAAGTGATCCATGAAGCTTTATTTATAGTCTTGGTTAAGTTGTAGTCAGGGACTGGCAGCTGCCGTGTTCTCATTGTTCTGTTGTAGAGAATCATAGAGAAGAACTTAAGGAAATTATTACATAAAGAGGGGTATAACAAATCTTGAGAGGCAAAATAGTATTCAGGAGAGACTCAGGAAAAATCCTTTCTAATTCACTGAGTTCTAACAGGGAAGGAAGGTAAAGCGCAATCAGACTTGCGAGATGTTGTTACTAGAACCCATCTCAATAAATTATAGTTCTAATATTCCTGTGGTTGCTGTCACATTCCTTTCTCTTCAGTCACTGGGCACTGTTTTCGTTGGCCATTTTGCATGAACTGTAGAAGAGACTGAATATCTCATTTCCATTGAAGCAACTGCTAGCATACTGCTTGACTTCCACATCACAGAACACCAGGCAGACACTGTATTGACTCCTTATACACACTGGGATATTATAGACTTCTTATTAAGTACAGGCTCAGCAATCTTTAAAGAGACTTCTGACTTGTTTGGAAAAAAAGAGGCTATTAGTCAATTTAAACTTGGAAAGTAGATATCTCTAGTTTTCTCCCAAAAGAATATATTGCAGGTTTTTCCCTACTTCTGCTGTCAAGATCCTTCATGCAACCATGCTTCCTACTGTTTCCCTTTCTTTCATGGAGAAGTGAGTGACATGTTGTCTATTCCAGTACCACTTTACTTACTTCATAGGATAATATACTATATGCTGTAGCCTCAGCACATTCCCTACTTTTTCTTTGCAACTCTTATATATTTGGGATATGTTTAAGTTGGGATGAAATTGACAAGAGTGATGATAGTTGTTCCTTCTAGCTAGGTAAAGCCCTGTCCAAAATTGGCTGACAGGTAGGTGTTGCAGAGGCCTGGCCAGGTCTGAACTGGGAGGGAGTCATCTTGATGTGCTGTTAAAGTTCCCTTCTGCTTTATCTTTCAACCTCTTCCATGTCAGCCAGGCTATTTTTAGAGATAAAGTCAGAGGACCACTATTATGGCCCCTGACCTTTGCTCGTTCCACCATGATTTGAAGACCTGGTTGTTTTGTAGCCTGATTTTGGGGGGGGGGGGGGTTCTTAATACTTTTAAATTGATTTTAAACTGCTTAATTCGGATTTTTAATTTCATTGTTTTAATGTTATTGTGTATTTTACTGTTGTGAACCGCCCTGAGTCCATTGGAGATAGGGAGGCATATAAATCGCAATCATCATCATCATCATCATCATCATCATCATCATCATCTGCCAGAGAATTACTAGAGTTTCTGAACAGAGATAACCCAAGTCCTAAGTGAAAAGGTTACTGGATGGAATTCAGGCAAATGGGTGACTAAAGCCTTTGTTTTCGGCATAGCCCACCAAGGTCCAAGCCTATTTGCCTCACAAAAGGAGAATAGTAAGTGGATTTTTTTCCCTACTAGCTAGTGATAGGTGAGAGGGAAAAAGAAGTTAGGGGAATCCACCAATTACTGCCCTTAAATTGTACCACAGTAAAGCTATGAGGATAGGACCACTCAAAAGTCTCATTACTGAGGTAGATTAGAGTTTGGCCATGGGGACAGTGCAAATTATGCTGGCATACTTTTCTGCCAACTCAAGCACTAAAGGAACGCACATTAATGCAACCACGAGGAAGAGCCCCTACAGACAAATTTGTGGAAACTACTAAGAAATGTTCTGCAGTTTGTTAAGATTCCACATCAGCTTTTCACTAAAGACTAAAATTTGTTTCACTATGAATTGTTTGGAGCTTTTTGCATCTAAAAAGTATTTACTCCTTAATAATGATCTTATAAACTAGGATAGATGGAGCAATGGCAACTTGTTATATCATCCAGTGACTTTGCAGAGTGATAACATATAAAAAGAAAAATATCAGAGAGTGCTGGTGCCTAACTGGAAACCATTCTGCAGTTAAAATACATAGAGAAAGAGAATGAAAGTGAGCAACTATTACATTAAATGACCAGCTGATATCTGCTTTTTGATTAAGCAAAATTCTAATTGTTCGCTTTTGCAAAAGGAATGAGTCTAGACCATTTTTCTGCAGCTTATTTCTAGGAATGGAGACAAGGGGAAACCCCATGCTGACAATGTACTGATAGTAAATGAGATTAAATAAGCATGGCAACTCACTGTCAGCTCCCTGCCTTCCCCCTGGTGTAATTCAATTCGAGCACAAGCAGTGATAGGAACGCACAGGGGCTGCCTCTGTCACCCCTGCTGAGGCTCGGAATCTTTTAACATCTAAATAAAAGTTTAACTCAAGCATTTTTATACTCCTGCCAGCGGGATCGGCAAGCTGGCATTGGGCACATTAATGTTAATATTCATAGTGGCAGATTTCTCTCCATGTCCCAGGCCTGCTATGGTAATTATAAATGTGTGCTGCAAAACGACATTTAAATTTGCAGGCCTCAACACAAGGGGCATGGGGATAGAATTCAATAAAGTAGTCGGCAGTAATGCAAACCTGGTCCTTCCAAGAGGGAAGCCAAAAGAGGCTGAGACTGAGTTTGAGCTTGGTCAATGTTGACAGAAATCCAAAATTGTTTTGTTTTAATTGTGGATCAGGGTGGGTTTCTGCTCGGGAGTGGGCCTCTAGTAATATTCGTACAGTGCTCTGTTGTGATTTGTGCAAACATCAGGCTGAGCTGGCTAACATCTGGAGGCCATTGTCCAGCCTTGACGTCTTGTAAAAGAAGAGATCTGTCTTCCCAACACCTGCTCAGAAAGTTTGGGAACAAAATGAAATGATACAGCTAGGTCTGAACTAGTATTGCAGTATAACTTTTAATAATGTTTGTAATACCTTGTAATGAACACACAGTTCCTACAAAATAGGGCAGGAAACAAAGCGATCCTTATGCTAATGCTTCCTACTTATCACCAATTGTTTTATAAAGTATCTCACCATGAACAGTCTAGCAGTTTAGGCTTATAGTTTACACAGACAGTGAAAAAACAGTTTGTATGAGATTCTTTTAAACATTTTGAAATGTTCATATCATGTTAGCATATGTGATTTTTTTTAAAATTTGATTTATATGCCACCCTTCTCCAGAGACTCAGGGCTTAGTGTTAAGCAATAGCCTTCATACTTTTGTATATTTATACAAAGTCAGCTTATTGCCTCCACAATCTGAATCCTCATTTTACCTACCTTAGAAAGGATGGAAGGCTGAGTCAACCTTGAGCCTGGTGAGATTAGAATTTGCAGTAATTGCAGGCAGCTGAATGTTAATCAGTGCCTTAGTCTACTGTGCCACTCAAATGTCAAAACACTCAAATGTCAAAACACTTGAAGAGGATCAGCCTATTGCTATGTAGAACAAAAAAACCCAAACAAAATAGTAATGGAAATGCAATAGCTCTTCTGCTGTGTCATGTCACTGCCCATAGGATTTTCCAGGAATACACACTTCATAATGATTTCTAGAATACTGTATTGTCTTTGCAGATTTCATTCTGAATTCATGTCTAACAAACTGGTGAACAGAAAAATTTGTGAGGCTTCTCAATGAAATTTATTTATGTTTTTAACATTATATCATTTGTAGCCATCCGCAACCATCTATTTGCCAAATCCCAGTAAATATTCACAAATATCTATAGCCAAAAATATGTGTGTGTGTGTTTGTGTAAGAGGGATGGAGGGAGGGAGGGCTTATTTTGTGAAGAAATATGAAAGGTTTTATTCTTTTTCATTTCACAGCACTGTAAAGTATGAGGACAGTGCTCTCAGCAACTGACATGTTGAATGATTGGCAAATAGAAAGATTGATGATGGAACAGACCTGCATCTTTGTACCTTGCACAACATGGGTAGGAAAATTTAGGGGATGACTGAATCCTTGGGGGAAGGGAAATATTAATTCAAGAGTTATAGTATTAATTATACTACAACCTGCAACTATATTTAGAACTATTGTGAAAAGTGCTTAATTAAAAAATATTATCCAAACTATCCTTCCTAAATCAATGCTGTTTCCTTGTGACTCTGTAACAATTGCTTTTTCCAACTAATTAATTAATTTGAAATATTTAATTATTCATTTGCAAATGGAAAAAAAATGCTTCCCAACATTTACTAATTACATGGAAAGGCAGGGTGCTAGCAATTTATTTTCTTGAATGCATGTTGAATGAGGCAATTTCTTCATTGGTACTGATTTCTAAAATCAGTAGCAAGAGTGAGTTCTTTGGGGGAGGGGGATTATCCATGGGCTTGTTAGAGGAAGAACTGATCGGTTATGTTATTGCCTCAACGAGGCATGAGTCCCCTTGCTTATTTCAAAGATAGTAGAAACAAAGACAATTGAAGGTTGACTTCAAATTGGTATGTGAAGGATTTGTGTGATGAAAAAGGAATGAAAATTGTGCTTTATGAAAGTTTCTCCAATTTACATGGCAGATGCTTTTGGGAAGATGAATGGGATAGTTTTGCAAATTTTCTCTTATAGTAGTTCAGTCTTCTTCAATCTGGTGGACTTTAATTGTCATCATATCTAGACGGAAATGCTTTTCATTGGGAGATAAGGTTTTGCATATCTGAAAGCCATTGTTTGGGAAATACTTTAGTTCCTATATTGTTTTTATTTATTTATTTATTTATATTTATATGCCGCCCTTCTCCGGAGACTCAGGGTGGCTTACAATGCATTAAGCAATAGCCTTCATACTTTTGTATATTTATACAAAGTCAGCTTATTGCCCCCACAAACCGGGTCCTCATTTTACCCACCTTAGAAAGGATGGAAGGCTGAGTCGACCTTGAGCCTGGTGAGAATTGAACTTGCAGTAATTGCAGGCAGCTGGATGTTAAATGCTGCCTTAGTAGAGGCATTAGCCTCCTACGCCACTCAGGCTCCTATAATTACAATCAACTATTGTTAATAGTTGATTGTAATTATATCACAAATCTGAACCTGGATATATAATATTATAATACATATATATTAGGTTAATTCTATATTAGAAATTATTGTCTTGCATCAGAGGATTACTGAGAACAAATCTGAATGAAAATTGGTCAGCCTCTCCTTTTTTTGTTCCATACTTGGATGCTTTAATTGGCTTGAAGTCTTCATTTTCCAGCCCATTATTTCAGCTTTCTTTTTTAAATAATTTTTCTAACATCCCACCTTTCTGTTCTATAACTGCTATGACCTTGCAAGAAGATATCCCAGTCAAACTCATGATTTTTAATCAAATTGTTCCTCTTATAAAGCCTGCATTAGTTTGATATTTGGTGAGAATACTGTAACAGCAGTGATTCAGTCAGTGGCAAGAGAGACATATATAGAAAGTGGGAATTTTTTTATTCATTCAGTATAAAAATCTGAACAACAAAGTCACTGACCAGTTGGACATTTTCAGCTCCACTTTACAAAAGTCATTTGTTGTCATGCTTAGTTTCCCTGTAAAGAGAGCAGTTTCCAGAATTTTTCACACTCTTCTTTCCATGGCTCTAATGTTCAATCCTGAATACAGGCAGTGACTTGCACGTCTCAGGAAATCCTTAGTTATGAAAATAGAATTAAGCATTATATATCTTGCTTGGGGAGAAAGAAAAGTTCCTATCTCTCTAATAAAAGAGCTGAGCATGGGGTAGTCTGGGGGAATTTGCACAAATGAACTCTTATGTTTGGCTGCTGCAGTTGTGCCTCATGCTCACCTTGAGACACATTTGCAAGGATTTATGTCCACCCCCAGAGTTTTCCAGAGTCATAAAACTCTAAAATGAAAATAGTTCAGTGAAGGAAGAAAAGAATAGGGAAGGAAAAATTTGACAACATGGATGAATTGGCATATTAAGAGAGACTGCTTAGCAAAACAAGAAGGAACCCCTTCTGGTAAAGGATTCATACTTTAAAAGCCAGGAAAATGGCCACTGGGGACATGCTCAGTAGCACTTTTATATAGTTATGGGGGAGGGGAGGATTGATTCACTATAAATTAGGTAGTACGTGGAGCAGTGCCAAGTTTCCAACACAATTCTGGTATCCTTTCTAATCAATTGGCATCATGCTCCAGAAGGTAGAATTTATTACCCTCTAGCATTGGGGAAGGTGATGCTGGTTCTTTTGATCACTCTAACAAGTTCCGAAGTAACTTTGAAAGTTTCACAAGCTTGCTTTATTAATACCTTTGGCAACGTTTCATCATAATTATCATCATTTCCTTTTTCATTACCATAGGACAGGCACCAAACTACTATATTCTTAAAGTTCGTTTGCCAGTCAGATCCCTAAACTTTATCTTCAGTTTTCTTTTATAATTGTTTCAATGGCTAATTACTCCTTTTTTGCTACACAATCTATGCTTGTTTTTTCTTTGTGCTATTTATGCAGTTTCTATTCTATTTCAGAAAAGCTGAATATTCTACATGGGAATTTCATTATTTTTTAAGTCATGCTTTCTTATTTCATATCCATAGGCAAATAATATTATATGATTAACAATGCCATCATGCAAATGGTGAAATTGATGATACCAACATGTACATGTCATTTTGATTTCACTCTAATTTGCTATAGATAGCATTGTAAACATCTTCTCTGTTAATTCTGTTCTCCATCTTCTCATTCTCGAAATTTTCTATTTTTAATTAAGTTTTTCACCTTGTTTTCCTAATTTTTTATTCATCCTTTTTATTTTGTCCAAAGTTTTATTCACCATTTTCTATAATTCATTCCTCCCCATTTCTCTTTTCTTCATTTTATCAGAATTTCTTACATTCTTACATTTTCACAATACATTATCTTCAGTCCAAATATACAAACAAGAAATAAAAGCTACGCTAACCTTACCCTCTTTTTATTCTATTATTTAACCAAGTATACCATTGGTCCCAACATTGAAAATATGCGGATTCTTTTTGATCTCTCAAAGTTCTTGTTAGCCTGTCGGCTTCTGCATATTTAATAATCTTCCCTAAGATCAAGTCTTCTGATGGTAGGTAGGTGAAGATAATGTATTGTGTAAGGTTCTCACCACGATCTATATGTTATTATATATTTTGTTTGCAAAGAAATAAAAAAAAAGAATTTCTTACATTTTCTTGTTTGACCCAGTTTCTCTTGTGATTTTGCTTTTCTTTTTTAATTAAACTAAAATATTTTTTGTTTCTGTTCCGTCCCCTTTTCACTTTTCTCTGTTATCTAACTTTTATATGAGGGCTTTGAATAAATTTGGAAACAGCTGCAGACCTGTGTAATTGTGTGAAGTTAATTGGTTTTAAGAATAAATAAGATGTGTGTTTGTGTGTTTCTCGGTCCGCTGCTGTTTGTTTGATACAGATGCAAAGCTTGTGCTTTCCTTTCAATGCTTTAGCTCTGCTAGGTTTGCAAATGATCTGTTTTCTTGATGGCAAGATTCACATTGTCTCTTGCGTCCTAGTCTCTCTGACTTCCGCCAGAATGCTATCTTTTACTTTTAGAGATTTATTTAGTTTTCATGAAAACTTTTATTTTAACAGGCATTCAGTGGAAAGGATGTCCCTTGTTCACAACTGCTGTTTAAATCAGAGAATATGTCAAGCCAAATTCATTCTATCACTGGCAAACTGAGCTTTCACTGTATTTCTGTATACAGAATACCTGACTAATAACTTCTTCAGCATAAGTTACCTAGTCAGATAACAAAAATGCCTGCCAGCAAACAACCAAGCTCAGAGAATATAAACAATTTAATCTGAATTTAACCTATATTTTATTTTATTGTTACATTACTTTTTGTTAGTTAAAAAAATCATTGATTGGTTTATACTCATGTTTTCACTGAGTTTGATTAATGTAAAAATGGTGCCAAGTTCACTTTATAACCTTTCTTAGGGATAGCAGAACAGAAATTCTGAGATATGGAAGTGGCCTTGATGTCCTGTGTGTTAGCTTTGAAAATGGAATTCTTTTCTCAATTGTAAAAAAAAAAGAAAGAAAAGGCCCATATATTTTCATCTCTTCCCAAGGGTGATCTTGTTTCTCTTCTTTCTAAACAGTTCTCCTTTAAAATATGAAGAAACAAAAATATTATACCAATACAGTTTTTGTTTCATTGTTAATCTGCGTTAAATTTGAACATTTTATGTGAACCTTCAAACCTCTCCATGAGTTTGTATTTTCTCATCTTTCTCATATTGTTATTAAATTTCTTATTTCTACTGCTGTTTCTTATCTTTTTTCTTTCATGATCTCACAAGTATATAGCTCTCTTGGTCTAAATATTTGCCTGGTCTCTTTAGTTCCACTTAAATAAATTATTAAAAGCTAATATTTTCTACCTTGTGTTCCCCCCTTGATATTCATTTTATTATATTTTGCTTTCCTACTTCAAAGTTATTTATTATATTAACTCTATTTCCTTCCCCCCCCTCCTCCTTTCCCCAGTTAAAATTTCCTCTTACCTTCCAGCACATATAACTTCAAAATCACAATTGCTATGGAAGCTGTCATAAATATACTTTGGGAAGAATGGATTTTAGAAATCGGAGAATACATCATATGCCATGTGAACAAGCCAAGGTGCAATAAATCAAAACAGCCATTAGAATCTGTTGTTAATTCTGATTATTTATTTACTTAAAGGCCTGCCCAACTCATAAAACCATAATTCCATGCAGCATACAGCAACTAAAGCAGTATTACAAAATGCCCCATATCAAAGCAACCAGAAATCAACAACAACAAAACACATATCTTACACCTCTTAGGACAAACTCTTCAAACATTCTGGCCCCAATGCCAAGTCTTCAAAGACTACCTGAAAGTTAACAGGCTTGGGCTTGTAATTTTTTTTCCTGGACAAGGATGCAGCTTTACATGTGGAAATAAATATGAGTTAGCAATTCATTCTAAAACCAGGAATTCTTGTGTTCTGAGTATTTTTGTTATTTTTTAAACTCTTATTTGCAATGAAAAAGAAGAAAAAAGGAAAAATGTATTTATCATTTTGAATTATTTAGTCTTGCATATGTTCATATACTACAGAATTAGTTTTTTTACCTCTGAAGAGGAAAATGATAGATTAAGCATATAAGTAATGCAAGCAAATCTACTTTCTAAACACACCTCCAAATTGAGACCAATAGGATGTTTGCTATTGTATAAGAAACCAAAGATTCTATCAAGGAGAGTCTCATATAATACAGGGGTGAAATGCTACCGCTTCAGGCGAACCATTAGCGGAGATTGGGGCTGGTTTGCCGAACCAGTAGCAACCGCTGGCTGGCTATGCCCCCAAACTGGTTCGCAGCCTGCAGCCCTGCCATGCTTGCCTGCCTTCCATGTGGCCTTCCCGGAATCTCCATGGCCAGCTTACGAAGGCAGGCAAGTGGAAGGCCATGTGGAAGGCAGGCAAGCATGGCAGGGCTGCAGGGAAGGGAGCTAGCAGCCTACTCCCTTCCCCACAGCCCTGCCATGCTTCCCTGCCTTCCATGCGGCCTTCCCAATGGTCCCCGAGGCCTGCTTGCGTTCTGAGGTTGGCATCCGGCCTGGCCAGTGGGTAGGCAGATGGCCCTTGGTGGAAATGCAGATGCTGAGCTGGGGCTGAGAGTGGCGTCAGCGGTGTTACAGGAGGACAAGCGGACATTCCTGGGCTGTTGCACATATGCCCACCCCATTTCTGCAAAGGCCAGGTAGGGTGAGTGAAAGAGGAGAGGGGGATGCTGCAGAAAAGGCCACCTTCCACCCAGGACCGCGTGCCTCCTGGGCTGGCTCTGCAGGGCTTGGGGCTCCAAAGCAGTCCACTGGCTTCCCACCCAGCCACGTGTCTGCTGTCTTTTACTGCTGGTACCACTCCAGGAACTTGACCCATAGAGTCCGGTGCTCTGGGGGAAGGAGGCTCGGCCATGGTGCCACTTCCGTCCAGCGAAGAACCAGAGCAAGAGGTGCAGAAGCCTGCAGTGCTTTCCCTTTGGCCTCGGCAGTGGCACTTACTCGATCAGGCCAGTGCGGATAGCCCTTCATGTTGCTGAAGACGAGGTCACCGCATTTATAGTCACATGGCTAGCCAGAGCGGGACATGGTGTGGGCAGAGAGGCAAATGAAGCCCCAGCTGAGGCCGCCCTGGCTGAGCAATCACAATGCCTCCACAGCAACAGGCATGCCACGGCCGCCTTGCCCACCTTTGCCTCCATGCGCTGCACTTGGAAGGGGCCACCGCTGCTGCTGCTCTCCCTCCCCACCTGGCTTCATAGTGTGCACATGTCTACCTGCCCTCCAAAAGCAACCCACCACTATTTGCTTTCATTTCACAGTGGGAGAGGAAAAGAAGCAAGCAGTGGTGGCACAGCACATGCAAGACACTCCCCTTCTTAAATGCACACTGTTGCCAGCTGTGGCTGATAAAAGCAAACAGCAGTGCCGCTGCAGTGCTCCATGAGTGCAGGTTGGCCACGGATATCCAGGGGTTGCTCCACATGCATATGTCCATGTGCTGCGGCACTGCCATTCACTTTCTTTCTTCTCCTGCAGTGAAATGAAAGCAAATGGTGGTGGGATTGCTTCAGGAGGCCAGGCAGGGAGGGAGAGCAGCGATGGCCCCTCCTCATGCTTTTAAGAAGGGGAGCTCCAGTACGTTTCACTACAAGAAGCCTGCAGCTGCTGCATCTTTCAGCACAAGAAGCACCTCCAGGCACATTGAAAAAAAGAGGCTGCAGCTGTAGGCATCTTGCAACAGGGGAAAATAGGATTTTAGAATAGAAAATAGAAATTAATTTTTTTCCCTACCGGGTCCTGTGGGTATGGATTGGTGGGGGTGAGGTCATGTAATTGAGTGGGCATGACTATGAGTGGCATCAAGTTGATCACGCCCACTCAGTCACAGGAACCCCCCCACCAAGCCACGCCTACAGAACCAGTAGGGAAAATTTTTAGATTTCACCACTGATATAATTTCTTTGGCCATTATTCTTTACAGTATCATGCAGCATGATGAGTATACATTTGTTGCTTTAATTTTTTGCGTATATATAGTCTTTGACGTACAACCACAATTAAGCCTGGAATTTAGCTCGTATGTCATTCCAGTCATCAAGTGAAATGCCCAAATGACAACCTTGCTCAACGACTGCAATCCCTGCTTTCCTCATTGCAGTTGTTAAGCAGATGGAGCAAAAGAGCAAAGATTCTTTCCTCCAGTCCAGTGCCGCAGTTCGTCTGCCCTTCATGGAAAGGAATTCCATCTGAAAATTCAAGCAGGAGTTTACGTCATTGGGCAATCTCTGGAGGTCGGCTGAAATACCCCATGCGGCAAATGGTCTGTGCCAAAATCTTGCTTGGATTTTGGGAGAGACTTTTTCAGCCAGCCTCCTAGAAAGTAAAATGCTCCTTGGCAGAGAGACTCTGACCTGTGTGTGACAAAATCAACCTGGCAGGCAGTGCTTAAAGATAATTTTTATAAGATGATGTATCCTTGATATTTGTCCACAGAGAAATTGTCTAGAATGTATAAAGGTACTTGGAAATTTTTGCTGGAAATGTGTACAAGATGAAGACACATTTCATCATGTTGGTGGATATCTAAAAAGGCCAAAATAATTAATTCAGAAAATGTTAAAGGTTAAAGTATAACTGAAACCATAAACTTTTTGTGTGGGACTAAGGGACAAGGGCTAGAAAAAGTCACGGAACTTTGTTTTTATGTATGGCAATTGCACCAAAGCTATTAAATGCTCAGAAATGGAAAGTCTCAATTATACCAACACAGAGAAATGGTTGATAAAGATGATGGAACTTACAGAGAAGGTTAATGAACCTTTTTGAAGAGAGAGAAAATAATATTCACATTTATGATTGACTGGAAATTCCAAAGACTTTTTCTATGAAACAGAAAAACTTTTTCAGAAAAATTTTTCATTAGTGGTTTTGATGAGTAGGAAAAAAATGGATAATATAAAAAGGTGAGGGGTTTTCGTAAACCTACAATAAAAGAAAAATTTGTAAATGTACTTATAATTGCTGCAAATAAAATTCTTTCTATTTTTTCCTTTTTTATTCTTCCTTCCTTCCTTCCTTCCTTCCTTCCTTCCTTCCTTCCTTCCTTCCTTCCTTCCTTCCTTTCTCCCTGCCTGCTTGCCTACCTCTGCTCTTTATTAGTTTTTGTTTTGTTTGTTTACTAACACTTTAAGCAAAACTATTATTTAAAAAAAGCAAGTTTGAAAAACTACCTACTGAGTAAAACCACATCCCAAAATAAAATAAAAGCTAACTAGCACTGTAAAGATTTAAAGAATATAAAACAAGCGACAGCCTTGCTGCTCTCTGAACTTGGTTGTTAGCTTGCACATATACTGAATTAGGTAACAACATCAGTTGTAGTGAATGAGGACTTTTGTCCCTGTTTATAGACACAATATTGTTGCTTATTGTTGATAGTTTGTCTGGCGTTCCTCACAGGTGAAAGAGTATTGAAATTGCCACAGTGTAGGAATGGATAGCAAAATGTGAGAACAGGTAGAGATGGCAAAACTGACCTATGGGACCAGGAAGGAAACAAATGCTGTTTAAAAGACTGGAACCTTATATGGACTTTTTGCTAAAAGAAGAAAAAAGAGAAATGATTTTTGGAGTTAATGATTGAAAAAGATGAGAAATAAACAAGGAGCTGAAAAGATTTTTAAAATAGTTAAATAGGAGAAAAGACAATTCTTCAATATCTGTTGAAGAAAAAGTTGGAAATAATTATATTTCTTTAGTTTCTTTCATTTTTCTTGAACCCTTTTTTTAAACTTTAGGTTTGATTTTTACTATATACAAAATTTTAATAAATATATATTTTTAAAAGATTAATTATTATGTGGGTATCCCTAAAATAGTCTAGAGATGACTGGACTGCATGAAACTGTTTGAAATCTCACAGTAAATTCTGAGAGGCAATATACTGCACATGTACCATGAGCCAGATATCTGCCTTCTTTGCAGCCTTCTAGGGATCCTCAAATCATTCATCATAGATCATGTCACCAGAGACATCTAGAATGGGCCCTGTTTTTTCTCTGAACTCTCACAGAAAAATTGAAAGAATTCACTGACTCTGTGTTTCTAGTTTTCTGCTAATTAACAAGAAATATAAGTAGGGGAGGCAACAGGTTATGTAAATATCTGAGTGAGTGAACGTAAATCTCTAGTGAGAATGCCTGAAAATCAAGGCCGGGTTCAGTGTGCCAAGATGTCTTTTAAGTACATCCACAATATGATGCATCTTGAAGTGAGGGTATATTTGTTTCATTAAATATCCAAAGCTCAAAACCAGTCTGATATTAATGCCAGAATTTATTTGATTCTTATTTTCAGTGCAACAGTATGCAGTGAATACTGTACTATAGGATATACTATAGGGTGTCATCTTTACTACTGAAATACTCAAATATCTGAAACTAAATTGTTTTGGAACAACAGATATAGAATTCATATGAAATACATCCTCAGCAATTCTCATTTATGTAGTTAACTATGAATCCTTTCCTGATTTATTTCAGGGTCAGGGTAAGGTCCTTTTTGCAGAAAGACCCAGAAGAATCAAATGAGAGGAACATACAGAATTGCTATATCAATGAGATGGGCAACACAGAAATTTAATAAATATTTTTTTTCCTGTAACGCATAGGCTGTCTGAAAATATTCTGCCTTTTTGCAGAAAGTGGGATAGAATGATAGGGACTGGGATTATCTAGAAATCTTAGTCTGCGTTGTTCCTGATCCATAAAACAGAGGCCTTCATGTGGCCCTGCATAGTTGAGTCATCAGATTTTCCATGCTTCCTTTTCCATTTAATGGTACCATACACAATAGATTATTGATATATTACTAATTTGTCACATCTTGTTGATCCTTGGCATTTGGACCATTTATGATTGGAATAAGCAAGTAAGATCTCATACTGGAATTTATATAAGAATCTACCACTTCTGGAAGTTATCCACATTTCATGCTAGGAGATTGTACTGAGCCTAAGGGTGGATTGAGAAAAACACTGATGACAAATCTAATTTTATATGACACCAAATCTCTTTTAAAGCTGTAAACAATATATTTCTATACTATTTCTTTACTACTCTTCCTCCCAAACTGCCCAAAGCAGTTTACAAAGAACAATTAAAAGAACCTTAAATGTAACCATCAACAATAAAACCAACAATCCTAAGTATAATCAATAAAAATTAAAAATTAAAACAAGATTCTTTTTTTAAAAAAAGCAATTAAAAAGGCAATTGAAAAAACAAACTTGCCCTGGAGCAATTGTTATTCTACAAATGCCTTGGTGAACCAATATGTCTTCAATGGGCTTTCACTGAATCCATTTGTTGGTGCTTAAGGCAGCACTTTTACACCATCTTTCTGAAAGTAAGTTCTATTAACGCTACCAGTTTTGCCACAAAAATGAGTGGTTTATTGTATGACTAGATGAGATTCTGAGTTATTATGCATCGAAAATTTCTAATTTAGTAAACTCTCGTTAAAAGTGCATTTATTAAAAATATGTGATTTTTAAAGAAAATAAAGCAAATAAAAACTGACTCGTTTAATTTATTAGAAATTCTGAAGTATATTCAATTCAAGCCTGATTTTCATAGATGCTCTTGCATCGTTCAAGCCTGAGTTCCATAGATGCAAGTGAGCCAGATAGTATGTTTCTAAGCTAATAAGAAAAGAAGTATTTTTTAAACTCATTGCTGACTTAAATACCATTTTAACTATGCTGCCTTTCTCATATCTATCCTGACATCAGCATGAAAAATTAGTTGACTAGTTCAAAGAGGAATCAATTATAGAATTTTTTCCCTTCCCTCCCAATCATTAGTATGAAATGTATGCATTGAAAGTTTTCTTTGGAGATTATGGCAAACAAAGGTCAGAAATACAGTCTATAGGGCAGTGATGTAGCTGTCTGCAGAATTATATGGGTTAATCATTCCATCGTGAGAACTTGTAAACCAACATGAGCTTCTGGTCAGCTCTAATCTCAGACCTGAACTTTAAGCACAAAGCTTTGCATTTTCAATAGTTTCCATGCAGAATGATATTGTACTGACTAATCATCACATTGTGTCAAAAAAATTTCTCTCTCTCTTTTATCTTAGTCAGAAATAGATATTTTTTCCAGTGTATAAATCTATCTTGTGTTGCACTGTAAGAACTCACACAGCTTATCAATATAACCAATATGAAACTTACTGTTATGTTACTGTCATGAAAGTAATTACCAGCCTCATCATTTAAGCTTTGTGAATTTGGTAGTAATCAAGAATAGATATAACATACAGTATTTTTTATTTTTATTTAGTAAAAATTTTGAATGGCTCAGTAGTCATAGCTCTCTGGGCCGGTTACAACAAAAACAAATGTTCCGTCTTGGGATAGTTGTCAATTTTTATTATTATTATTTTTAGATGAGAACAATATACAGAAGGCTACTGAAGATCAAGGAATCGTTTTAAAACAAGGCTATTTGGAAAAGAGAGCTAAAGGTGAACATCTACTAATTGATTATTTATTTATTTGTGCAATCAAATCAATATGGCTACCTATCTCATGGAAAATTACACTGGGTAGTTGATAAAACCCCAATAAAACAATAAATATAAAACAATTGTTACTTTAATCTATTATAAGTTAAAACATTGAGGACTATAAAACATCACAAAATAACGGGGTTGGAATGGATCTTGGAAGTCTTTAAGCCCAACTCCCTGCTCAAGCAGGAGACCCTATACCATTTCAGACAAATGCTGTCCAATCTCTTCTTAAAATCCTCCAGTTTTGGAGCACCCACAACTTCTGAAGGTAAGTCATTCTACCTATTCATTGTTCTAACTGTCAGGAAATTTCTCCTTAGTTCTAGTTTGGTAATCAGAACTAAATAAGAAAAGAAAGTAGTAGATGGAAGGATGATATTAATAAGGGAGTCACTTCACAAGTTCATCTGGCCCTTCAGGTCCTCAGGCCTGCTGGCATAACCAGGTTTTGAAGGACCTTTGAAAGTTTGAAAGTTCAAGAGTGATGAGGGCGACCTAATCTTTGTGGGGAGAAGACCCTAAAAACAGAAAAAGCCTGCCATCTAGAGCTTGCCAAATGAAGCTCCCTAGATGAGAGAATCGGTAACATGATGATTCTGTTGGATTTGGTGAGGCAGATGAAATTAGGAAGAGGCAGTCCCTCAAAATGGCCTTGTCCCTTGCCATGGTAAAGCTTTAAAGGACAACACCAGCACCTTGAATTGGACCCAGAGTAAGTGGTAACCAATGCAATTCACCCAACAGAGGATGAATATACATATAACTGCTTGTGATTTTGCATTTTGCATCAGCTGAAGTTTCCAGAAAGTTTTTAAGGGGTAAGATCCCTTGGCATAAATAAGATCCGTATCATTATTAAAATCAACTGTTGTTGATTTATGAATTCACATTTCTGTATTCCTATGTTGTCCATGCTTTAAAACTTGTAACCCTCTGAGCAAAAATTATGGTTAACTTTTCATGCAGACATTTGGTGCTGAAAGAAGTACATAACACAAAATACAACATCAATTGCTAGAAGTGATTGTATTTGCTTCTACCCATTTCAGTATAATTATTATTATTGTGAATACCATGTATTAAACAGATTTTTATCTTGTTATCACATGTCATCATATACCAAGTCTATAGACATACCATTAATGGAAGCCAAAGTCTAGAAAATAACTTAAAATGTATCAAAATATCCTGGTTGCCTCAGTCCATCAATTTGCCATTCTTTCAGTTAAATCAGTATTTCTCAACCTTGGAGACCTTACAATGTGTGAACTTCAACTCCCAGAATTCCTCGGCCAGCTACTCTGGTTGAGGAATTCTGGGAGTTGAAGTCAGCACGTTATAAAGTTAGTAAGATTGAGAAATGCTGGGTTAGATAAAGATAAGGTGATAATAGAAACCACATTGGAGCAGAGAAAGAGAGCAGCAAAGAGAGAAAGAAAAAAAGGGAGAATTAAACAGATATCATTATCCCTGGAATTTCTTACTCTTTAAAGAATTGTAACAATACATAGAAATGGATATTCCATGCTTTATCAAATGTCACTTACCTATTTGGCACAAGAGGCAAATAAATCAGTGGGCTCTGGAAATTAGAAAAAGTGACCACATTTTTTATACTTTGGAATAAGATTTAATCCCTGCCAAATTAATTAAAATATTCAGGGAATAGGTCCTCAATGAGAGTTTTCCAGATGTTTTCAGCTTTAAAATATATAGAAAGTGCCACAAGTCTATGGAAAGGCTTATCTATATGACTTGTCAAGTGTTATGTAAACTGGGAATTGTTATAGTTGAAGTCCAGCATATTTTTTTCAGGTTGGAAAAGACTGCAGTAAATGGACAAAAAAAGTATCTTGTATACACAAAATGCCTTGGAACAATATGTATTAAAACTAGAAATAATTGTGGTTGATATTCCAGCCTTTTCAGAAATACAGAATCCTTACTCATTCCACCTCTTTTCTTTTTCACAGACTCCAAAATCTTTGGTTCTGAGTGGCAAAGGAGATGGTGTGTTCTTGACAATACAGCTTTCTACTATTATGCAAATGAAAAAAGTAGGTGATACCACACCCATGCTTTCATACTCACTGCATCCTTTGAACTGAGGTTACAAAGAAGCTGTTCTCTTTTTAGGAGACTGTGCTCATGAGTAGTCATAAATCTCCAGTGGATCAACTGGAGAAGACAGCGGTAAAAGAAATACAGTTGTCCAAAATTCATTTTTACATTGTAGCTCATTTATTCTCTGATATTTTCTGCATTTATTACAAACATTAAAGCAGTTCTACACACAAGGAACCCAGGGAGATGAAAATCAAACTGTTAAATCTCCTATAAATCATGTAAAATTGAGAGGGGGAAATATCCACTAAAGTTTGCAACCAGTTGGAAGTTGAATATGGATATTCCTGATCCAAATGCAACAGAAGAAGCGTTACATCATATTGGCTCTTTTAGCTGGGTGATGAATTAGCCACCATACAGTGTGGGATAATGCCATTAGAGGCAGCCTTAAGACAAAGAAGACTGTCTGGTTGTATTCTTTTACCCTTGTCAGTTAAAGATGAGAGAAAAGGAGAAATAAAGACGCAAGGCCCTGTGTATATAAAGTAGACCCCATTTTTCCCCTATTAGTTGTCAGATGGGTTTTAATCCTCCCCTAAATGTCCATATATAATCTTGTGTGTCAGCATGTATAAATATTTTTCGGTTATGCTCGATCAGATGCATATAAACAGGCTAATACTTCCAAATGACTTTAGCATGGGTTAGATAGATGGGCTCCGATTTCATTGTGCTACTATGCAGAAAAATTGAATGTAGGTTAAATATGCAGTATATGTATGCATGTATACATGTGTGTGTGTGTGTATACACAAATATAAAGAGTGAGGAGGGAGAGGAAAGGTTATTGCAACACGCTCTACATGGGGCTACCCTTGAAAAGTGTTCGGAGATTACAGTTGATCCAGAATGCAGCCGCGCGAGCTATTGTGGGTGCACCTAGATACACCCACATTACACCAATTCTCTGCGAGCTGCACTGGCTCCCTATCGGTCTCTGGACAAATCTAAGGTGTTGGTTATTACCTTTAAAGCCCTACGTGGCTTAGAGCCAGGCTATCTTAGATACCGCCTTCTATCGCATAGCTCCCAATGACTGGTAAGATCCCACAGAGTTGGTCTCCTCCGGGTCCCATCAGCTAAACAATGTCAGCTGGCGGACCCACGGAGGAGGGCCTTCTCTGTGGCTGTCCTGGCTCTCTGGAACCAATTACCTCCTGAGGTCTGGACTGCCCCCACCCTATTGGCCTTCCAGAAAGCTGTGAAGACCTGGGTTTTCCGGCAGGCCTGGGGCCGTTGATCTCACTGCTGCAATCTTGCGAGACCCGGCCATGAATGGAGTGTATGGATTTTTAATGTTTTTTTAAAACAACTTTTATGGTATATTGTTCACATTATTTTTTGTTGTAAGCCGCCCAGAGTCCCAGGGAGTTGGGCAGCATAGAAATGCGACAAATAAAATAAAAAATAATAAAATAAATAAAGGAGGGAGAGGGAGAGAGAGGGGTAGAGAGAGAGAGAGAGAGAATAGACCAAGAAAGGATTGTGTTGGACTTTCTGAACTGGTGATGTGTCATTTTCTACCATAATTCTTGAAATGACAGATGCTGCATCTAGGAAACTGTAGATCTATATACCTGAATACAAGTGCATATCCATAAAGCCAGTCCCCATGTTCCCAAACACACTGTAGTTTGACTGAGAAAAAGGAGTATGGAAGAGGATGACGGAACAAGAATACATTTAATTCTCAGTAGCTAACATCATTGACATCACAGGAACAAAATGCATGTGTATCAGGTAACTGAATCTATAAGGCTGGTGTTTGGAAGTCTCAAAACTCATATCTCAGAATCCAACACCGTCTTTTGGTGTAGCAGCTTAGGAGTTCCAGCTGTCATTGGAGGCACCACATCCAGCCCACAACCCCGGTGTGTGTGTGAGAGAGATGGCTCACTCATACTGTGCTGCCTTCCTAGTCATTATAACGCCTATGGCACAACCTCCTACTCATGTAACATAGAAAAATGTAGCTAGAGGATTCATCACTTCCTTTTGGGGGGAGGGGGGAGAGAGTAATTTCAGATGAAATAAACTAAATCAAAATTTTAGAAATAAAATGGAAAAATATTTTTTAAACTTCACATTGACTTTAACTTTACCTATTAAAATCCAAACATTCATTTTTGGAAAAAGATAATTTACGGTGGTGCTCAAGTCATGAGAGAAACAGCCAGTAACTTAGAAAAACAAATATAAAAAATTTGGAAGAAAAATACAGTGCTCCAGTTAAGCAACCATATAGTGATGGTCTGCTGCATAAGGAGATGAAAGAGAATATCAAATTAATGTTATCAGTTACAAGAAAATTCTGCAGAGAAAAATGTATTTTTGGCATCCAGCCTGAAGTATTTAATACAAATTCACACTGTGAGTTGAGCATCCAATTTCATACGTTGAAACATATATCAATAATCTGTTGCAAAATCCTGGCTAGATATAGATAGTAATTTCTGTAAAAATAGTTTTCTCTTAGCAAAAGTTCTATGTTTTTGTTTTACTTATCCTTCCACCAAACGGTGGAACTTGGATATTTGTCTCTCCCTCATGAGAATATGTTTAGTGAATGTCTACTCCTGCTTTCTATTCGACCTCTGTACTGCTCCTGAATCACTAATGGACAATCATATCATCCCAACTGCTATTTTGTTCCTGTGAGATCACAATGTCAATATTAAATGGCTAATCATTGTACATTAGTGATTTTCTGATAATTTTGGGTAGGAAGTAAAAAAGAAAGGCACCTGTAAAATGGGGTGGGAGGGGGCTTGAAATTTCATCTATCCACTGGTGTGATATCATAAAATAATCCTTCCTATCCCTTCCCCACTAAAATAGATGTGCTTTAATAAAACAGCATCTTCCAGCAGTCCTAATCAATGACTTAATTGGGAGGGCAGGGAGTGAGGGCAGAATCTGCCTTCTGATCCTGCAACATGGTTCCTATGGAATGATCCTCCCTTTTTATCACCCTCCTGCATATTAGCTTGAAGCAAATGCATATGTCAAGTCTGCCATATGGAGACAGCTTTAAATTGCTTCATCCAGCAGCTGTTCAGAAGTGGAGAGTTATTTCTGTTCAATTTTTTCCAAGCTGTTGCAAACTTGAGAGGAAGGGTTGTTGATGCCACAATGAGGAAAATCTAAAATGAAAATCCTTGCACACAGATCAGTTCATCAGACATAGATCAATTAAAAGCTTATTCTGCAGGGCAGTTGTAACATGAATATTGGTGCTAAATCAGAGTTCCATATAGTTCTTTGATATATCCAGAATATTATACATCCAAAATCAAAAATACCTTTTCAACAACATTTTAAATTAAACAATTAATGCCAATGCATTTGAACATCAAGCTCATATTCAGATGAAAATATAATAAAGAGAACATGTATCGTTCTAATGGGGCTCAAGTAATCCATAAAATAAAATGCAGTTTGAAGGAGTATAGGTAGTCCTTGACTTACAACAGTTCATTTAGTGACCATTCAAAGTTACAATGGCACTGAAAAATGTGACTTTTGACAGTTTTGCAGCAACCCCATGATCATATGATAAAAATTCAGATACTTAGCAACTGGTTCATATTATGACCATAGCTGTGTCCCAAAGTTATGTGATCCCCTTTTGCGACCTTCTAACAAGCAAAGTCAATGGGGAAGGCAGTTTCACTTAACAAACAGGTTACTAACTTAACAACTGCAGTGATTCATTTAACAGTTGTGGCAAGAAAGGTCATAAAATGGAGCAAAACTCACTTAACAACAGAAGTTTTGGGCTCAGTTGTAATTGTAAGTCAAGGATTGCCTCTCTGGCAGGAATAAAAGAATGATTAAATTCTTCTCTGCTATCCATAGTTGAGTCACCATTCTATAAGCTGCCCAAAGTCACTTTGGATAATGATGTGGCTGGCATTTTAATAATAAATAAAATAAGTAAAAAATAAATATAAGGAATCTTGAAGACCTTAGGGTCCTGTGTGGAATACCAATAATGACTCATCATTGCTATTGCTATTGGACAGGCAAACAACCAAAAGGCATGTTTGCTATTGAGAACTATCATGCTCAGTTGGCTCCCTATCTGCGCAAGGATTCCCGAAGAGATTGCTGCTTTGAATTGACTTCTCCGGGTAAACGAACCTATGAGGTATGATTAACAGATATGGGAAGTGTTCTTTCTGCCAACATGAACTGTAGGAAGAGTTTTCATCAAGAAATGTAATCATAATATGTGTTTAATGAGGGGAAAGATAACATTCTATATTCTGTGTTTTGGAAAATACTCAGTGAAATGTTTGGGCTTCCTTTGTCATTGATCATATTTATAGAGGTCCAACCAAGTAGAATTTTACAAATATCTATCTGTTTATTTATCCATCCATTTATTTTAGTTAGTTGTAAAATTCTAATATCCCGACTTAAAGAATATTTTGCTATACAGAATAAAGCTTAAAATGCTTTTGAACTGCTCTGTAATGCTTGCCATAGAATTTAGCTTAGTAGTCAGCATGGCATGGCATGGCACGATAAAAACTTACGATTCTTTATGTTTACCGCATATATATTTCATTGCTGTATTTTTAACCTATTTTATCCTGGAATTATTTCATTTGACATGGTTATAAGAACAATCAAGAATAATCAACTACTATTACTGCTATTACTTATGAAGCTGTTTTAAAGAGTTGATTGCCCTCTGCCAGTGTGGGATACAGTTCCTTTTTATATCCATTTAAATCCAGTGGTTCTATTTCCTCCCTTTCCCATGATTCAACAAATGCCTTGCTTTACATTCCTCAGGCTTGGTGCTGTCTGATAGTTGTTGACATAACCAGTGCTCTTGTTCTGGGAAATTCTAGCTCTCAGCATGAATCCTATATTCTCCTGTGCACAATATGCAGACCCTAAAATTTTTTGTTAAGGGAATGGGATATCCCTCTTTCTTTCTACTAATATATGTTCATCACTTATATTAAAATATGTAGAATTAAAAACCAAATTAAAAACCACTGTAATCCCCCTGCACTATTTTTTTTAATCATTCTGCTCGACTTAACTTATCCTAGCATTTATAAAAGTGGAAGGGGCTAAACATTGCTGCTTCAGAGCTAATATGGATTAATTTATGCTGAGTTTGAAGTTGATACAACCCAATCAGTGGTGGGTTCCTCCTGGTT
The DNA here is from genome assembly GCA_012654045.1 of Ptyas mucosa. Taxonomy (NCBI): domain Eukaryota; kingdom Metazoa; phylum Chordata; class Lepidosauria; order Squamata; family Colubridae; genus Ptyas; species Ptyas mucosa. Next base: position 4,152,614 of record WNWU01013589.1, on the reverse strand, counting down.
CGACCTGGTTCTCCCAAGCCGGTAGCGGTGACGATATGACGTCACTGAAGCGGTTCTGCCCCACACCCCTCCCTCCCACGTGCCCCCCACCCCATTATTCTTACCTTTTATTTGGCTCCACCCCCAATCTTTTGCTGCCTCCTGAGTTCCAGCTAATGGCTAGAGGGGAAAAAACTGTTTAAACTCTTGCTGCGGGGCTTCAAAGGGCCGCCCTACAGCTGATCAGTGTTAAAAGAAAACAAATGAGTAGACCAGTGCCTGCAAAAATACATGAGTAGATCAGTGCCTGCAAAAATAAATGGGTAGACCAATGCCTGCAAAAATACATGAGTAGACCAGTGCCTGCAAAAAATAAATTGGTAGACCGGTACAGCTCTGCAAGCAGTTAAAAGCCTGGTAGACCAGTACCTCTGCTAAATCTTAAAGAATTGTCACATGACCATCAAGCCACGCCCCCAAAATAAGCCACACCCACAGAACCAGTAGTAAAAAAATTTAGAACCCACCCCTGAACCCAATCAACATGTGAAAATCCCACCCAGTAAAATTAATTGAGATTCAGGGCTGTTCAAAATATCTAAAGTGAACCAGACCTTGTTCTTTGGTTCTAATAGATTGCTGCTTCTCATTCCCATACCTTTACTCCCTGGTTAGCCTGTTAGCTATTCTTCTGACCCTTCTTTCAGTGTTTATCTCTGCATCTTTCCTTCAGTGATCTTGAGCAAGCTTTTAACACCAATGTGATATTGAAGCAAAATATCCTCTGCCTCATTAGGAGAGTGAAACAATTACCTAGAGCAGGGGTGTTGAACTCGATTTCATTGAGGGCCACCTCAGGGTTGTGTTTGACTTTTGGAGGATGGAGTGGGTGTAGCCAGCTTAACTTCACTCATGTTGGGGGTGCCTGTGGTGGTCCGAGCATTCTGCCAGCAAAAACAGGTTCCTAAGCTCCGTTTTTGGCTGTGACAGACTCCTACAGCCCATTGCCAGTGAAAATGGATCTCCACCTGTGGCCCCCACTAGCTCCATTTTTGCTGGCAGAGGCACAGCAGACCCATCCTTCGCTGTTTCCAGGGCGGCCCTGCGGGCCAGATCTAAGCACTCTGCAGGCCGAATCCAGCCCCCGGGCCTTGAGTTTGCCCTAGAGTATCACCCAAAGAGATGTGGCATTGTTAGTCATTGTTAGTCTAATCTTCATCTACATTGCTAACATAATCTATTAATGCATAACTTTCTCCATGAATGTTATTTTTGGTCTCTAAAGCTATTCCAACACCTGTGTACTCCTGTGATAGAGTTTGCAATTTAATCTGATGTATCTCCAGTCATTACACATTCTCCATTGCTTTGTTTCCTTTCAATATATATGTGGACAGCCTCTTAGAAAAGTGGTATACCCTTTTATGATTATTTAAAAATTACTCACATGGTCTATGTGAATAATGTGAATTTCATGAGGTGATCAAAAAATGTGTGCTTTCTGAGCAGTGGTGGGTTGCTACCGGTTCGGGCAAACCAGTAGCAGCGGTGGCAGGAGGCTCCGCCCACCCGCCCAGACATCATCAAATACAATCTGTGCATGCATGAGCGAACCGGTAGCAAAGGTAAGTGAAACCCACCCCTGTTTCTGGGATTCCAAAATAAATTCGGACATGCAAAAAAGTTCACGTCCTCATTCCTCAATCAGTCTATTTAGATTTTTAAAATAAGTGAACAAATGTAAGAATCACATTTTTTAAAAAGGGGGAAAATTATTTTACACAGAATGAGAAGAAGTGAACAGTGGTGGAAATGAAAGACATTCTGATATTTATCCAGACAAAAAGATTACAGAATAAGGCTTATTTGCCTATTCATTACCTTTCACTGATTCAGCAACTGAATGGGTAAACTGTCCTAAAAAACCCTATTGCATTTCAAATGATCCTAAGGAATAATATATATTATTGTTGCATGCTATTCTGAATTCATTCTTAATAATGACTTATGGATGGATGGATGGATGGATGGATGGATGGATAACTGAATGGATACAGGTAGTCCTCAACTTACAACAGTTCATTTAGTAATGATTTGAAGTTACAACAGCACTGAAAAATTTGACTAATTACTGTTTTTCACACTTAGGACCACTGTAGCAGCCACATGATCAAAATTCAGATGCTTTACTCATGTTTATGATAATTTTAGTGTCTTTGAGTCATGTGATCCCCTTTTATGATCTTCTGACAAAGTCAATGGGGAAGCCAGATTCATTTTACAACCATATTACTAACTTAGCAACTGCAGTGATTTGCTTAACAACTGTAGCAAGTAAAGTTGTGAAATGGGGCAAAATTCACCTAACTAATGTCTTGCTTAGCAACAGAAATTTTCGGCTCAATTATGGTCATAAATCAAGAACTATTTATATGTATTTGGCATTCTGATTTTTTATTTCTTTTGCAGTTCACAGCTGCTAATCCTGCAGAAGCTACAGACTGGGTGGATCATATCACATTTCTGCTGAAAGGTGAGTCCCTTAGGAAGGATCAAACCCATACTTTAATTCTAAGAATTAATCAATGAATCAATTACATATTTATCAATCAATTATGGACATCAATAGCCTTAACTAATCCACCAATTTGTGGATTAGTTATTCTCTTCAGTTTTCACAAAGTGGAAGGAGAAATAATCTCCTAAATGTTCTTCAAGTGAACGTGAAAGGAAAAAGCAGACAATCAACTCAGTGTCACATGTATGAACATAACCTATCCTGTTCTTCTGGACTTTTGACAATATATGTTCTCACTCTCCTGTATCTCTGTCTTCTCTGAAGATACCCACTTTTATATCAATCCTGGGAGTAGATACTGGTAGAGTCCAAACTGGTAACAACTTTGCAATGTTCTTCTTTATTTTATTTATTTGTTTGTTTGTTTATATTTCATATTTCTTAATCACCCATCTCCCTCGGAGATTTTTGAAGGAGATATTTAAAAATTCTTCTCCAGTCAAAGTTATGCTTGCTGCTCTTACACCCAATGATCACAAGACCATTTCCATTTATGTCCAGCATTCCACAGGATTTCAAGAGCTATTTATTTTTCTGATTATTATTATCAAGATTTTCCACATAAGTGTTGCCAGTACTATAATACTTTGTACCTATCTTTTTCAAAATTCATGCCCTTATTCTTCCTTCAGATATAGGCATGCTGCATTTATGGATACTGATCAAATCAACAGGACTTTCTTTCTCTACCACATATTGTTTGTCATCGCTTTCCCTTCCATGGTTCTTAGTTTATTTTTCAACAGATTATTTCTATCCTGAATGAAGGGTATCCTCTTGAGAGCATACCTCAGTTCCACAAACTTCAGTTAATGTATCAGGTACTGTATACCTTAGAATCATAGAATCATAGGACTAGAAAAGACCTTGGAGGCCTTCTAGTTTAACCCCTTGTCCAAGGCAGGGGTTACACTGCTTATACAATCCTGGACAAATGGCTATCCAATCCTTTTCTTGAAAATCTCCAGCAATGGAGCACCCACAAATCCGGGAAACAAGCTATTAATGTTTCACATTTTTGGGAGATTTTTGCTTAGTTCCAGGTTGGATCTGTCTTTAATGAGCTTCCACCCATAGTTTTTTGTTCTGCTCTCAGGTGCTTTGAAGAATAAGTCAATTCCCTTTTCTCTGTATTAGTGCCTGAAGTACTGGAAGATAGCTATCATGTCACCCCAATCTCTTTTTGTTAAGCTAGTTCCCTTACCATTCATCATATGGTTTAGCCTCCAGACCTTTGTCGTCCTTGTTGCTCTTCTTTGCACTCTTTCTAAGGCTGCAGCATCTTTGTTGTGTTGTGGTGACTAGATCTGGACACTATATTCCAACCATGGCCTCAGTAATGCAGTATAGTGCAGTGATATACCTTCTGTATTCTTGATGCTTTCATTCTATTGATGCATTGACTTTTTTTGCAGCTGCAGCAAACTGCTGATTCATACTTACATGATGGTCCTTTAGGACACCTAGATCCTTCTCACAATTACTACTATAGAACCAGGTACCCTGTGTTCTACTCTGTGCATTTCTGTTCTGACCTAGGCTTCCTGATATAATAAAAAGCACACAATTAGTCCCAAAATCCTCTTTTTTTTTATTTTAACGTCTGTGAATTCCTTTCATTCACAGCAGGTACTGAATCACCAAGAGTTTATAAATAGTCCAACAGAAGTCTGCCACAGTCCTTCGGATAAACACTCACCTTTATCTTCTTTGACATGCTGCCAAAGACCTAATTGGCAATTATCTTGGCAAGGCCACATGGAAACACAGAGTCAAAAACAGCTTCAAAGTGCAAACCGACACCATCCACAACATTGCTTCCTGAAAAGGCCCACATGCATTTGCTCTTCTTTTATGTCTTATGGGAGGGGCCAATCATCTCCAAGCCTTACTCCCGAGTCGACCCTTTTGTTTTAACTGTTCTTGCCGTCTGGCAGCTCTGTGCATGCACGCACTAGGAACAGGCTCCCCCTGTTCCTCTGCCTTTCTGATGTCCGGATTCTGGAGGCTCCGGAGTCCGCACATAACTCCCAGATGGCCCTGGCCCCATCTCTGCCTCCAATGCAGAGCCCTCGTCTGAGCCTTCCCCACACTCCAGGACTGGCCCATGTTCCTCCCCAGCCTCCTCACTGTCTGACTCCACTGCCAGCTCCACAGGCTGCGGGCGGAACACAACAGTTTGTTTTTTCCTGCCAAAATGGAGGACCTTACTTTTCTCACCACTGAACTGCATTTTGTTGGATAGGGCCCAAAGTTGTCAAAGTCTTCTAAATCTTGAGTCTATCTTCCAAGGTGTTGCCAATTTGCCCAGCTTGGTGTGGTCTGCAAATTTGATTAGTTCTCCTTCTATTGTCTTATAGATAGATAGATAGAATAGATAGAATTCCTTATTGGTCGAGTGTGATTGGACACACAAGGAACTTGTCTTTGGTGCATGTGCTATCAGTGTACATAAAAAGAAAAGATACATTTGTTAAGAATCATAAGGTACAACACTTAATGATAGTCATAGGGTACAAATAAGCAATCAAATCATACTAGGAAACTATCAATATAAATTGTAAGGATACAGCAACAAGTTACAGTCATAGGTAGAAGGAGATAGGTGATAGGAATGATGAGAAGATTAATAGTAATAGTAATGCAGACTTAGTGAATAGTTTGGCAATGTTGAGGGAATTATTTGTATAGCAGAGAGATGGTGTTCAGGGAAAAACTGTTCTTGTGTCTAGTTCTAGTGTGCACTGCTCTATAGTGTCGTTTTGAGGGTAGGAGTTGAAACAATTTATGTCCAGGATGCATGGGGTCTGTAAATATTTTCACAGCCCACTTTTTGACTTGTGCAATATGCAGATCCTCAATGGAAGGCAAGTTGGTAGTAACTGTTTTTTCTGCAGTTCTAATTATCCTCTGAACTCTTTGTCTGTCCTGTTGGGTTGCAGAATAAAACAGACAATTATAGAGGTGCAGATGACAGACTCAATAATTCCTCTGTAGAACTGTCTCAGCAGCTCCTTCGGCAGTCTGAGCTTCCTGAGATAGCACAGAAATAACATTTTTGTTGACGTTTTTGATGTTAGGTGTCCATTTTAGGTCTTGAGATATAATAGAACCTAGAAATGTGAAGGTCTCTACTGTTGATACTGTGTTGTCTAGTATTGTAAAAGGTGGTAGTATGGGAGGGTTTCTCCTAAAGTCCACCACCATTTCTATGGTTTTGAGTGTGTTCTTTCCAGATTGTTCCAGTCACACCTCGAGGCTAGTTCTACAACCTCCCATCTGTATGCAGATTCATCATTGTCTCGAATGAGACCACTGTTGTTGTTGTTGTTGTTGTTGTTATTATTATTATTATTATTATTATTATTATTTCGATTTTTATACCGCCCTTCTCCTTTTGGACTCAGGGTGGTAAACAGCCAAAATAAAACATTTGTACACAAAAGTTAAAATAGTTTTAAAAATAATTAAATGAAATTTGGCCCATAATTTAAAACATTTCAATTTAAAATCAGTATCAAACTTTAAAACCGACAGATTTTGCAGATGTTGTATCATCTGCAAACTTCAGTAGTTTAACAGATGGATTGTTTGAGATGCAGTCATTGGTATATAGAGAGAAGTGGAGAGAGCACACATCATTGGGAAGAGGGGGCTGTGCTAATTGTACAGGTATCTGATGTGATTCTGCTTAGAGCACTGAGCCCAACATAGAAACTTGAGATATCCCACTTTCACTGAAGTCCACACATACTATATCCACAGCATTTCTACTACTTTAGTCACTTTATCAAAAAAGACAACAAGGTTTGCCTCTAAATTCTCCATCTTCTCTTCCACCAATCCAGTCAGTTTACACTTGATGCAGATATAATTTGAGTTCTCCATAAGCAGAAATACAAACATGGCAAAAACGTTGCAGGATACTATGGTGCTAGCCTCTTTACCCATGACTTTGTTATTGTCCATTTAAATGCTCCAAATAAATCCAAGGCAAACTGAATACTGTTATCTATATTTACCATATTTTTCAAGTCTTTCCCTTGTTGTGAAAGGTAATTCAACTTTTTTTAAAAATATTCTTCTGTTCCTTCTTGTGGCAAATGTTGAAATAATACTTAAATACATGAAGTTAGGGCAAATCAACCGTTCTTAAACAATCATATGCCATGTCTTTGTCAGAAAGCCTTGTATTCCGTCAAAAACAGTTTACAATCCACAAAAATTTGCAATCTTAAATTTGCGACTAATGTAAATAAAGGAATAGAAAAAGCAAAGGTGAAGTTCTCTAGTTCTTCATATGATGGCTAAGAAAGCTATGCTCCTGCCCTCTCTTTCCTTAAGTTTGTCCTGGAAGAATTTGACCTATTTGACCAACAGAAGATCAATCTGTCATCCAGACTTTGTATATTTCCATCTCATAGCTTTATTCTTAGAAACCACATAGATAGATCTTCTCCAGGACGATCTGTCCCTAACCTGGCCTATTCAGGTCAGGTCATCCAATAGGGCACCCATTCCAAGATTTTTATAATTACCCTATCAAGTGCTAATCTGTGGTATATTTCTTGACTGCTACTTCACTTATTGTTGATAGCTTGATCCTCAAAGGCAGAAGCTACTCACTATTTATTTATTTAAGGATGGTTACTGTAATTATTATCAGTATAGTTATTAGTATAGTCTTTTTATATTTAATCTTTGCACACTTTTCACTGTACTCCTTTTATTATTAGAGCTTCCAAATCATTTCTATTTTCAACAGTTAGAGTAGTCTCATAAGCATAGAGCATCTTATTGATGTTTCTTACTCAATTCAATCAATTTATTACAGTCTTAGACCAGAGACCAGAACAAATAAAAACACTCAGTATATATACAATTAAAAATTCTAGTATAAAATAATAAATAATGACTAAAATTTATAATAAAACCCAGTCTGTCAATTATACATGGTCTGACTATACTACAGTTGTAATCCATAAACAGTGTGGGCCATTGTAGGTTCAACGCTAAAAGGGAGAGGACTAAGCAGTGCAAGGATTTGCCACAATTGTTATATAACATCAATATGGTGGAGAAGACACATGTTTGTGATGAATCCCCAGTGCTGCTGCGCAGAACCTGGCCACCAGCACTGTAGTTATGGACTGTTCATCCTTAAGAAGCCACTGAAAATTGATAGTGAGGAATGGCCTGGATATCTAGCAGTTATTGGCAGAATATGTTTTTTCTTAAACTCCATATAAATACTCCAAGTTCAAAATCTTGTTCATCTTCTTCCAATTCAGCCTCTTTCAATATACCGTATATACTCGCATATAAGCCGAGTTTTTCAGCCTGTTTTTCAGGCTGAAAAACGCCCCCTAGGCTTATACGCGGGTCACAAAAAAAAAAGACTTTTTCCCTGCAAGCTAGGAAACAGCAGGAGAACAGGGTTTGCTTACCCCGCCTACTCCCAATCTATTGGGACTGCCTCCTGAATTCCAGCTGATGGCTAGAGGAAAAAAAAACTTTAAATTCTTGCTAGGGGGCTTCAAAGGCCCCCCCTACAGCTGATCAGGGTTAAAAGAAAACAAATGAGAAGATCGGTGCCGGCTGCAAAAAGGTGCCTGCTGCAAAGAGTACTTTTTTTTTCCCTTATGCTGAAACCAAAAGCGAAAGTAAAACAGCTTGTTGGCTTTGCTGTTTGCTAAGGCAAATTTCTTTTCTTTTTCCTCATCAAAAAAGGTTGGTGCAAACAATGGGAAATTTATGGCAAATGGCAAAAGAGGGGAGTTCAAGATTTTAAAACACAAAAGAAAAAAAGCTCTATTTAAATAGGGAATTGTAATAATTGAGATATTATTAATTGTATATTGTGTTGAAAGCAGAAATGGTTAAGTTGTGGTTTGGAAGAATATTGGGGGAAATTATTTGGTTTATTATTATTGGTAAATATAATTAATTGATTTTTAAGAAATTGGATTGCATGGAAATAATTGGAATATTCATGTTCATATTGATTAATATACAAAAAAGATAGTTATATAACTAATTGATTTATATTAAAATGTTGAATTTGTATTGAACAACTGTAATATTACATAATTAACCAATGTGATATGGATATAAAAATAGATGACAATGGGAAGGGGTATAATATAGAATAGAAGTGAAAAATTGAATTTGATTAAGATTAGAGATGAGGATGAAGGGTAATATTGGTTTTTT
>WNWU01013589.1:4070834-4138844 GCA_012654045.1 Ptyas mucosa | reverse complement strand
TAAAATTGGGGGGGGGGGTCGGCTTATATGCGGGTCGGCTTATACACAAGTATATATGGTACATTCAGCATATACACTGAATGAATAAAGAATATACAGCCTTCACTCACTTATTTTTTTACCTAAAGCCAATCTTTTGCCATATTCTGTCAGGACTGAGGGTTCCTAACTATATATAGATTTGACATGAGGACAATGATATTTTAAAAATTTATTCCACATGGTCAACATGACTGAAGAGCTTTCTATAATTAGTAAAGTATATGTTAACTTTTTTGTATTCTTTGGTTTTCTCAATTATTGAGCAATTAACAGTAATTGTTCTTGTTCCTTCTAAAACTAGGTTGAGCATTTGATATCTCCCTTTCCACTTACAGCTCTAATCTGCATTAAATGATCATGCCAGAAATAGTCCTCCTCGTTTGGGTAGAATTGTGTGACCATTGAGCTCTTCTTAAATTCCTAAGAACTTTGGATATGTGTCTGTGTTTAAAATAGATTTCCTATCATCATACAAAAACATCTGCATACACTTCTAAAAATCTTCGTTATGGATCTATTTTTCAATAGATATCTTGAACAATCATAAAAACACAGTGATAAGTTTGTCTGAAAATCACAGAAAAATTAAGGCAAGTTTAGTCAAAACCTCCAAATTGGGTGACTTTGTTCTAAGAGTTTCCTTATTAATTTTGAGGCTTTTGTCAATTAAAGACTAACATCAAAGATCCTTAAACAATACATCACCTAAGTAGAGAAATCCTGATTGACCCAAAGTTATGTAAGAAGTTTAATGACGAACAGATTTCAATCAGATGTTTTTGGATAAAATCCAGTACTTTATCCCCACATACCAGTGGTGAGTTCCTCCCGGTTCGGCCCAGTTCTCCCGAGCCTGTAGCGGTGACGATATGATGTCACCGAACTGGTTCTGACCGTCCCGGCCCCCGTGCCCCCCCACCCCCATGTTATTCTTACCTTTTATTTGGCCCCACCCCAATCTGTTGCTGCCTCCTGAGTCCCAGCTGATGGCTAGAGGGAAAAAAACTGTTTAAACTCTTGCCACAGGGCTTCAAAGGGCCGCCCTACAGCTGATCAGTGTTAAAAGAAAAAACTGAGTAGACCAGTGCCAGCAAAAATACATGAGTAGATCAGTGCCTGCAAAAAATAAATGGGTAGATCGGTATAGCTCTGCAAGCAGTTAAAAGCCTGGTAGACCAGTACCTCTGCTGAATTCTAAATAATTGTCACATGACCATCAAGCCACGCCCACAAAATAAGCCATGCCCACAGAACCAGTAGTAAAAAAATTTAGAACCCATCCCTGCCACGTACACACAGTATTGTTCCCCCCTACATTCACACACTATTGTGAGATATACAGGTTGCTCTGGAGTTCTTCTTAGTATGGCTCAATCAGGGTTTCCTATTACATGGAAGAATTTGGTGGTGAATACATTGATGTGCAGTGCACCTAGTCTTCTGACCTCTTTATTCTTGCAGTGAACATGAGGATAATTTGAACCTTCACCAATTAAATGGCAATATTTGGTAGTTATTGAACTTGCAGCAGGTTGTTACATGGCCTAGATATGATAGTACCTGCCCAATAAACATACTTAAAATAAAAGAAAACCAGGTGATAAACAAAATGAATTTAGGGAAATTTAAGTTTTGCTGAAGAAATAGAGAGAGAGGTTTAAAGAATGCATAACTAAGAACAAGAGGTTTTTTAAAGCACAGGCAAGGATAACTGGTAGAAAAGCAATGAGCTTCTAAAAGTACACCCTCATATCCAAATCATGATATACAAATTAGCACATTTTGATCATAGTTTAATGCTCAAGATGGGGATAAGGATTAAAGATATTTCTCCCACATTTTTCCTTGTTTAAAGGAAATGTATATAAACCTTAATCCACTTTCAATATTCATAGATATATATTTAGTTTATTTTTTTAGACATGATTAAAAATTCCAAATCTATGATCTTGTCATCTGAACTGAGACAAATCTATTCGAAATCCAAAACATGACATCTTCTTCTCTTCTCTTGTTTTTGTTTTATTTTATTTTGTACTTTTTCTAGGGTTTATTCTTCCCAACTTCCTGGATACTTTTTAGGCATATAAACCAACCTGATACTAGTGAAACTTAGTGTGTGGGATGGATTAATCAAAACCTAAAATTACATTTCCACTTTGGTGAAGGCATTTTCTGAGTTATAAACAATGCATGCTCTCAAAGCGTCCTCTGCTGGTCAGGATGCAAAGCCCGTATTGTGAATGCTATTTAAGGTACTACGATAGAAAATAAAAATTATTATTGTTTTGTTGTTTTTGTTAATGATCTACATTTTTCACTCTAAAAATTCATTGATGAGGGGACCAAATTTCATTTATACGTTGTTATGTTTATAGATACTCTGAATAATATCCTCCTAATACCCTGCCTGTGAGAATTACAGATTCAAGGTGTATCTGCATTAATATTTAAGACTCTCTTATCTGTTATGGGATTCCCTTGCACTGAATTGCATAGTTAGTTCTAGTTTCAACCCACAAATGTATAAATACAATAGGAGATGGCATGCTAACATTTCATGCTATGTTAATAAATTTATAACAAGTAACTCTGCTGGCTTTACTGCTGCCACCATGCCACATCAGAAACTGCCAAACAGCTAATCAGCGCACTGGGCATCATGGTTGAACTCTGCTTTCAACTGGGTTGCAAAATTCAGAAAATATAACAATTTCATGAACCAGAACAAGTCAGCTGCAGCACACCACTGATTGTGTGGTATGTGTACTATATGCATAGCAGAGGTTGTTTTATTATGTTTTTAAAGTTTTATGTGTCTTCATGAATTTGCAATACTGTAATGGGAATAAGGATCTCAGCAGAATGTGGTCTACTAGGCTGTTAGAGTTAAGTTACTTCCTTTCAGAACATTTGTTTTGATTGTTATGGGAGGATGAAAGTTGTATCCTTTCGTTTTTCTTTATGATTGTGCATGGATTTGGCCACCTGATGAAATTCCAGAGGAGCATTGCTAACCTTATTTTTAGCAAGCAAGTACTAATGTTATTGAATCTGCCAAGGACATGGTAGATTCTTAGGCTCTCTCTCTTTCTTTCTCTCTCTTTCTCTCTCTTTCCCTCTCTCTCCCTCCCTCTCCCTCCCTCTCTCTTTTCATAGGTTATTTTTTCTTCTTTTTTATCTTTCAGATATGAACTCCTTCATTATCCCCTGTGAGGAAGAAGAGGAGGAGGAGGAAGAAGAGGAAGAAGAAGAAGAAGAAGAGAAAGAAAAGGACTATCATAATACTGATAAAGAAGAGGCCTATGATGATATAGAGAGTTTTGATACCCCAAGTGTAACATTTAATCAGGATTCCACTTTGGACCTGGACAAAGAAGAGACCATGGTGCAGGATAAAGAGGGCATTTATGAAGTTCTTCCAGGTGAGCCATTCAATTTCGGAATACTGGAAGTCTTAGTTTTAAGACATTTGTAGGGCAGTACTCTGGAGAAGACTAAGTTTACTTATAATTTAAAGAACCCGTATAACTCTTTTGCCAATGAAATATTTTACTCAAACTAATTCATACAAAATACCAGGCTTATTCCAATTTGCAATTGAAAGTCAGTAAAAAAAAAGACAGATTAGAAATATGTATGAATTATCTCAATTGTCTGGAAAAATAATTAGATTATTTGAAAGGACAGAATGACATATATCACCAGATTATATTCTCTCCTCTTCGTTTTATATATGACAGACTTTTCTACAAATCCTGGGCCTAATATACCTAAACTGTATGCTGAAAATGACTACTTGCCACCAGGTTTAGTTTTGGTGGATTCTAGTCTCCTGAACCTATTGATCCTTTCAGTTTTATGTTATTTTCAGCATACAGCATGAAAACAGAAGTATAATCAGGAGGATTCTATGAAACAAACTTTTTTTAAAATTTGATTTATAGGAAACAAACTTTTAATCTCCCATTTGTAAAATACATCTAAAATTGTTTTGACTATTTGCAGATCAGGTATCAAGAGCCACGAACATGTCTATACTTCTATGTTGACATGTCTAGAGTAAAGAGCTGTCAGTCAGTTGGTGCTTGTCTTACGCAAATAAAATAAGGCAGTTTTTTCAGCCAAAAATTGAGTATCTCATCCCAATCACAAGTTCCACTCAATTCATTCCAAAAACAAGCACCCCCCCTCTGTTTATTAAAACAAAAAGTAAATTGTTAAAATATTCCCTCTCCTGCAGTTCATGTATTTCTGCATGAATGTTTATCCATTGCTTTGCAAAAATATACCATAAATTGAGGAGATGCTTTTCAGTGCAGAAATATAAGGGCTTATAAATATAAATAATTGCACTGAAAAGCCTCCAATGCTTTCCCATCATGGCAGCAAATCTATATTGTCTTTCAAAACCCAATATGTACTCTCGCTATGTCTCAAAGGTGCTTTTTCAAAAGGCAACTGTACTGTTTATTTTGTTTTGTTTTGTTTTTTTGAGAAGACATTTTGCTTCTCATCCAAGAAGCTTCATTGGTTCTGGCAGGATGGTACCACCGATGGAAAGATTAGTTCTGACAGGATAGGGGGAGCGGTTTGGAAGAATCATATTTCTTTGCAGTTATCTGGTCGTTTGAGAGCTCTTGAAGCCACTTGGGGGTTTATTCGTGCCCTCAGGGTCACACGTATCAGAGTGCAAATAGGGGTTGAATCTTCTTGAAACTGTTGAAAGGACTGCATTGTAGACAGGAGATAGGTGGTATCTTATTCTTCCTCCTCTTTTGAGAGAGGGCTGCTCAATGTTAATGTAAATTTCTGGGCTGAAAGAACATGTCCTGTTCAAAGATTAAAAAAAGTATTTTTACAAGGATAGGTCATCTTCTTAAATTCCCAGTGTTGATATCATGTGATTGGCAGGATGGGGTTCATATGGCCCCAGTGCCAAAATATACTAATACTAAGGCTTAGCTGTTCTTTGGAAAGCCTCTGGAAAGACCGTGTTGTTCCAGAGCAGGGAAGTGTACTTTGTCCTCACACAAATTCAATATCACTTGAAAGCTGATTGTAAAAAAAAGGTTTCAGATTAGGGATTTTGAAAGCTGAGATTCATGAGATACTGAATTCTGTGAAGTTTATTTGTATCAATATCTGGTGGACTCAAAAAATAAATGGAACTCTTGGGGTAAGCAACACATAGAGACATAGATATATCTGTACAAATGAGTAATGTCTTTATAAGCAAAGGCAGTGTAGAAGCCAAGGCAGTAAAATGTCTGAAGAATAATACAGAAGTTAATTTTCTTAAAAGGGAGAAAGTTACCTTTACAATCTTGTAAAGTTTTCACATTGTGTGAGGAGAACTTATTTGAAATAATAGGTTGCTAAATTAGGCAACAGAACTATTGATCATACATCAATTAAATAAAGAGAGAAATTATTTGAGCCTGCAAGCAGAGCTTTTTGCCTCTTCTGTCTCAAAACCTGTTATAAATCATTCCTCTGCCTCTTCTGCTTCTTCTGGTAGCTGTTACATTTCAAATGCAAGAGAGAGAGATTTCTAGGTCATTAAGAAAAACATTTCCTGTCATTAAAACTACTTCATCAATTCCCTGATTACTCATTAGGCTATAAGGTGAAATCATAATGATAGGTTCATTCATGCTAATCAGCACACAACCAAATTCATAGGAATGTTCATTCACTTTTCTCACTGTGAAAATGAGGGGGCCAATCTGAGACAATAGGATTAGTAATCCATACTAAATCATCCTTCTGCCCAGTGCACATGGAGAACGGCAAATTTGTTCCACCAGTCTGATTGGGATTTCTTAGTGTTTTGATGCAGGATAATCTGCATATCAGTTTCATTCTGCATATAGAAAGAATTTACCTTTCCATACATGCTCATATCTTTTCTTGTGCGTGTAACACAGTCACACAAAAGGTCTAGACATGTTCTTCATTTATGAAATACCTTACTATTCCTAAATGAGAACTCCAGGATCACTGTGGAAAGTCTATTCTGAAGCTCCTTGGGGGTTATAACTTCTTCTTTGTAAAGATATTTATTGGAATTAAAAAATAAGAAAGACAGCAACCATATGAGAATTTAATTTTTATTTTATTTTTTGGCTAGGGTTGTAATGGATCCAGACTCCTTGTACCTACAAACTCTTTGCAAAGTCTAAAGTATCTGGTATACAAATCACTGCACATACTTAAAAAGAGAAACCCAAGCCATACATTGCTAAACTCCATGGCCTCCTCAGACAAATATTCTGGGCAAAAATAGGAATTTGATAAGGATAAAGACTCTGGCAACCTCATTTCTGAGATCCAGGGACTAGCTTTCAAGCCTTGGCAGCATTCCTTTCTGTCATTCCCAATCCTTCAGACATGATGCAGAGTCACTGCCATAAAGTTCACAAGAGTACAGCATCTCTGAATTGAATACCAGAGAATGGGGAGATGGATAAGAACCATGCTTTTCTGAATACTGATTCATGTAAAAGTGATAGATTATTATCTTCTTCATCTAGCTCCTTTTCAATGTCTCATGTTTCTCAGAGGGTTTTCTCCCTCTCCCCGAGGCCATAACTAGAAAAAAAGGGAAGAGAGATTCTAAGTGCTATCAGCATCTGAAGAAGACAAGATAGAAAAAGCTTTAGAAAATCTTTCAGAGAGAATTCTTTCCCTGATCCCAGTGCAAGAGATAATTAATGAAGGACAGTGGAGTTTTGTCCTTTGAGTATTCTACACCTCATGGGTTAGGATTTTCCAATTTTGTATAAATATTAATATCTAAATACCAAACTATGTTAAAAGACAGGCCAGGCACTGTACAATATCTTTGCCAGAGTCTTTTTTTAATGGTTGCAACATAGAAAAAACATTTTTTTTCCAAGGTATTAGTTTACCATCTGATGCAAACTTCAGAAGAAAGATTCTGGAAAAGAAATTGGTTACTTCCATCCTGTATTTGAGTCTTTAAATCATGAATCACCATTGGAAATACAAAAATTATTATGAATATGATTTTCTATTCTTACATTATTCTTGGTTCATTCTTATAAGATAAAAATGTCTAATCAACAGTTTATTTATTTATTTAATTCCTTAGTTAGGGTCCTCAGTTTGAAAATTTCTATGCATTCTATGGAAGTACTAGCTACCGTATTTTTCAGAGTATAAATTGAACCTTTTCCCCCCAAAAAAGAGGGTGAAAATCTGTGTGTGTCTTATACTCTGAATGTAGCCCTGTCCAGCCTCTCAAACGGAGGTTTCAGAGGCTGAAAAAAGCCTCAGAAATGAAGCCTCAGGAAAAAAAAGCCTCCAAACAGAGCTTCAGGAAAAATGAAGTTTCAGAGGCTTTTTTCTAAAGCTCTGTTTTGGAGGCTTTCAGAAGCAGAAAAAAAGTTTTTTTCTGAAACAGAGTTTCAGAAGTTTCAGAGGCTGAAAAAAAAGCAAGACACAGAGCTCACAACCAATGAACCAGTTGCTAAAATTCACATCTGGGAACAGCTGATTGGGGGTATTCCGGGAGGCCAAGCCACCCACCAATCAGCTTTTTTCTTATTTTCCTCCCCAAAAACTAAGATGCGTCTTATACTCTGGTGCATCTTATACTCCGAAAAATATGGTATTTTAAATTTAGTAATTATCTCAGTGAGATTTGATAAATAAAAACACAGACACTTCTTCCCCTGCTTTTTTTTACAGGATCCACATTTTCTGAGGTCAGCAATCTAACTGATAGATCAAACAATTATTTAATAATTCAGTGGCTGTAAACCTACCTTCCTAAAAAGTGTACCCTAGAGTTAATAAGTAGTAGCAAACCTGACAACTCTCCAAGAATACCGTTGTGTAAAACAATCAACCATCTGATTGTCAACCTCATGCATGGACTTTCACATCAGCTATATATGCATGTGGAGGATAAAACTGTGGATAATAACATTTCACGTCAGTCTTTATTTCACAATCAAATTACTTCATTTACTGGGACAAGAGATAACCTAGTATAACTTTAAAAATAAAATACTCTAAAGATGCTCAGAAGCACTCAGTTTGTTAATTTCTCATACATGCCAGCTCAGATTTAGGTTTAAAGAAGGTCTGGTAGTTGTGGCAAATTAAATCCCTCCCATGATCTGATTGAAGAAGATTTCTCATCCTTCTCCTCACCCCACTTTGTTTGGTATCCTATCCATCCCTCTCTTCAACTTGCAGATTCTAAAGATATTGTGAAGCCATATGTCCATGCTGTTTACAACTGCACAGTTCTTCCATTCATACAGTATATCCCTTCCCCCAAGTCGCCAACTGATATACTGAAGTAGGCCTGCATTTGGGGCAGATCCTCCAAGGAGCTGTGTTTTAATGTTGCAATTTGATTCAATTTTCCACTCTATAAAATTACCCATCATTGTTCGTTGCTTCCTAACAGACACCTTCACTCTTAATTTAACAATCCTATCGAATTCTGCCTCGGAAATTGGAAAAATTTATCACCTGTGAAATTTTATTTTTCCTTGGTTGTATCTGTTTTTGTAAAACTTCATTAGCGACGATGACTTGCTGAGGAAATTATCTTTCTGACTCTCTCCTTCTTCTAAGCAGTTCGTTCTGTTCCATTCTTAAAAAAACACTCAAACACAACTGAGAATTTTATTTGCATAATAAAAAGCATGCCATACAAACCCAGAAACAAATAAAAATGTATCTGCTGAGTTTTTGGGGTTCCTGCGATAGATCAGACCAATGGCTCATTTCAAATTTCATCCTTTTTTCTGATGACTAACAGGTACATTCATGGAAGGATGGTAATTTCCAGGCTCTGTTTAGCCCCTTGTCATAGCCAGCAAATACTAAGCAAGTAGATTTTATCTGGGCACTTTATCAGTCTGCTTCTCTGTATCCATGCAGCTCTTGAATGGTGACAATTTCAAAATCCTGTGGCAATGAGTTTCAGAGACTGCTTGAAAATCCTGCCTTATTTATATACTACTAAAAGTTTCATCATGGCCTTTAATTGGATGAAATGGTGCATCATATGGCAACCATTTTTTAATCCTGGTCCTTCAAGAGAGCTAGCTTGGATACAAAATGTATCCAAAATCTGGGACCCATGACTCAAAAGGGAATGAAATTTGGGGAAGTCGTAGCTATTTAGGGCTACTTCAGGCTGCACTGCTGGGCTACTGCTGTGATTACATGAACTTTATTTTCAATGTTTTTTGACAGTTTCCCAACCGGTCTAGCATTCCCTTGCTCCCTTTCCCACCCAATAGTAGTCACTTGCCTGCTTGCTGGATAAGATAGGGAAGGGAAGGGTAAAGAAAAGAGGAACAAGAAAGGAAGAAAAAAGGAAGCAACCATGACACTCCCTTCCGTGTCCATGCCACCCCCTTACTAGTTCTCCTATCTGTGCCACCTCAAGCACACTCTCCATTCTCCTCTGCCCTCCTGCCTGATCATGCAGCATCTCTTGCATATCCTTATGTGTCCACCCTGATCCACACTGCCCCCCCATACACCTTCTGTGACCCATATCTGACATCTCTTGTTTGTCCCCATGAATTCTTTCCAATCCACCCTGCTCACCATAAACAGTCTCTGCTTATGAGCACCTCTTTGATAACCTCCATACACCCTTCCCAAACTGTGCTATTGCCTCATTTGCTGTCCCTGACCTGCACAGCACCTCTTGCACATTTCCAAGCACTCCTAGGCATCCTTCTCAACCCACACCACTCCTGGCATGCCATCCCCACCTGGCATGGCACCTCTCCCATACACCCAGGTAACTCCCATGTATTCTTCTTCTCCCATGCTGCTTCTGTGCACCCGATCTGATCTGCACAGCACCTCTCATGGATCCCCGAACTACCATTTGTGACCTAAACCCAGTGGTGGGATTCAGCCAGTTCGCACCACTTTGAGAGAACCGGTTGTTAACTTTCTGAGCGGTTTGGCAAACTGGCTGTCGGAAGAAATCATTAGGGCAGAGAACCGGTTGTTAAATTATTTGAATCCCACCACTGCCTAAACCATATCCCATGCTCTCCTTGATCCTGACAGCATCTCTGGTGCACACCCACATAACCTTTCCAAGTCACACGGCACCTCTTGCAGACGCCCATGTATAATTTTTGACCCCTGGTTCCCCAGACCCCCGCACTTCCTTCCCAACTGAAAGCAGCCACTTACCTGGCTGCTAGCCTTGGAATTGCAACTTCCTGCTGACTTCTTCTTGCATTGAAAGAAAATGGGAAAACTAGCAGAAATTTGAGGAAGGAAGAGAGGGAGAAAGGAAGATTAATATTTCCAATATTCCTTGCCAATTGTCCATAAGGAAACTTAATGAAGAAGTTAGTAGGAAGTTAGAAATTGCCCCATTCCCACTGCTTTTTTGCCTAGCAGTGGTCATTCTGCTTCTCTATTTAGGTAAGGAAATATCTCTTAGCAGGGCATGGATTGTCTAGTGTTTTTTTTTAAATTTGATTTATATGCCGCCCTTCTCCGGAGACTCAGGGCGGCTTACAATGCACTAAGCAATAGCCTTCATACTTTTGTATATTTATACAAAGTCAGCTTATTGCCCCCACAAACTGGGTCCTCAATTTACCTACCTTAGAAAGGATGGAAGGCTGAGTCAACCTTGAGCCTTGGTGAGATTCAAACCTGCAATAATTGCAGGCAGCTGATGTTAATAACAGGGTGCTTTAGACCACTGTACTATCCAAGGCTCTATCCAAGGTGTTAACCTTAAAACTGAGAATAACATAAATGTGTTGGGTTTGTGTACTGGAAGTTGGTATGAAAGAGATCATAGTGTAGTAACAAACCACATGCCTTGAATGTACAAGGTTCCAGTTTATTCTAATATCTCCTTATAGGATATTTGAAATGTATTTGAAAGGGAATATTTTTGCCATTGAGTCTTAATCTACTAAGTGTAAGAACCCAATTTAAAACATCACAGATACATGGCAATCTGTCCTCCAGTTCAAAGACTTCCAATAAAAGAAAGCCCATCACAGTTCTAGATAATTCAACAGGCGGTCAAACTGATCTTATTATTAAGAACTGTTTTATAATATTAAAATAGAATCAGCCTTGCTGTAATTTATGGCTTTGTTATAATTTAAAGCCATCATTCTGTGTTCTACTTTCTGGGATGTTAGGTGATGGCTTATTTCTTTTCAGATATTTGAGTGCTATCATATACCTCTTCAAGTCTTCTCAGAGCTATGCATGCTTCCAGCTTCCTCAATCTTTCTTCACATGGCTTACTTTCTACTTTCATTATTATTCTTGTTTACTATCTCTTGTTTAAAACATTTTTAAGTGTATTGTCCAGCACTGGGCACAGTAATCAATCAAGGTTATTTTTTCAAGATGGAATAAATTGGAATTTATTAAATAAATTCTAATTTACAACAAATAAATTAATTCCTATAACTTGAAATCTAAGCTTCCATTGTTGATACCCAGCATCAAACTTTGTAACACCCAACCCAATACCTCTTTCCAGTAATGAGTTATCTTTTAGGTATGATTTTAAAGCCATTGTGTGTGTTGGTTGGCTAGGGAATTATGGGAAGTCTTGTTTGTTTTGTTTTGTTTTGTTTTGTTTTTTAATATGCCACCCATCTCACTCTCAAGTGACTTCATCTTCTGAATTGGAATCTACCCATCTTAAAGTGGTTAAGGTTGAAAAACACTGCAGTAGATGAGGATTGAGGTGATGAAATAATGATTAGTAGCGTATATATAGCCAACATACATAATTTTAAAAATAGACATGATTTCAATAATAAAAATAAAATGTATCTAACTATATAAAGACTAGGAACATTAGCTACATTAAACAATTATTCCAACATCTGTGAAACAACATTAGAATATCCCAACCTTTCATGCCAACTGGAATGCAGTAGCAAAATTATACTGGTTTTCTTAATGACAAAAGGACAGATATTCAGAATGCCGAGAGAAACTATTTCCAGAAGAAGGGCAATATGTAATTAAGAGTAAGCTGTCCCACAGCTACCCAGATCTGGATCCCTATAATTATCTTAACTATTAGGCCATCCCATCCATACCTCTGGATTGTTTATTCTTCAACAGCCCCACCCCGTTTATCTTAAAAATAAATGGTGTTCTGCAATTAATTTTTGCCTACAACCATGTTCAAACTGCCATAATTCCCACCCCTATTTCCTATTTGAATTGATTTCTTACAGTTCATCAACATGTGAGCCTTACTGGATAGCTGTAAGTTACAAGCTCTATCTATACAGTATCTGTTGTGTTACTTTAAAATCAAAAATACTGTGACATATATGTTTTCATGTTTTCTTGTCTCTTGCTACGAATATAGAGCAGTCTTTACCAAAAAGATTGGACTTCTTATGTGATTCTATTTTTCTGGCAGGAATTGTATGAACTGAGCAGTTTATATAATGAAGTTCATATCTTTAAACTGTTCTGTACTTAAGCAAGAGCGAAGCAAGTGGGATCTACATTGATAAATGGAAAGGTTTCTCTGAACTGGTGACTGCTTGTTTCTGTAATTTTTGCCCGGCATTTTGATAGGGCCTCAGGGGGTAAATCCTTTTTTCAACTTCCAAGTAGATACTAGACCAGTTAACACTTTCATGATTGTATCTTCCAGAAGAGAAGCGTAACTGAATTTCTTTCAGAAAGTCTCCATCCACTATGAATTTTTGAGGCATGCAACTGGGAAAGATAATTACAATATCATGGTTTCAGCTGAAATGCTGCACATTGTCTTAGATTCCATTATTTTAATCAACTGCAGTGCAGCTAGAGCCTGACTAGCTAACATAAACTAAAACAGTGCTGCAACAGTGTTAACTACAATACTAGACTACTGCAGTGCATTTTATATAGGGTTGCTCTTGTAGGTAATTTGAAACTCCAGTTAAATCAAAATGTGGAAGCCAGTTTTATCCTTGGGGCTACTCATACCATACTGTGCATGTTCTTAAATATTGGTTCTGGCTGTATATAGGTTTCCAAGCAAAATATAAAGTACTGTTTTTCACTTATAAAACCTAAATTGTAGAGATGTGCAAAATGTTTTGAATTTGAAACATTTTGAACTCAAAACTTCTATTCAAATTATGTTGTGCTGACTTACCAGAAATCCTAACTATTTCAGAAGTGTTTCAAAGTCAAAATAGCCGTATGTCTGACTTGGACATACTTTCAGAATACTTAGAACAGAGATCGGCAACCTTAAATAGTCAAAGAGCCACAAAGGTCCTAACTGGAAGCCCCCCGTTCAATTCTGGAGCTGACCGGAAGTCCAGTTCCCTCACCATAGAGTCTCCTCCTAGCGTGGTATCCTTTTTCCTCTACCAGTCCTAACTGAAAGCCTTATCAATTGTGGAGCTGACCGGAAAACCCGCCCCTTGCCATAGAGTCTCCTCCTGGCATGCCCTGCTCCCCCCCCAACCGGAAGCTCCTCTCAAAATTGTGATGCTGACCGGTGACAGGGAGCCGCAGTAGAGGGATGAAAGAGCCACATGCAGCTCCAGAGCTGCAGGTTGCTGACCCCTGACCTAGAATCATGTCAGAACTCTTTTAATAAGCTTAAAGTAACTGCTCAAACTAGAAACATTATTTGAAGTAAGGTGTTTGAAACTCAAAATATTTCTGTTTCAAACTTCTGCACATACCAAAAAAAGCTTAGATCCAAGTTACCTGGAAGAATACCATTTTTGTGACATTCATTGGCTTTTATTAAGGAGAGTTTGTCTTTGGGGAGCCACTAGCTTCTCTGATGAAGATTTTGGCTAGGTCTTTTCATATCTTCCCAAGGTGATGTTTCATGCAGCTTTCCAGAGACTACCATCTTTGAGATCTTCAAGAAAGCAGTAAAGACTTATGTTTCAGCCTGGCTTTTCATAATATTTAGCAGTTTTAGACTAATTTAATATACAGCTTCCTTGTTTTTAATACACACTTTAAATTTTTAATAAAAGTTGCCCTGAATCATTAAGAGGGCAGTATTGAAATGAAATTAATAATAGTGAAAAGAATGTAAACTTTCAACTATTCAGGCAATTTTTGAATATACAGTACATCAATTAATGTTACAATCACTGAACTAGCCTAAAGGCTGACCAATATCACCATAATATACAGATATATCACAGGAGCTCAATTTGAGCCAAAATGACCTGAATCCAAAGATTTAGAATTTGACCTGTGGCTTTAAAAAAAAAAACTTTTCTTGTAGCATTTTTAACCTATTCTTCAGCATGTAAATACATACCCTCACATATTGAGAGAGATAGGGAGAACAGTCTACAGAAATTAATAATATAGTAGATCTTGTTCTCATAAATCAATCAATCAATACAATTAATGGCATAGAAGAAGGAAATCTAGCATACTAATTGTACTGGAGAGGACACATTCCTCCCAAAGTCCTGCTGGATGACTTCTGTAAGAGAGTAGAGGGCGGGGAGAGACATCACAATGCTGATGGGCATGAGGAATTTTGGTGGAACATGAAACATGATCTTGTGGTTCAGGACACATTTCATGTCCTTATGCTCTGCTTCAAGATCTGGGCATTGGAGCTAGTTTTTGTCACCTGCTGCTGAATGCCAGATCAGTTTGTAATTTAAGGCCTTCCATCAATGGATTACATCTCTAATGTAATTATGGATGAGAGGGCCAATCTGGCATGCATTATCAAGACCTGGTTGGGTGCAGAGGAAGTACTTTATAGGATTCTTTTGATAGAGGGAAAAAAATGGAGAAAGGATTGATATGTATCTTGCCTGAAGCTCCTGGAGGTAAGATGGCAAATAAATCTAACCAATTATAATAAATAAAATTATCTTTCTACTATCCTTCTTCTATTTCCAAAAAGAAGATAAATATATTGGGTGTTTTTTTAGCAAAATATGGCTGAGTTTGGGACTGAGGACTTAGACATAGCAAACTGTTATAGACTCATTAGGAAGGCTTTGCTAATGTGGTTAGCATAGCAACCTAAAATGGGAAAGAAAGCATTCCATTTCCAGTAAAGCAGAGAAAAAAGTGAGACACAGGAGTCTCCTTGGGGGAATGTCTGGAGTTCACTCTGCTACACAGCTCTGCCAAGCAATTTGAGCTGCTGGGCTGGGAGTAAAATAGGACCAAATACATACTGCACTGATGTTGATTTGGGGGAGTGGGGGGACTTGGGTCAGTATTTTCTAGCAGAGTGCCAGAGATTCTAGGATTTAAGTTACAAACCTTTTTATCCTGAGACCTAATTCGGTGTTCTTTCTGAGACTGTCTATTTAGTATTTGATCCTGTGGTTGGCAGGCTAGATAAAAACCTCTGAATTAGCCAAGTATTTCCATTTGTTTTACAGATATGGGAAATGCAAATGCTTTTTCCTCCACCTTTCTTGTAAAATTGAGGAAAACAAGCTATACTACCTCTATTTGGAAGAATTATACAGCATATTCTCACATTTTTGGACCGTTTTCAGGGCCCAGTATAACATGGAATCCATCAAATAGTTTCCAAAGCCTAGTGTAAATATTAAGCGTCTGGCATTGTTCCTTTGCTTGATTAACAGGATGGTATTTTTTCCTTGTTTTGCTTCTGACTTTGGTTATTGACCCGAAGGACCCCAAAGAGGGAATATTCTGTCCAAGACTCATTGTAAATTTGTACAATGTCCTTTTGGCTCTGGAAGTGTCCCACAATCTGATTCACCATCAGTTGATTATACTTTGGGCAGCTACCAAGCACTAACAATTGAGTCCCCTTTTCCATCAATTTTCCAATCTGTGCAGTCACTTCTATAGTGCCCTAGATCAATGTTATATCACTGTATGACATTCAGGATTACTTTATTTAACTTCTTGGTACTTATCAGAAGTGGATTGTTGCTATCACCTGTGAATCTCTTCTGTGCGTATATAGGAAATATTGGGAACACCAAGATGGGGGACAGTACCATATGAACAAGCCCTGTCCATAAAAGACCTTGAGGAAACCACTGTATACTGAAGTTACTGAATAAGGCATCCTGCATTTTGTACAATCTCAGACTTTTTAAATTAGTATTTTTATAACAGTGTTTAAATTTCAGTGATGCTTTAAATCATGTTGAAGTCTTGTATGCATGTTATGACATCTTGTATGCAATCAGTACATTTCTGATGGAAAAAGGCTCTATTGGTGTAAAGTATTAAGCCTTTGCCAAAAGAAAGCCATTCAAAGGGATTGAACTACCACTCCCTATCAGTATCATCAGCCATAATGACTGAAGATTATGAGAAATTGTTGAGTTTTAAAAGAATGGCCAAAACTGCCTGGTCTGTTTCTTGCCAGTTAGGTCTCTACAAATACCTCCCAGATATCTGTGTTAATTGCCTTGAATTTCACGGAGAGAGGACATAATGTAAAACACAGAATGTACATGAAAAATGTACAAAGAGGACATTTTTTTTCTTCACTTGATTTTAAGACAAGGTTTGGGAATCTTTGATTTTAAATAAACAAAATCTATTTTATTATTAGGTTACAGTTTTTCTGCATATTTCCCGCCTCAAAACGGTGGGAAGCGAACATTCGTTATACATTTGGAGTACATTCTGGGTCTGCAAAAATAGGGATCTGGGCTGAAGTGCAAAGATTTGCTTTTGCTATATTTAAAAAGTAAATTGGATTGGGGAGGAGTGAAGCAATGCATTTCAGAAGTGTTTGATATTTTGAAAACAAATGGTGAGATTTGCAATAAGGCGTTCTAAGCTAAGGAATTCCATATACTGAACCACAGATTCCTGCTGAATAATCATAAACATTCTGAAACATGAATAAAAAATGCTTAGCAGTCTTCTGACTCTCTGATACAGATCTTCTGGAGTAGGTGTTCTAGGAAGCCTGCACAGGATCTTCTACCTTCTGAAATCCCTGTAAGAAAATTGGGGTGTGAGGTACAAGGAGGGGGAGGAGGTACCAGAAGCAACATTTTTGCCTCAATCAAAGTCTAACTCTAACTCCAATCAACAGCTAAAAGTGCAGTGAGGCAGGAATAATCCTAAATGTTTCATTTCTTTTTCACAAAGTATTCTCTGGAGCAATATTAATTGATTGTTCCATTATTTTTGGATTCCCCCCTCCTTTTTCCCTTTTACTAATCACAGTAAGCAGATTAGAGTTTTTCTTTGCAGATTCACAGAGTAGAGAAGTGGGATGGGGAAAGCACTCTCAATAATTTATTTTAAAATCAATGCTAATGAGATTTGTCTCCTCATTGGCTTGAGCTCTACAATCAAGACTGATTTATTTAGAAAAGATCTTTGGTGCCACTTTCCCGTCTAATAGCAAGGGTGGAGCAGGGCAGTCAGAGCTGCTTTCTTTGACCCTACAACTTCAGATTCAATTCTGAATTCACAAAGGGATAGCCTGACCATGTTTGCATTGATTTGAATGGAGGGGAAGAGACAGCTGTGCCCTAGACAAAGTCATGGTAAGGGAGAAAAAAGCTTTGACTTCCAAAAATTGAAGCATGGCAGGTTGTCTAGTACTCTCTGCAGATAGGATATCAGAAAAAAATAATATTTTCATAGCTGGCTGGTTTTCTATCTAAATAACCTGTCAGATATTCCTTTCCTTTGCAGAAAAGAGATCTAGGCCCCAAAAGTATTAGATTTCCAATTAAAAGGAAAATTCAGAATCCTATTAGGGCACTGGCTTTAAAAACAAAAACAAAACAGGTTTCCAGTCCTTAAAACAACAAAGATAAGCTGGAAATATCTATTAAATTGTTCAAACTTCTGACTGGAACATAAGTAAATTAATTAGGCTACTACATAGCTTCTTTTCCACCTGGTTAGCCAAAGTAAAAGAAATGGTTGAATTCCTACATTTGCTATTCCATTATTTGCCTATCTGTGATACAGTGAATTAATAATTGTTGGTTGAGTTCAGATAACATTTTCAGCAATGAACTATATTTGCAAACCATAATGACTTACATAGCAAGTCAAAATAAACTACATTGTAGCATAACATTTTGTAAACAATGCGTAAAATAAAGATGCTTTTCTCAATATATCCAAGTTGTAGTTGATATAAGAGGATATATATCTGATTAATTTTGAGACCTTCATTTTATTTCCTGCGCCACTAGATATGTATTTCTAGCCCACACACATACATGTCTGTATGTATGCATACATACACACACATAAAGGATAGTGAGGAATTCAGGATTAGGGGTTAGGATTGAAATGTGCACTAAAGCAGTTCTTATAAGATCTTTTCCCCTTTTTGAAAGAAGCATGTTTTGACCGATAAAATGAAATTTTGGACAATTTTGTCTATAGTACTATGTATCCGTTTACTTTTAGTATTACTTTTCTAGTTACTCATTTAAAAAAAATTTTTTTTTAAATCTGTGCTATTTTTCTTTTAAAAAGGTATTTAATATCTACACAAGAATGTTCCTCTGAAAAAGTATTTTAATGCAATTAAAAGATGGCTCAAAAATTAAGTACCCTTTCAGTACCACTTTACTGTCTCTTTAATGTTTTATGTTGATTTTGTATATAGTACTAATAATTTATAGACTTTATTTTTTTTTAAAAATGCTTTTAATCGAAATGTTAGTGCAATTTTATGCTATAAAACTCATAAGCTGATAAAATAGCTTCCTTTATGCCAATGCCATTCCCCAGCTCATGTAGATACATCAGTATGGTACAGAAGTATGGACATATATAATAGGATATAGACAGAAAAGCATGAATGATAGCCTTCAGTGTCAAAAGTCACTTTCAATATCTACTGAAAAGCCAAAAATGTAGCCATTCTGGACCGATTTCCAGTCTTCTGTGTCTCACGTGAGCACATAGATCAAAAGGTTCCTAGAATGATTGGCTGCACTGTGACACCCAAAGACAGAGATGATGGTTGACATCAAATAGCACCCTAATTAAAGTTGAAAAGATACCTTTCAAAATCTTCTGAATTGAGAAAGAATTTCCCCACAATAATGTGAAAATGGTTTACCTTCTTTATATTTTTACAAGTAATAATGTCTGCTGTTATTTTTCTCCAGTAAGCTGAGCTTAGACATCCTAAAGATATCTCTATCGAGTTTATTGTATACATGTGGAGCATGTGCCCACTTTTCGGTCAGTTTTTGACTACTGTTGACTGACTGGACAAATTCCTGCAGTTTTCTTGTCATGATTTCAGAAGTGGTTTGCCATTGGCTCCTTCCCATGGGGTGTGAGACAGTGGTGGGTTGCTCCCGGTTCTGTCCAGTTCTTGAGAAAAAGAGGCGGGAGTAAAAGGCGGGAGTAAAAGAGGCGGGAGGTTCCACCCACCCGCTCGGATGTCATAAGGTATGATCTGCACATGCACAGAAGCGCGTGTGTGCGAGCAAAGCAAGCACTCACATGTGCTCCCATTGCGAACCAGTAGTAAAGGTAAGTGGAACCCATCCTTGATGTGAGAGAGTGATTGGCTCAAAGCCTCTCAGTTTTCATGCCTAAGGTGGGACTAGATCTAATGGTCTCCTAGTTTCTAGCTTGGAACCTTAACTGCTACACCAAACTGGTCCTCAACAGGTTCATTGCCCCTGATGAGCAGAAGGGTCACTAAAATCAGCAGCTTTCTACAATTATTTGATAAAGAATACTCTCTGTTGCTGCTGGCTATGAAGCACAGCAACCTATAAGTTATCATTTCCTTTTGCCAAATAATATTTTCTTGGGCTTTTGTAATTACTACTATGCATTGCCATTTAATTAAAAATTGGTGAAGGAGAGAAATAATAAAATCTTTGGCTACAATTTGACAGGCTAATAAGAAATAATTAGCTTTCAGAGTGATTACGTGCACTGCAAAAAAATTAATACTTTTGTTTGACCTTTGGTTTTTTTTGTTCGTCTCTTAACCCTCACTTCCTTTTGAAATCTGAACTGCCCCTCTGCTAAGTCTGTCCTGCCGCCCAAACATCCCTCTCCTCCCTCCCTCCCTTTTCCTCTTCCCCTGGCCTCCATCATGTCCTGACAGCATGTTTCGTTCATTGTCTTCTCTTTAGTGAGACCGGAGATACTTGTCAAAGCTAAGGAAGCTTTCCTGCCTGTGTTATACTTATAAAGTGCCATGTAAATTTACGATGCTATAACAAGTGATTGCTATTACTGTCTTAAATAACAATTGATAGGTTTATGGGGCACGGTTAAAATATGACCACCCTTTTCCTCTTTTATATTGTTACACTTTGCTTATATAGGCTGCTATTGCTGGACAGCATTGGATTATAGCCTGATTTCACTGTTATTACTTTAAAATATTGCCACCCAAAATTCTTTATTGTACACAGGTAGTTGTGCTAACATCTGAAATGACTGGCTGATTACATGAAAAATGTCAAGTATCATATGGTTAGGAGATGAAATATGTGTGGGAGTTTAGCCCCCCTAATGTCATCTAACCAAAATCAGACATCTTAGAACTGGCAATTTTCATTGCCACATAGCTATCTTGATTGTAAAAAAACAAGTTTTGACAGAAGCCACAACAGTGAAATTACATTTTATCTGATCTACTGGATTACTTTATTTCTAAGGATTGGTGGTGCTAACAATAACTTAATAGTTGTGGTAAGAGAATAAGAAAGAGTCCACTCCTTCAGCTTAGCTAAATCTATTGCCATTTGATACTTTCCCTGAAACTTTACTATAACAGCTATTTACAACTGCAAGATTTTCTGTTAATTTGATAGAAAGGCCAGTTATCATGGGGCTTCTACCATCACTGGCTTATTCCTT
Source organism: Ptyas mucosa (assembly GCA_012654045.1). Classification (NCBI taxonomy): domain Eukaryota; kingdom Metazoa; phylum Chordata; class Lepidosauria; order Squamata; family Colubridae; genus Ptyas; species Ptyas mucosa. The sequence goes on along the minus strand of WNWU01013589.1, from coordinate 4,117,970 downwards.
GTAGTTAATTGACATAAGAATAAAAGTAAAGGTAAAGGTTCCCCTTGCACATATGTTCTAGTTGTTCCCGACTCTAGGGGGCAGTGCTCATCTCTGTTTCAAAGCCGAAGAGCCAGCACTGTCCAAAGACATCTCCATGGTCATGTGGCCAGCAAAGGTGCACGGAACTCTGTTACATTCCCACCAAAGGTGGTCCCTATTTTACTACTTGCATTTTTATGTGCTTTTGAACTGCTAGGTTGGTAGAAGCTGGGACAAGTAAGGGCAGCTCACCCTGTTACGCGACACTAGGGATTTGCTGAACTGCCAACCTTTATATCAACAAGTTCAGCATCTTAGCCACTGAGCCACCACATCCCTCTGACATAAGAATAGCTAGTGGCAATACCCAGATGCCATTGGATGCTCTTGGAAAAGGTTTGGTGGGTACTAATTGAGATTTGAATTCTTGTGTGAGAGATCAAAAGGAAATCCCAGGGTTATAGATTAGACTGTGAATTTGAAAAAAAAATCACCAAAAAGGGCAGTAAGAAAGATTACTATACTTCTGCCAAGAAAACAACATGGATATACCTATAGAATGCGAAATGAAGTTGTAAACTTCACTTATAGAACAAGAATTTCAAACTTATAAGGACCCTCACACAGAATAGCAAATCTGTACTCAATGATTTATCTCAGTATTCACCTTCCTTAAAAACAGGCTATTGTTCTGGGTCGATTCCATCCTTCTAGGCTTTGCAAGGTGATGTTGCCACATTATATCTTTAATTGTCCTTTATACTCAATCTGTTAATAAAACTCCCCTTTTACAACCCTGTAGTTCCTATTAGGGATAGAATTGGAGCAACTAGATCTGAGTGTTTACTAGCTGGATGCCCTTCCTGATGCCTATGCGGAGATCACAGCAGATATTATTCTTTGCGCCCTAAGGGAGAAACATCTGCTGCTAAAGAGGATTGAACTCTCAACCTTCCAAGTAGGAGGCAAGCATCTTCATGGCTAGGTCAACACACCCCTCAAAGTCAGTCTGTTAATATTCAGTGTAAACAAAAAGACTCACAGTCTACAAGGTAGCATACAGCTATCTTGCCTTTTTCCAAACATTCTTGCACTAGCTGGAGTAGGACAGTTTCAGTACATTTGCTTCTCTTCTAGTTGTTGCCAATCTCCAGGTCAAACTTCAATCTCTGCTCTTAGAGTGTTGTTTTTGAGAACACCAGCTGAGCTCCCAAGCCAAGCTCAAGAAAGCCCATTAGAATTTGCTGATCCCCTTAACTTGTGACATATGACTGATAGTCATCTTCACTTGTCAACTCCCACTTCCTTGCCTGTGTGCATTTTACTACTTCCTACATTCTATTGTAGCATTTTCTTTTGTAAGCTAAGGGTCTAGGTGGGGTGAACCCGCCTCTGGGTGTTTGGGAAAGACCAAACACTTCTTCACCAGCAATCAACATCCCTATGAGCAAATATTAACACTAAGATTAACACTAGACCAACAATCAAGTAAACAGTATCCCAATCAAGAAACAATGCAGATGAACAAGATAACAGTAAACAACAGCCTTATCAAGGAACTACCAAGAACACTTCCACCAATATGTGACAACCATCCATGAGATTGGTAGCTCAGGCAAGGCAACAGAAGGCTGAGGCTTTATATATTGATTTCAAGTTGTTGTTGGTAGTTGTGAATTGGAACGAAGCAGCCTTGACTGACCAGTTCAGGCAAGGTCTGCATACTGACTGAGCTGATTAGGCAAAGAATTCCACAAAATCTGGAACAATTGTACTAACTTTGTGCATATATAGACTCCCAATTGAAGGAACTGCAGGATTATCAAATGAGCCTAGATCTTGTTTTCTGAAGTTTCCCCTCCCTCATGCCACCCACAGCTGATTCAGGAGAGGGAAAGTCCATGCACCTGGCTTTAGCAAGACGTGCAGCAGTTGCTGAAGCAAACAAAGTGTGATTGTTGGCCAAATTTTTGGCTTCTATCAGACTCTAGAAAAAATTGATCAAAGTTTGGGTTCCTTTAAGATTCTACAGTGTGTAAATACTGTGGCCTTTTCCTTGCAATTGGCACCATCTATGAAGATCCACCCAGTTTTCTATCATTCATTGCTGGTCAGAGAGGTGCCACCAAGCTTTTTATGATCACAACTGCCATTAAAGCATACAGGCCCAAATACACTGATTGTTCAAGGCAAGAAAGAGTTCAAGATAAAAGAAATATTGAACTCGAGACAGGGTAAAGGCATATAGTACTTGATTCACTGGAAATGCTATCCAGAAGCAGAACTTTTGTGGGAAAATGCCAAGTATGTGCAATATATTGTGCATGCTCCTGAATTAGTGTAGCAGTTTTACCAAAGATTCCCAGACAAGCCAAGACCTTCTAAACTTCCAGTCGCGAATTCCATCTTATAGCTTAAGAGGGAATCAGTGAATGAAGGAGTTAATTAGGCAGAGGAGGAACCTCTAGAGAGAATCGTTGGAGCAGATGAGACATGACTTTCATCTTCTGGACTTCAGTTCCTGAGGGAAAGCAGGGAGGAATTCTCTAACCATCTGGATGTTTTGCAGGATGCACTGCCTGGCTGGAAATAGTCTTCAGTCTTCAGACTTGGGGGAGAGAACTTCTTTGAGTTGGCATTGCTCCCACCCACCCACCCTCCCAAGTTCCTGTGAGATCCCAGACAATGAACATGACATGGTAGACGATGTGGGGAGTGTGATGTTGGGTCATTCCAAGCCAGGCAATGAAGAGGAATCAAGCAGGAAGGTAGTTTTCTTGCACAGCCACAAGAGACTTATACCTGACCTCCCCTAAGTTGCATGGGACCTTATCTAGGGAGATTCTTGCATTAGAGATATAACATAATAAAGTAGTTATCTCAAACCGTTCACATGTAGACCTGGTTGTTTGCTCCACCTGGTGATGTCCACATACGTTATTTTTGTTGTTGGAAAGCTATTTTAGCAATGAAGAAATCACTGGATTGTAGCAATTAATAAATCATTATCCTGCTTTCTAAGCCATTCAGTCCAACTAAATGTTCCTCCTTAGCGTGTCCAACTTTGGCATTCTCATCTCCAGCCGCAAGCTACAGGTGTTGCTTGCATGTTCTATTGATTTAAGTTTGAATTTAAATCAACATTTATATATAACATTTGTCATCCTTCTCTTTTGCATCAGTGGTTGGAACATAAAGTTGAATAATCATCATATTAAAGAGTTGTCTGCACAGTCTAATTGCATTCTGCCAAGTGCTGTGTAGTACTCTAGTTGTTATACCCTTCCTGACTAGGAAAGTAATGCCATTCCTTCTTTGTTTTTGCATCCTGAGTAATATGTAGTATAATCTTCTGGTAGAAAGTATCCAATTCCAGTCTATTTCAATTTACCAATTCCTAAGATGTTAATTTTTAGTCAGTTCATTCCATCTTTCAGTGGACTGAATTTCTTTATGTTCATAATTCTTACATTTTACAGGCCCACTGTAATTCTAGAATTGCAGAATTAGGTCTTCTTTTCCTGGATGATAACATCAGGAATTAGATTTCCCAAAGCTGCCTAGCTTTGGAAAAGCACCTAGCTGCCTTATAAACCTCATTTATACTTTGAAAGTTCCTGAGCCTGTTGAGCATTAAAGCACCAATATTTTCAATCATTTTATCTGGTCTACTCATATGGTTTTCTTGATAAAATACAGAAGTGGTTTACCATTGCCTTCTCCCATACAAAATGAAATTATACCTTTGCCATCTATAATACAATGATCATTCACATCTAGCATTTTTGTGTATTGCTGATACTTGCTTGCTTTGGCTTTAGAACATCCACATATATCCTGCACTATAAGGCAGCAGAGCAAGACTGGAGCAGGGGTTTACCATTCTAAATTATTTTTTAAAAATGACCAAAATTAACACTAGCCTAACTTAGCATGTTGTGCAAATAAAGCTACAAGTGTCAAGCGCAGAAAATCAGGAGTCCAGGCAGTTCAAATGAATTTATAGTTTTATTGCAATCTTAATCCCTCCACAAGAATTTGAATTGCTAATGGTCAGAGCAAATTGGCTGTAGATAAAAGTCTATGGAATTCAAGGTTGGTTGGACTTAGAGCTTGTGGGCACAAAGGGACTAGAGACTTATAACATGCTTGACCCTTCCCTCAGGCTCATCCTGGTCATCTCCTACACCTAGTCTTTTATCAAACCTTATTGTGTTGTATGAACTCAGCTAGTCAGAAATAAAGTGTGTTTCAACACACTCAAGTCTTTAGAATTGTCTACCTAAGTGCTAATTATAATGAAATCATAGTAAAACATAAATTAGAGACTAGTACAGTTCACAGCTGCACTCTTAACCCTTACATTATGAAGACATTAAAGAAGGTATTCTTTCAATTTGGTCATAATATGATTATATTGTTTGAACATATCTGCATTGGTAAACAGCAGGGTATGTCTCATTCTAACTTTAGGGTCATTAGAAAGGTTGCAAGATTCCTAAAATCAGTAAAATGTGAAAATGCAATTATATTTTTGCTGTGATTTATTTCACACAAATACAGAGCTGCTTGTTTATGATAAACAAATATCAGTTTATGTACAGCTATATAAATGCCATCTAGATCCTAGTTAATCCTCCTTTGGAGTGATTCCATATGAGCATTTTGCAACATTTTAAAACATTTTAAAACAGCTTTTCCAACCTGAACTCCTACATACAGTATGTGTTGAGGCTTATGTGCCAGCCAAAAAACTTTGTTGTTTGGATATTTGACAGTTGTGGCTCAAAACATTTGAAAACATCAGATTGAGCAAAACTGTTTTAAAACCAGGAAGAATACAGTGAGATTCATTATGCGGACTACATGAATAATAGCACCAAGAAGGTTTTTAAAATAGCTAATGGCAAAGATTTGGGGCTGGAGGATAGGATGGAACTTGTTAGTTATTAGTGCTGTGACTGAGATTTGATCTTTTCTTCTCATATCCTTTTTCTAATCACCTTCCTTTATTCTAATCTGTCATATTTTATAGCATAAAGAAATGGGAGGTTATGGTGGCAACAAGTACTTAGTAAAATATTTACAATCATCTTTCTTTCAAAAGCAACAAAAATACATCATACCATGCAAAACTATTTTGTGGGAAGTAGACTGAACTCTTCAATCTGGCCAATATTTGTGTGCTGCTGGGAAACAAAAAATATGAAGTTTTACATGCTTTTAAAAAGAATTTGCTATTTCTAGACAAACCTGATACGCACCCTTTCTTTCTTAACAGGATTATGCAAACAGGATGTATTTTGATATGATTCTAACAAAAGCATTATAGCTACCATATTTGAATTTTATATCTTAATACACATTTCTTAATACAAGTAGGTATTTTAAGTATCGTTATATGGCATTTTAGGCAGCTCCTGACAGCCGCTCTTCAAACTGACTCATGAGCATCCTCATCTTTTAGCTGCTGAGGATTATTTTATATTGGCCAGCAATTCCCTTCATTTACTAAAGCGGCTTCCAATCATTCCTTCTACTGTATGTCACCTTACTGGTTTTGTTTTGCAGTGAACAAAAATCACAAATGGCCCGTAGAGAGAGAGAAAATTTTGCCATGGGAAAGTTTCATTTCTATCAGAAACCAGGGCAGGATTCTCACAAAATACTGTCTTATAGTCTTTCCCAGCTTCTTCTTTTGGGGGTGGGGTTATTAACTGCCATCCTGACAAATGTACATGGATTATAAGTGGGAGAAAAATGTATACTTTTTCTGCAATGTAAATGATGGTATGTTTTGTGGCACAATTAGTCTGCCAGTAGACATTTTATATTCATGTCACTTTTTATTGTAGATGAGGACTTCAACATGTTTGCTCAGGATGACAGGGGAAATGGTGGAAACATCAAAAATAAAGGTAAATACATTATATCCTTTATATATAAATAGGTGCTATACAGTGCCACTTCCCCCAAAGCAATTGGTTGCCCAGTTTTACATAGGATTGCTGCTAAAATATGTGTACAAAGTCTGTCAGCCAGGAATTTTTAAACAACATTTCTATTGAACTAAAAAGTGCACAGTCAATTGACCTTATTGATGCTAGTGTCAATACATGTTTCAATCATGAATCATATTCAGTATTGATAAACGCTAGGTGTGCCTAAATCTAGGCCTTATTAGAGTCATCTTCTAGAATTCAATATAATAAGTAAACTCTGATACATAATAAAACATAGGAGAGTCTCTTTCTGGAAGATTTTTAAAACATTGTAATGCATTACTGTATGAGTCATCATTTCTTTTCCACAGATTCTAAGCAAAGCAAAATGCATTGTTGCTTCTCTATCTATGAAATTTTATCAACTAACACACATTAGTGGCCCTATGCGATCCTTTGAATTAAAAGATTTTAAGGAATTTCAGAAAAGGTTTACCTTCATATTCTTGTGCTATCCAATATATTTAAATCAAAAGCACTGGGCAGCCCTACCAGTTAATACTTGGAAGAGAAACCACCAGGAAACTTCAGGACTATAGGTTACTTAATACAACTTATTTTTACTAAGTTGTAAAAATCCTGGAAGAAGACAATGGCAAAACATTTTTATATTGTTACCAACATAATTATATACTGTTGCTCTATCCATGAAGCTACCAGGAGTCAACATAAAACTCAAGCAGCATGGAACTAAGAAAGCAAACAAGAAAGAGGTCATGAAATCAAGTGATAGACAAGAAAGTAGACAGAAACCTATGGAAAAACTAGAAATTAGAGAGAAGAGAATTGCATGCCAAAAGGAAGGGAGAGCTGTGAAGGTCTGTTTACTGGGAACTTGACCTTCTCAATTACTGCTTCTAGACATCTTCAAAGGGAAGCTTGTCCTTCCAGAGTGCACAGGGAGGGAACCTTCCTTCCCCAGCTTTTTCCTTGAGACTTTAGGCTGAAAGCGGAAAGCCTGTTTCCTGGACCATTCCTGTCCACCTGCTCTCTGCCCTTAGTCCCTCTTCCACACCAGACCACCTGATTCTTTCTCTGCCAGAACCCACATATCCAGTTCAGGAAAAAAACACTTAGGTGGAGCTGCTTGAATTTCCTGCCGTTCTGGGTGCTGCATTTGCTCATAGTTCAGGAAACATCCTCATATGATAAATTGTGGTTAACAGAATAACAGAGTTGGAAGGAACCTCAGAGGTCTTCTAGTCCAACCCCCTGCCCAAGCAGGAGATCCTATTCTGGACAAACAGGTGTTCAATCTTTTTTAAAAAATCTCCAGTGATGGAGCACCCACAGTTTCTAAAGGCAAGCCATTCCACTGACTGTGTGATGGACCATAATATATTAAATATATATGCCACCTGACTCCTGGTGACTCTGGGCAGTTTACAATTTGCTAAAAACATTTTTTAACAGTAACAACATAAGGCATAAAACAAATAAACAAAGAAAACAAATCCAGATGGGAACAAAGGAAAGGAAGAAAAGAGGTATTGGTTGTTTCAATATTCTATAAAACATCATTTTTTCTTAAAATAAACACTACAGTGTTGAATTAGATTTTTCCTTCTTCCTAACATTGCTTTAAAAATTACTATAATGGTTTCTAATATGCTTTTATTGTTTTTACTATATACTCATAAATCACAGTAAGTGAAGGGAAGGACACTATATAAGTAAATTATTATAATCATTTTGTTTTTTGTATTCCTCTCAGACATTCTGATAACTGTGTATAAGATGTCTGAATTAGGAACTGGTATATACACACCTCTATGCCACAATATATGCTCCCAACCATTCTAAATCATTCATCTCAATTTATTTAGGGATAAAATTAATGCCCTCTGTTTTTTATTCATAACTATATTGGCAATGATCGGCATGAGAATATTATACTTGGGAATGATTCAATTAAGAATGAACCTTCAGAATGGAGTCAAAATATCTTGGACAATTTAGCAGTTGTGGCAAGTGTATGATATAGAATAGCAGAGAACTCATTTTGGAGATATGCTATAGTCTTATTCAGGCTGTACATTTAATTCTGTGTTGCATCTAGGAACAAAAATCCAACAATGTCTGGCTTAACTGTTAGTAGTAATATGCCTATGCTTACTGCTTGCTGTAGGTCAAGTAATATTACACCTTTACTTGGCTTTCAGTACAGATAGTCCTCATTTGGTGACCATAATTAGAATTGGCCATTAAGCAAAATGGTTGCTAAATGAAACTATGACTATACTTATGATCTTACTTCAGCTTTCCTTTGCTCTACAGATTTGCAAAGGTCATAAATGGAGGATTAGTCGTACGGTTACTTTTTCATCATGGTTACTGTATGAGGCAGTCATTAAATGAGGACTACCTGAATAAGCTCTTTTATCTCACACAAAAGTAGCAGATTTCTTTCCAACTATTACCAAGAGTTATGTTCTGTCTGTAGAGTACCATCTCCACAAATCTTTCTTGCATATTATGATTATGTATGTGGTTTTATTCATCTAAACATTTTCTTATCATGATGTTCTTTTCTTCCAGTTCAAAATGGGTAATGTTCTTTCTGTCTTCCCCTATATTGTGGCTCCAGTGAACAGTTACAGCAGTGCTTAAAAAATTGTGAACCCTTTGAATTTTGAATATGATCAAAAACATGATCTGTTATTCACACAAATCCTAAAACTGAAGAGGACCCAGTTAAGCAAATGAATAAAAAATATTGTACTTGTCCATTTATTTATTGAGGAGATAATCCAAAACTCCCTGTTTGGGTGTGGCAAAAGCATACAAAACCTCTAGGATTATGAATTCATTTGAAGAGAAAATTAAACTCAAATGTTTCAATCAAGGGAGGACCTGCCTTATTTAAAGAACATAATTCTGGATGCACTATCAAGTCTGATCTTCCCAACATAAATATGTAGAAGTGTGTTATGGCTTGAACTAAATAAATTTCTCAGGACCTCAAAAAAAAAAGTTGCTTATAGTCACCTGACTTTTTTCTCTTTCCAAAGTATTTGGACTCTACTAGTTCACTGTCAGGCAAACCCATTATATAAATGGAATATATTCAACACCCTCCCAGAAGTGATTGGTTAACCAAAATCACACCAAGAGCAAGCCATGTAATACTCAGAACATTTCAAAGAATCCCAGGGTAATTTTTAAGAAACTAAAAGCATCCCTTGCATTGGTGAATCTCAGTGTTGATGACTCCACCTTCAACAGAATCCTGAATTACAATGGTATGTGTGGCACAGATGCAAGGAGAAAGCCGCAACTCTCCAAAAAAGAATATTACTGCCCAGTTATAATTTGCAAAAGAGCCAGAAGGCTGTTGGAAGAATATGTGGATATATGAGACCAAAATAGAACTTTTTGACTTGAATGATAAGCGTTGTTTGGCAAAGGGCAAATGTTGCCTTCCAGCATAGGAACTTTCTCTAATCTGCGATATATGATGATGGTTTTGTACTGCTTCGCTGTTTCTGGACCAGGACAGTTTGCCAACATTATGGATTTAGAAGTTATCGATTTTGAATTATACCAGCAAATTCTACAGGAAAATGTCAGGATATCTGTCCAGAAAATGAAGCTTGGATTATGCAGCAAGACAATAAGCCAAATCACACAAATCATACAACCAAAGAATAAGTAAAGCAGAAGAAAATTAATTTTTGGAATTGTTGAATAATGGGTTCAGACAGAGGACACAGTTCAGCAAGTTACAGGTTTATTCAGCTTCAGTAACAACAATGGTAATGTGAGCCGCAGCAGCCCTTTTTAAACCGGAGCTGTCCGCGGCTTCAGCCACTGACGCACGCTTAATTTTCCCGCTTTGGCTACTGGCTCCTGATTGGTCCCTGCGCCTGCCTATTCAATACTTAATAGAATGGCCAAGTCAAAGTCCTGACCTTAATCCTATAGAAATGCTATGAAAAGCTAAAGGAGGCCATTCATATGAGGAAGCCCACCGGCAGTCTTTAGCTTTTCTGAAATGAAGAATAGCCAATGTTCCTCTGAGCGAAGGGGCAGGACTAATCAACTGTTATTAGAAGCAATTATTGCTGCTGAGGGGTAGTGTGGAAAATACATCATGTTATAAGTTATCTTTATACAAGAATATTGAAATTTTAAAAGGTCCATGAACTTTTATCTGTGGTATCTAAACCCTAAATTTTGAGCAGGACGATTAAGATGGAGTCTTGCATAGATAGATAATTATATAAATATTACTAGCATGCCAAATAAAATGATCCTGAGAACTGTCAATTCATGATAGCATATATTTGGTATTAAGTAAGGGCAATTCATTATTCTGATAATTGTTTAATTTTAAAAAAATAGTTTCCTAGCCTTATAGCATAGATAAACGTGAAAACCTGTGGACAAAATCTGATAAATAGAGATGGACAAATGCATATAATTTCAATATTCTAGCTGTGGAAAATACCTATTGGTATTGAGACCCATATGTAATCTTCTAGCCTAGAGTTGAAGAGAAAACTATTTTCATTCATATATTCTTATCATTCATCGTACATTTAAAAAAAATACTTGTAAAGCCTGTCCAATAATTAGAATAACCTTTATTGATCTTCACTATCAATCGTGTATGTGTGTGTGTGCTTGTGTGTGTATGTCACTTATACAGTATATAAAAATGACTTAGACCATTTTTCACACTTACGACCATTGCAGCATTCCTATGGTCACGTAATCAAAATTCAGATGCTTGGCAACTGGATGTATTTATGACTGTAGCAGTATCCTGGGCTCATGTGGTCGCCTTTTGCGACTTTTTGACACGCAAAGTCAATGGGTAAGCTAGATTCATTTAATAACTATGTTACTAACTTAACAACTTCAGTTATTCTTTTAACAACTGTGGCAAGAAAGATCATAAAATGTGTAAAAATTCACTTAACTATCTTGCTTAGCAATGAAAATTTGGACTCAACTGTGTACTTGAGGACTAGACAATTGTGTGTGTGTGTGGGTGTGTGTTTTAAAACAAAATGATTTAAACTGTAATTCTGTTTGTTTGTATTTCTATCAATCCCTTGAATGGAATTGTTTGACAAACTTTTGCAATGAAACTGAGAACTTTTGCAATGAAATTTCTCTCTTAGGATTCATAAGGCGTTATGCAAATTATTATCAAAGCCCATGGGACTGCACAGGGGCCCACCCAGATGAACTTTCCTTTCAAAGGGGAGATTTGATATACATTATTAGTAAGGTAAGTACTATTATTTATGTATTTATTTATCTTATTTGTAAGTTGTTGAAATCAGCTAGGAGGCAAATAACATAATCACTACACATAGTTAAAATCACAATATAATGTCCAAGCAAATAACTATAAAGAAATACATTAGGACAAACTAGGAGCTGAATACCCGCTAGAATACCTGGTTTTAATTGCCTTTCTAAATACTAGCAGAGATGGAGTCCGTTCTCATTTCCAGATCCAAAGACTTAGAGCTACCATTGAGGAGGCCTTTGATGAGAGCCATCTCTCTCAGCCCTCACAGAGTGAGAAGCAGTCAACAGACACTCTCTAGGTGTTCATACTGGTCAGATAGATGTTGCATGATGTAATATGAAGCAGTGCTATGAAGATCCTTAAAAAGATGATAAGTGCTTTGAATTAAGCCTTAAAGCCAATCAGGAGCCATTTTAGTGAATACACTAAATACAGTGAGTACACTGAATTCTACACTAATTGATTTGTCCCTTCAGGAGTCATTTGGAACCATCTCTAAATGCAGTCCCATATAGAATACATTATAGTGTCTGGCTGTGATAATCAGGGCATGAGTCATCTTGATTAAAGTAGGGTGTTAATGATGCAGCAGCTAGAGCTGAGCAAATCCCCTCCCCACCACCACCACAATTTCCACCTGCTAATTCAGCTGAAGGACTCCCAGATCATATACCAACTCCTTAGCTGGGAACATTACCATGTCAAGAGTGGGTCAATTCTAAAAAAATGCTATCATGTTTATTAGAAGCAAGTAGCGTGATTTCAGTTTAGTTTTAGTTGTCTTGTTTTGTCCCAGTAATATCCTGACCTTCTCCAGGTACCAATGCATGACTTCCACAGCATCTCCACCTTAATCTAGCAATATATAATTGGGCATTATCAGCATACTAATGATCTTTCATCCTGAATCAGCAAATGATTTCTTTGAGTGGTGCATGATTAAATACAGGCGAGAGTATCAAACTCTGGAGAACTCCACATTAGATCTTGCAAAAGCTGAGTTGCTATTCTCACAGCACCACCAGATAGGCCAACTAATAAAGCAGGATTGGAACCACTGAAAATGGAGTCCCCTAATGGATCTTGCAGAATTTCAAGGGAACTTTGTCTGTAATTTGAAAAGAAAGTGATCTGATCATGACAGAAGAAAATATCTATGTCATCTATCTTCCAATTACATTTCAACTTCTCTGAAGTCCTGTATTACTGTGTGTCATATATTTGGGTCACCAAGACCCTTCCCCAGGGCATGGAGGTTGGAATTTCCCAGAACCTATAGCAATTTTACTATATAGCTTTGTGCCAAAAACCCCAAAACCAAAAAGAAAAGATAAACAAACGGCATATCCAAACTATATGAGAGCAGTTTGTGATTTCAGCTGTTCTGAACAGGCAGTCAAACTGTGATGCAATTTAATTTTAAAGTGCCTGAGATAATTCCAATAATTTTTGGATGGCATAAATATTGCATCAGCTGCCCATGACATTCTTCTAATTTATTAGCTTTGCTAATAAACTTGCTGCACAAACAATACTGTGCAGTTACCATTTTAAACTCTAAACAGACGTGGATTCCAGTGGAAGGGAAGGTGTGTAGTTACAAAATGACACAGTTTAGTATGGCAGGAGAGAAAGAAGTAACTGGTTTTACTATTGCCTTGTTTTAAAATCTTTAAATAAATATTAGTGCATTTAGGACGTTGAAGAAAGGGAGTATGAAAGAGAACACATGTAGTTTGTGGAGGAATATATTCATCAATGGCTAAGTTCACCAATGTAAGAAGGATGTCAAAAAAGAAAACTGTATTCTAGGATGCAACCTTCTTATTTGACTGCAGCTAGCGGTTTTATCCCATGAGAGTACGGTAAAATATGTAAAAATATGTGCAATACGTGAGTCCTGCTATGGACTCTCAATAATCATTATGGAAAATTTTTGAAACTAGAATATATTGAAAACTGCAGTTCTATGTAACAAAAACACCCATGTCTTTCTGTTCTCCTTTCTACACCCAGATCTCCCTCTCTAGTTCAGAAAGTTGCTCCTGGAAATTCTTCTTTTGTTTCATGTAAATATGCCTTGCAATAGTTTGTCTCTATAACAGGCTGAGCATGTGTTTTATCACTCAAGAATCACATCGTTAATTGAGCTGCTTGGTCAGATGTAGTAGTGGGATTCAAATAATTTAACAACTGGTTCTCTGCCCTAATGATTTCTTCCAACAACCAGTTCACCAAACTGCTCAGAAAGTTAACAACTGGTTCTCCCGAAGTGGTGCGAACTGGCTGAATCCTACCACTGGTCAGATGTGAGATAGGAGCACGAAACTGCAGAAGTATAGGATAAAGAATTGGTGGGAAGATGAAGTACTTTCTTTACCACAGATATGCAAATGATGAATGTACCTAAGTAAAGATCTAGCTCCAAGAAGCTGGATATCAAATGACAAAAACCTGACTTCCTATGTAATTGCTTATATCAGAGCAATGAAAGAAAAGGGAAAGTAGGAACTTCAGAGTTGAGTCTACACAAGAAAGACTTACTTCTTACTGAGGAGGAGTAAGTCCAGACTTAAGTCTTTTTGGGTCCTAATGATTTAGTATTGGTCTTGAAGGTCAGTTCATGAAGATACAAACATGCTACTACCACAGTCTAGGTTGTCTTCCTCAAGCCCTTTCTAACACTGTAATATAGACCAATACTTGCTAGCACCTTAAAAATGTCCCATTTATAAGAACAATTATTTGAAACAAATTTCAGCTCAGGCATGTGGTTACAGAGCACTATTGAGGCAATTGGGTTATACATTTTCTATGCTAAAATTAAAATGCAAGCTTCATATAAATTTATTTTTTCTTATTTTGTATGGTTCCTGAATCTTATATTTATAATATATTGGCTTTGTATTTTGCTGGGAATGGGGAAAAACAAAGTGATATGTTCAATAATGGAGTGACCCAACTTCTGTAATCATTCAAAAGCCTATTCTACTTTCTTTTCCTTGTACTATATAGTGTATGAAGTATATTTCATAACATTTAGTTATGAAGTAAAAATAAAGAAATAAAAAAACTGAGATTTGCTTTCTCCCCATGTTAGCTGCAAAATTTTGGTCATAGTACATTTCTCTATAAACTTTTTTAATCCTGGAGGAATCCTTGAAATAATATTGCATAAAATAGCAAAAAATATAAACATTCCACAATGCAATTCTTCTTTAATGTACGCAATCCACAACAGCAAAGCAACAGCCCAATAACTGAGTTACAGTACATAAAGATACTCACCATTTTGAGTGCTAGCACAGTGGCATCAGAAGTTAAAAATGCAAGAGTATGGTTGTACTTTTTTGTTCTTTACATGCTTTCCCTTACATTGCAGCCAGGTTGTTCAGGAGACATTAATTTCATTTTGATGAAATTTTACAGCAAATACCTCCTCACACACACACAAAAATCAACATATCACATAAGCCAAATTTCTCTATAATACTTTATAGGAAGGTGCTCAAATACAAATATGGAATTTTGTCCAGAAGCCACAGTTGACAATAATTTTTGATCTTTTTTTTTCTTGCAGCAAAAATATTATACTTTGGAGACACATTTTTTTAAATGAAAAAGGATAGTTTCCCAAAGCTACTCAATTTTAAAATAGGATGATCCTTTAAGTTTTATTGAAAATCTTGTAACAGAGGACAGAATTCTTTCTCTCTAATCCTTTGTGAGGATGAAGTACATCTTAAATTCATTAATATCAGTATGAATGCTTCTTATTCTTTGAGTTCCATGCAACTATTTATTGGAGATATTTTAACAATTTTCCAGTTCTTACAATTCCAGGGGATGAACCTTTTCAAATAATGAAATGACGGCCTTTTAATAATCAGATTCATCTTGTATTCAAAATGTACTTTCAAGAATAAGCCATCACAAATTGCATTCTTAAACCCTTCCATATTTATAATATTAACTTGTATATTAAATGTAATGCTCCAAGGAAGACATTTTTATCATGTAGATCAATGTTTCTCAGCCTTGGAAACTTTTAAGATGGTGGACTTTAACAAACTGACTGGGAAGTTATGGCAGTTGAAGTTCACCCATTTTAAACTTGCCAAGGTTGAGAAGTAAACACTGCAGGTCTTCCTGTTGCCTTTCTTCTCTTAGCACCCAAGAATATGACCTGGTTTTGATTTCATTGAATGGAGCTCTATCACCTCCTGTTTGGGAATAACCAAATGGTCCTGAGTGTTTTCCTTTCAAAAAAGATTTTATGAAGCAATAGTGCTCACCTATGATTATGGAAGAAGCAAAGGTAAAATAAAACTTGGCAAGGTTGCTGAGGGTGGCAAGCAAGTGGGTTGGGAGAAGAAGAGGAAAAAGGTGTTTGAAAAGCCTGTTCACTCAGCTGCATTTTAATTTCCTTCTCAATCTTGTCCCAATTAATTTTGCAAAATTAATCTTGCCGAAGCAAGTGTGGCAGAGGCGCCGAGGCTTGCTTTTTCTTTTCTTTTCTTAAAAAAAAAAACCCGCAGTACGGTTGCTGTGCCTTGAACATGAAATAGTAGCTAATATAAAAATCCATCTGGTGTTATTTGGAATGCATGTGTCTGCTGCTAAGGTCCTGTCTGACATTTCATGCATCAGCCGTGGGGAGATGTGATTTTGGGATGGGAAAGAAGGGGGGGAGGCTTCGTTGGCTATGATTCAACAGCAAATAGGAAAGACTTGTTCAATTATGGTATGGGGCAAGGGGGGGGCTGACTAAATTAACCTCGTATATTTACTGTAACTTTAGATTTTATGGAAGGTAGATTCTTTCTTTTCAGCATTAAGGTAAACCCAATCAAATAATAATAAAAATAACAAGCTGTTCTACTGTTGAAATTTGAAATTGCATCCCACAATACTAAATTCAATAAACAAGATAGAGATATGAAGACTCAAATTCTACTTTTCTGTGCATACAATAATGTGATTTTTTCCCTGAGTTGTTTTTCATATCAATGATTCTTGCTTAGCCTCCAAATGGCTAATTTGACAAGGGAGTCTTTACACAATATCAGCTTTTCCCAACCTGGTGTCTCTAAATATGTGGAATTTATATTTTAAATATCCTAGAAATTGTATATATTCAAAGTATCTGAAAGGCTCGGTATTAGTGAAAACTGAATTAAAATGTGCAGCAAATATTTTAATAGCCCTTTTAAAACTCAGAAATAATCCTGTTGAGAGAAAGCATTGGGAAGGGGTGGAATTTTAGTTCCCACTTCTCTTACTTAGTTTCTCTGCAATTGATGCAGTTTTTCAGACTGAAAAGGGTCTTTGCATTTTTGTTCCCTGCATATAACGTGCAGTTTAGTCAACATCATAACCTTATCTTGCAGTTCAGTTAACTGAACATGATGTTACATAAGAATTGGTATGTGAATCATTGGCATGAGAATTGGTAGGGACATACCAACATCCTTTTAAACATTATGCATCTGTATCTAAAAAGGAGATTAGTCCAAATGTAGCCATTTTTTAGAATAAAAAAAAAGCCACTAGGTTTGCTAGGATGCATTCTAACTAAATCTGAATCCAGTCCGATATTGAATATTTGAGGAAAAGTAGGAAAAATATTTCCCAAGGCCTCTGATCCTTAAATGTTTGCATTTCCACTAAATAGTGGAATTTTAAAGGCAAATCAAGGTATAAGATATAAAAGTTATATTTGGCAAAAAATATGGGAATAATAAAATAATAATGCATTATTACTTATTTTGTAAAATAAATCTTTAAATAAAAAATAATGTAAGTATTCAAATCCTGAAATATATTGACTTTTTCCACTCATTATATGGATGTCATTTGTCCATGTTAATGTGAAATAAACGGTGTATCTCCTTATAATGATGATTTTAATTTTGCATTATTGATGTAGAAAATGCAAAATTAGAATGTAGCTGCCGGGGTTTTGATAATTTTCTGATTGTTAAGAGTTTTTATTTTATTTTATATTATAATTTCCTTTAAAAGCTTCATATTCAGTCTTCACCTAAAAGAGCCATTATACCTTTTGAAAGTTAAAGTCACTGCATTGTGATCCAAAATTGTATTTGGTATCTACGCTTTTAATAGCATCTATATTCAAATCATATCTATTCTTGAAAAAGATATATGTCTTTCACAAAAACCACAATTTTTATATTTCCATACATCAACAAATTACAAATTTCATTAAATTTAAAAAATGGTAATTTACAGTACATATTTTAATTTTTTTCTCACAATGTACCTTATATATTTTTTTAAAAACTTCTCCAAAGTTCTATCCTTTTTGTGAGGAAGCAATCTTACTGCAATCTCCCAGGAAACACCAATTTTCATGCAGAAAATCCAATAATTTGTCCATGTCCCTTATAAAATATTATTTAATCTTGTTTGTGTACATAAATTCCTAATATCAAACTCTTAGTCCCCTGTAGATTAATGTCCACTCCAAAGTATCTGCCATGATCATCAGTCAATATGAGTTTTGGATAAAGATGAGGATTTATATACAAACAACTCCTTCTGTTTCATCCCTGTTGAAATAAATTCTTCAGCCAGATTTTTGTGATTAGAATATTTTATATCTTTTTTTCTAATTCGTGTTTTTGTAAGTAAATCACATATTGTTTTAACTTTTTCAAATAATGATTTTTTTTTATTTTCATACTTTAAAAAGTCAATCCCTATTGCCCCCAATGTGGAATTCTCTTCAGTGATTAGTTGTATCTGTTGTAGCATTTGTTTAATTGTATCTGTCATTGTCACTTCCGTTGTATTTCCTCCAATTCTTTAAATTTCCCCAAAAATATCTCTTGTTTTCTGCATAGAGTTCGGTTTAAAAGGAAAAAATTCCTTTTCTCATCCAGATGATATCTTCTGCTTAAGTTTATCAGAAAAACAACCTCTTTTCACTTATACAGTATTGTAGTTGGAATTTACTTAAGAACAATCACTTTATCAATCCCTAATGTAGTATTAAAATGTTGCTGCACACTTGATATCTATTATTTTTCCTAACAAACCGCACAAGGATCTTTTGGAATATTTCTTAATTTTGCAAAATATGTATTAATCATATAAACATTATCAGTCTCCACCACAGAGTCATCTTTCCCACCCCCCCAACCCAGCAAATTAGATAGCTTTCTAAGCTTTTGTTTTATGTCTTCTCCATGTTTTTTAAGGAATTGCTTCTGTCTTACTTCCCAAAACTTCCACTATGTTAGTAATTTGTCTTAGATCTCCAACCAATTGTCCTACAGATTCTTCAATCTTACTGACTTCTTCTTTCCTATCTTTTTTACAATTTACTTCTATTTCCTGTTTAAAAGTGTCAAAACTATTGGCAACCATTAAAGTCATTTCTTTTACTATATTGCCCAAACATTTTCTGCAACAAATCTGGTGAAATAGCTTTCCCTTTAAGTTATTCTAAGTGAACCCCTCCTTCCTTCTCATAAATTTTCAGCTTTTCTTGTCATTGCCATGATGAGAAGGGGAAAGTACATTAATTACGCTTTAAATGTATACTCTATCTTTAAACTTTATCCCTATTAGATCTCTGTGGTTATAGTGACACAATCTCTTAGATACTATTTATCAGAGGCCTCAAATAACTTGAAAAAAATAGCTTAAGATCAGTAGAAAAAACTTTCCTTATACAGTAGGGTACATTTGAGTCTCTGTGATTCATCTAGGCTCTTGATCACTGGAAAATATCATTCAGAAATCAGCAGAAAACTAGGACATGTTAGCTGTTGAACAATTTAAAAGTTGGACTGCATGGGAAGGAGCAAAGCAATCTCCTATGCTTGGAGTTTGGAGTAGATTTTTGCTTTTTAAGATTCCCCATTAGTGGCATTTCAGGCAGGTTGCATGACATAAAATGGATTTTATTCAGTTTGGGTCATAGTCTTCTGACAAAACTGTCTTTGGCTCAACATTTCCTAATAGGTATATAATTACTGTAGGTAACCTTTGTAAAACCCAGCCTTTATAAGGAACTCCTACATTTTTACCTAATGTGGTCCTTAAGATCTCAGAATTATATTGCTTGTTTTAGGAAAGGCATGCCCTGCGCATGTTTGACAATATCATGTGCTTCAGTTTTGGTTTGATATTTTTCCCCTTTAAATAATGTTATTCATTCCTTTTTATTGCTGAGGTTCCAGCATTAAAACCTGGACAATTTCACTGAGCACAGCCAAGCTGGAGGTGTTAAGCCATCAGCATATCTCTTGTGCCATTGATAATGCTGTTCTGGAGCTCCTCACTAGCACCATTAACAGAACAGTCAGTGGTTATGCTCAACAACTTGAGTCAGCTTGCATTCTCAGGTGCTTTTAAATGACACTGGGGGCTTGTAGCAAAGCTTGCCAGTGTTGGCAGCTGGGCTTGGCCCTGGTGTTACCAGATGTCCCTGATTTTTTTTTCTTTAAAGAACCATCTCTTTCATTTTCTCCTTACACTGCTTACAACTGCATTGCATTAAGAGTTGTTTAGTACAACTATGACCTGCTCTGCATTCCTCCAGGTAGTTTTACAATAGAACAACAGTTTGATATATTGCTATAAGTGTTCATTTCTATATCTTTTGGGGAGTTCAATAACGCTTTGCAAATCACTCATTCAGATATCAATGTCTGGCATCTATTACAAGGATTATGAACTAGAAAGGAACCAGAGTATTACTGGCACAGAGTGATGAGGCTCATGAATTAGGCAAGCAATGATTTCCCTACAGGTATCCAGTGTACCTATGTCTAAGGAATTTATTAATATCACATGCAATTGACTTCAGCCAAGCCCTCAGAACTGTAAAGACTTGAGAGCTCAAATCCTGGGAATTACAAATAGATCCCTGTAGTTTTCTTGGCAGCATTTTGTTACTATTGCTTTCTTCGGTTTGCCACCCCTTAACTCCCAAACACCCTTCCCAGTTTAGCTCACAGCTCTGGTATTTCCTGATGGTCTCCCATCCAGATACTAAATCATACTTTATTTAGATTTTCAAGATCAGCTGAAATTAGGTAAGTATTATAACTTCCTGGGGCCATTTTTAAAAAATAATAAAAATCAGAACAAAGCAATTATATACTCCCATAATTCCCCAGTTCTTATAGCCATCATTGAGACAATGTAAATTCATCTTCATTATCGTTATTTTATGATATTTGGATGACTTTAGAAAACAGTATTTGTCACTAGTTGGGATACTATCAATGGCTGATGGGATCCACCATGAATACACTTCTAAGTATAGTACATAGTTTAAATGAATCTGGGTGCCAGGAGTGATTGCAATTCTATGCCAATGCCTGGTTGTACCTCTTTGCTTGATATCATATATAGAATAGTTCTCAATCACGTGTTTTGTGCATGTTCAGATTGGAGTGACTGGCAATTTTTTAGTCAAGAAGATGTTTTTCACAAATCAGGATGGCTTGTGACCCTGAAAGCTCTATTTTGAATATCTTTATAAAATGTTGAATGGCTTACTTGAATGATCTAGAACAGGGGTGTCAAGCTCGCAGCCCGCAGCCTGGATGCATCACATGCTGGCCCTACCCCCGTCCGGTTTAGCGAAGGGGGAAAAATCCTGATACGTTACGT
This sequence comes from Ptyas mucosa, assembly GCA_012654045.1. Classification (NCBI taxonomy): domain Eukaryota; kingdom Metazoa; phylum Chordata; class Lepidosauria; order Squamata; family Colubridae; genus Ptyas; species Ptyas mucosa. Next base: position 4,097,030 of record WNWU01013589.1, on the reverse strand, counting down.
GATTACGCCGTGACACCGTGAGTTTGACACCCTTGGTCTAGAATGTGGTGTTCTGGAGAGCTATTTAGTGTGTCAAAGGAGATTATTTTATTCCACCAGAATTCTGAGAAGTAGCAGGCTGTATTTTGTTAAGTAATCTTTAGAATGGCCAGAGACTGATAAATGGGTCATTATGTTTTGTGGCAAGCAGATGGTTTGGCCTTCATCTCTTTTCCCATTGTATGATTCTGTATATCATATATTGGAAGGCTCCTGATTGTCGTTCCAGGCCACTCTCATTTTTTAAAATCCTCAACCAGCCATCAAAAATTAAGGAAGTGGTATTATTTAAGAAACTCAGTGTTTGTATTTGGAGACAATTTTCCATGGCAAAATTGTGAATCTGATATATCTTAAATGTAAAAGGAAAACAACAGATAAAATCTAATGATGATACTCAGACCATTCCTATCATCTCTAGTAACAACCATGCTGGCTGGGGATGAGGGGAACTATAATTCAACACTAGAGGGCATCAGTTTAATGAACTCAGAGAATGCCACTGCTCTGCAGTCATAGAGCATCCTTTTTCCCCACCCCATAAATCAAGATAGAAGATTTTTATATTTGAATAATTATTTCAAAATCTCTCTCTCTCTCTCTCCCTCCCTCCCTCCCTCCCTCCCTCCCTCCCTCCCGCCCCCCCTCTCTGTTGGAAGTGATAAGACAAACAAAACATTCCGGTTTTATTAATTCTGAACTGTTGCTTTAAAGTACAGTCCTATTTCCATAGATCCTGAAGTGAAAGGAGGAGGCGGGTGACATCTAGTGGTCTTTTTGTGGGAATGTGGGGAGATGCAAAGGGAAAAAGGGAAAAAGGCAGGAGTGAAAGAACGATCAGATGATGCTATGAACCTTCATTTCAACTCAGACCATTTTGGCAAGTGGCTTTAAAAACCCACATATATTTCCTCTTCCTTCTATCTTTCCTTCTTCTCCCATCATGTCATTATTAATAAGCTGCATTGCAATGAAAAGATGGCTAGGATGTTGGGGGTTTTTTTTCCATTAATAACCCCCATGGGGACAGGAGACTATAGAATCAGAAATGCTTGGGAATAGATTCTGAGGTCAGCTAGAAGGCAACGGTCATACACCGGTCAAATTCAGGCTTAAGGCTATTTCCCCACCCATGTTCCCCCCTTCAGAGAGCTTCCCCTATCACAGCCCCCTTCATCTTCACCCTCAGACAAGAACCAACCATCCAGAAATAAACCCCCTAGACGATTCATTTCTCCCATGTAATTTTCTACACATAGTTTTCTATAAGGACATAAAGTTTATGTAGTACCAGGTTGGGCAAAGATGAAATAATGTAATCCTACCCCAGTAATAACCCATCAATGTCCTATGGGTGTGGCATTCTAAAATTAATATCTGTCTATAACATTGAAATCCCCTTCTTTCCCTTTAACTCCGGTTTTGTTTTATGCCATGAACAGTAAATTGAATATTCTTCTGAAAAATATAAGCATTATTATTATTATTGCCTCCCAAATTGTCAGATTATCCCACTGTATTTAAGAAGAGGAATGCTGTTTACTCCATACATGTTAACTGATCCAGAAGAAACACCCTTCGCTAGCTTTGCATTTTTACAAATGTGGCCCTGGTCATCGTCCCCACCCCAATTTAACATGAAAGGAAGAGCATTGAAAAAATGGAGAATCCATGTTTTTATCCATATTTTTCTCTGATTACAACCATATCAAAAATATGAAGTCATCCTCAGAATATTCATTTTCAAGGACTCACATAGCTTCTATCTCTTTCATACTGATGTCAAAACCTATACTTTGAGCTATCTTGGATATACTGAACATTTCATTGGCATTCAAATAACAAGCAACAAAGCTATACAACACACATGCAAATGATATTGTATATTGATTAATATGGAGAAACTGCCACCACCTGTTTTTATAATCATTAATTTGGATTGTAGTCCCCATTTCACTAATAAGAAGGCTTTGACAGAGGACTTAAAGCCTGTTAAAACTAATCTCCCATCTATGATCTTCAAGTATGAACTCTAGGTCAGGGATGGCCCTATCATGAGGCAGTGAAGTAACAGATTTTAGTTACCATTAAGGATGGCTGGGTGAGATATTTATAGGTCTGACATATTGAGGAAATCTCTGCCTCCTAATGAGTAAGATATGTGTTTAAGAAGTGGTTTGTCCTTTTTTCACTTCCTAAACCCCATCTCCTTTGAGTTGGAATAGAATACCAGAATCCAGAAAATTAATGATGCGACTTTCTCTGAAGTTTTCCTCCTGTCTCCAGAGAAGATGGAATTGTAATTTATAATTGATCTCAGCTGGCTAAAACTATGCCAAATTGTGTCTACTCTGTTATCCTTTTCTAATAACACACAAACATCTTAATATCCAGATATTGTAAGGATTGCTTGTTATTTCTAGACACAATCTTTCATTTAAAGAACTCTTCTAGAATATAACAGTGCCTTATATAACAAGATATTTTTCTTTCAGTCAGTTCATTTCTAAATGTTCTTCTTCATTGTGGTAGGTAATCTTTAGTTTTGTATCTCAAATGCAAAACCATGCACAATTTTCTTGTGTTAATGCAATATTTAGATATAATATATGTGTAGTTGCATGTATGCAATTCCACCACCCTGTTTATTTTATGCAGAAATTTATCATGGACCCTGTAAAAGTCTTTATTCTTTGTCAGAGGTAATAATAAATGCACTGCTAAAGACAGTAGTTTAATTCCTTATACCTCCCAATCTGGCACAGAATAAACTCCATTCATCTCTGAGTAATTTTTTATCACATAAATCTTTAAAACGAATCATTGTAGGCTGTTGAGGCTGAAATATTGCAAATTTATTAGTTATGCTAGTGTATGTAGTGGATTCAATGCATTTCCATTTGAATATATTATCAAGGAAATGTGTGTCTTTAAATGTGACATTCCTTCCATTTTCCAAAAGCAGGTTTATAACAAGCTCTTGGCTAGAACCAACTTTGCTTTTATTAGACAAAGATTTAGTTCTAAATACTTCACTAATCTTCCCAGGTTGGTTATGAGGAGCAAAGAGGACTATATTCTAAATTGACAATAGAAATGTCTCTAATTAGTCATACTGAATTTTTCTTAGGAAGATGATACCGGTAGAAATAAATGTTTTTGTTTAAGATACTAGTTCAGAAACATGTGCAACACTGTTTCCGCCCAATCTTTAGCCAGAAAAATTTGCTCACATTTGCTTGATAATTTCTTCTGATATTTATTTTGCAGTAACCTGTTATTTTCTACAATTGTGCAAAAATATTTTAAAATCATCTTTTAGAATCTCTTTTTTTAACCTACCAGAGCTGCCTATGCATAGTCACAAAACTTGCTTTCTTGTAAAATTATTTATTTATTTAATCAATCTCTTACAGCTTCAGAATATAAATACATATTGTTATTTAATTTGGCTGTGATCAAGAAATTCTTAAAAGAACAACAATGTGAAAATCTCTCCGTGCATTTAGAGAGCAGGAGATAATTATAAAACCATTTCCTGATCCGTATGAGATGCAAGTAACATTTAAAAACCCGATTGATGTCAGTAACATTTAAAGTGGTTGGTGCCACGAAATGTCACATGCGGCCTTGGCTTTTCATTAGCAGAGAAGCGAATAGATTGATGGGATCGGGGGTTACATTTCTGGGAATAAAATAAGTTTGCCTTAGCCCCATAACTCTTTTCAAGTTTACTGGTGTAGTCAAAGGTGGGGGGTGGGGTGGGGGAATAGAAGGGGCAGCTGATACTGGAGAAACTGCTTTCGCTTCATTTGCTATAATCAAGAATAAAATTTGTATGAACTTTCAAGAGCTGCTATTGTGTCAAAGTGGTAACGAATCAACAGTTGAAAAAAAATTAAAAGCTGGCTATTAAATGCTACACAAAGGAAGCTAAATCCCACAGCCGTGAGAACTATCATTTACAAGGAGCCGGGTCTGAAAGATAAGAGTCACAAACACAATTAATATTCAAACACTTTCCCATCAAAGGAATTCTTCCTGCTATCAGAGAATCCGCAGAAGAGAGTTTGTGGTAGAGTTGTATGATTATAACGTATCTTTTTCTTTTCTTCCTTTCTTTTCCCTTTTCTTTTTCCCTTGCCTACTCCATCTATAAATGAACAAACATCTTGATTTTATGGCTCTTTTCTTTGTTAAACTGAAAGATGGAGGGTGAGGAATAAAAAAGGAAAAAGAATATATGAAGAGACAAAACAAAAAAGATCCCCAAATATTATGATACTGAAAGCCTAACTAACACTTTAATTCCACATTCATTTGTGCTTTAGCAATGAAGTTGTCACAAGCCATAATGCAGTATTTAATTAAACTAGCATAACGAATCTAGATATATCCTGCTATTGCTATCTCCAAATTATAGCTTGTGCTTTCTATTTTTTTAATGAAATGACAGTTTTGAAGGTGCAGCTGAGCTGATACAAAAAAATAAACATTTTAACTACTGCTGTCAAAAAAAGACCCCCAGAAAAGGTTATTTTTGTTTTTTCTTTGCTCTATTTCCTTTGACACGCAAATTGTCCTTGAGTTCTTCCTTGTGCAACTGAATCATCGTGATTTTCAGAAGGGAAAAGCTGCAAAGAATTGGGGAGTACTGCTATTTTTTCCTCTTTCATTTGATTTACAGAATCCTGGGAAATATGATGAAAATACCTATTGTATAGGACAATGTTGACATATGACTGAATGTAAGGGAAGGAAAATGTGAAGATATTTCCAGATGATAGATTATTATGCATAAACATGTGAGTTCAAAAAAAGTCAGATGGCTTACTTCTCATGGTTAGTGAGTTACCCATGAGAATGTTATTGACTCTGTAGTCTTTATCTGATGTGTGGGCTGTTGGGGAAAAACTACAATGGGAGTATCCTACGTGTCTAGGCCACAAGGATCAAAGTGTTGCATCAGAATACCTCATCTTTGAAATTATGAACATCTGGAGTTTGGTAAGACTCTCTTTAAAGCTAAAAGACAAAGAGAAATAGGGTGCTTGGAACATTTTTGGACACTTATGCTAGCATCCATTCTTTCTATTAGAACTTTTTGTTCTAACTGAAATGAGATTAAATTTCATTTTGGGCATTTCTAGCATCATAACCGCAGCTTGTCTCAGATATAAAACTATTGGAGGACATCAAGCTGGGAAAGGAGCATTAAAAAAATTCACATTTTTCAGAAAAGGGCTTCAACTGTTACCATTGCTGTCACCTCAGAAGTATTGGCTTGTAGAGCTGTAATTGAAAAGTTTGTCCAATACATAAATCTTAGACGTTGAAAGATTATTATCATGTATACCTAAATAATATTATCATTGTTATTAGTATTATGTTTGAAGTAAATTTACCCAGACAATACATTGTTCACCAAGCACTCATGTATGTTAAAGAAAAAACTATAAATACAATTATAAATATCAAAAAAAAGAAAAGTACTGTAAGTTTGTTTTGAACTTGCCCCACCCCAGCAGGTCTTTGATAAAAAATGATACAATAGGCCAGAGAACGGAGTTCTAAACGTATAGTACATAAGTATTTGTCCTTAAACTGGAACTTAACAATATTTGCCATTAAATTTGTTTTTACATGTAGAAGGATCATAAATAATTTAAGCATGCCTAACTTTTGGTCCCATCATATTCCCTCGTATGTCAATACCTTCTGCTATTCCCTTCTCTTTTGCTCCTTTCCGTTCCTTTTTTCATCCCTACTTTTGCCATTATCTGACAATTTGTAAAGTATTGTTAATTAGTACTGTTAGAGTTATTCTTCTTAACTCTCTCATAAACATGTGTATATACTGTGTCATCGATATGCATAACAGCTATGTAATGCATGCATTTATACCTGCTACTACTATACCACAGACTGTTGGTAAATTATTGTAGAGCAGTTTGGTTTTTCTTCAGTGCTTTTTCACAATCAAGGGAAAAGAGCCCTATACTAATATTTAAAGGAATCTTGAAATTAATGGGGTTGAAATATTTTTTTTACAGTTTCAAGTTCTGCTGATTTATAATAAAGCTACTATGGATAGGACCATATAAATCTGTTAATTTCAGAGGATGGATAAGATGTAGAAAATATTATTGTGCAGTTGTTTTCTTATTTATCCTCTTTTCATATGCTTTCACCTCCTTTTTTTAGGCAGCAGAAGATCCCAACTATTTTGGGAAAGAAGTGGAATGTTAATGTAATTTCCATTATAATATATAAACTTGGCCCTTGTTTTCTACCTTTTTAGAAAATTACTATTTTTCTACATTATAATGAGTAGTGATCTACTGAATGACAACATACATTGTATGGTGTATAGAGAATAACTACAAATCAGTATTTGTGTTTGAATTAAAAGTTCCAGCATAATTTTGAAAATTTATCGGGGGGGAGCTGCAATTTTTTCATTATTACAGTTTCTCCACAGAAGGCCTGCACCCAGCTCAGTTTTCTAGATTTCCCTGAAGTAATTAATGTTTACATATCCTGAAATAATTCAAATTTCAATATGCTAAAAATCATACTTAAAAAGCCACTTGGGCCAAATTTAATTTTTTTTAATGTGAATAGGAAAAAAGTGGTTAAAGCAATGTCATGTTTGGAAAATTGACTTATAGGAATATAGAAATATGAATATCTGTGTACTGCACTAATTGCCCATCTGTTCCAACAATGTCAACATGGAATTATTTTTTCTAGCCTTAGGAGGAGGTAGGAGTTTTTGTAGTTCCATCTAGAGATGAAAGAAATGTTAACTGGAAGTCTGGGTGAAATACAAAAGAAACCATAAAAAGACTTAAATCTTCAACCCCAGTGAGGTAGAACAGCAATAGCAATACTGCTTGAAGACTACAGTGCAAGAGATCTAAATAGATAGAGCTAGGACCTACTAATGTGGAAATACTACTACTGTGCCTTTACTACTACTACTTCTGTGCCTTTACTTTACTGGGCCTGTGCTACTCTTAATTTGCTATGCCAATTACTATGCCTTTAATAGCATTTAAAAGTTTAAGGGCACTTCCACATGAGGGTTCTATGCCAGTTTGAAAGCAGATCCAGTGTGATCCCATGACATCAACTGCATTCAAGATTTATTTCTGGTTGCAGTATATTTGAATTTAGTGAAGTAGTTCTGTCTTTGAAATACTACTGCTTTAAAGAACTTACAGCTGGACTGTTTTCTACTACATATGTTTTATTTATTTATGTTTTATTATATATTTATCTCTTTTCTGACTTTTGTAAATAAATAAAATACAGATCCTTCTCAGGTTTACAGTCTAGTTTAATGTATCCAATTTGGTCTTCCTGGTGAGCTTTTAAAATTATCATTGCCAGAAATTAATCCATATAGAAGCTCAATTTATTTCACAGATGTTTTCAGTGATAGATGAAGCAGTGTCTTCAATACATACAGAAGAATACTTTGAATATACTCCAAGTTCACCAAAAATATATATACTTTGGCTTTTTCATGATATCAATATTTATTTAGCTGCATATGTCAGGGGGTGGTGGTGATAGAGATGTATCATTGTTATACAACAATTGCACTTAAATGACTATAAGAAGAAAAACCCATTTTATTTATTTATTTAAAGAACTCTCTGGCTCAAATGCAGTTTAGTGATAAAGAGCCATGAGAAAAGAGAAAAATAACTTGAAATTGATAAATCAGTGGTCAATAACTGGATAGCAGATGGAGTAGCAGGAACACAGGTCACCTGATCAGAGTATTCCCCAAGATGTACCGATTTACATTATAGTATATATTTTCAGTTTCTATATCTTATATTATATACAAATCAACATTCTCTCTTGGGTAACGTGTAAGTAGGGATCCTGTTCAAAGGTGATTTTAGTAAGTATGTAATAATACCTATAGAATTGCTGGAGATATTATAACTATGATGAAAAATCCAAATACTACTCTTCCTATATTATCACAGGAAAATCTTCAGGTGAATGATTATTTTTAGTTGATCAAAAAGAGTTGATAAGTGATTATAAATTATTTAACAAAAACTGTTTATCCAAATCATCAAAATAATTTTGGATTTGAATTAATATGTATTTGTGTATGCAGATTGTTGTAATATACGGTTCATGAGGTGCTGATTGTTCACCCACAATGAAAACCCAGCTACTTCTTGGCATCACGGAGCATTATATGACAAATATTTGAGGAAAGTGCAGTTATTTATGCGTGTATTAATGTGGAAAGAAAGTAGTCAAAACAACACTGGAATTTAAAGAAAAGGTGGTTATAGTACAATTATTAGCCAATTAAATCCATCATAGATAGATAAATAGGTATGAAGGAAGGAAGATAGGTAGGTAGGTAGATAGATAGATAGATAGATAGATAGATAGATAGATAGGCAGGCAGGCAGGCAGGCAGGCAGGCAGGCAGGCAGGCAGGAAGCCAGATTTTATGCATTGCTTTTTGTTTTTTCCTAAGTTAATATTGGAGATGAAAAGTGGTATCCATTCAAAAAAGGGGGTGAGCAAGAAGGCATTTCCAAACAGCTCTATCGATCTACAAATTTACATTCAGAATTCCAAATTCTGATAATGATACAGTTATATATTCTAAGTGATACAGATTTTAGAGAAAATGGCAGCATTACACCTTTAATATGAAATTGCCCATAGTATATCAGCAGAATAGTTATAGTCCTGGTGAAAACTATAATTGAACATTATTGTGGCTCCTAGCATTACTTTTCATCAACCTTTGGCTAGGGCCTTGAGGCAGCAGAATGCACAAATTCTATCCATGCAGCCCACACACTGATTGCAGTCAGACAGAGACTTGCAGTGTTATCTAACACAGACTGAAAAATAAGTTGGCAAATTATTGTGGCTAAGAGTGGAAGCAGTGTACCAGAAACCTCTAGTTCAGTCTTGGCATCCGGCAAAATCCTTGTTTTCAGACCCAGTTCATAAGCCATTAATTGAACATGTTGAAATAAACATTGGTCCTCACAAGGATAAACCAAAATACTCTTCATTAATATTGACAGCTTGAGGAAACCAAGAATGCATTCTCTTTTTATAATTCTTTCTATGACCTACCTGCCAAGCCCAATTTTAAGAAATAAATAATTAAAAGAAAGTAAAAATGAGGGCTGTAAAATGCCCATGAACACCAAACTGTTCTACGGAAAACTAAGTAGGCAAGGAGTTAAGGATATATTGTATCATATTTTTATTTAAATTTTAATAGTCATTTCTAAATGTGCAAATTTTCTGAAATGTGACTATTTTGGTTTTGTTTTAGCTGTATATAAATGGCAACACTAAGTCATGGAGAAAATAATCATTCTAGTAATCAGGTTTTACACTGATGAGGAACAACTATTCCAGGTTCTTGATTTCACTAGCATGGATCATCATCAAGTAACTGGATTGAAGCATGTGTTTTGAACTTCTGATATGATATGAAATATTATCAGATGAAAATGCTCTAATGCCATTCTCCTATCTATAATCTGGAAATAATTATATATTGCTGATAAAAAGGGGAAGGAAGAGTTATGTAGAGGACTGTACCAAATTAACCAGTCATTATCTCATGTTTAGTGTTATTCTCTACATACATGAATGCAAAACAATTCCTGCAGGAAGATCACCAGCCAAGTACTTTTGCTTGATGCTCTCGATTTAATTGTTAAGAAGTATTTAACAAAAACCTAGGGAAGTATTCAGAAGCAGCATCCTTTGTTAGAGTAATATGCATGCTGTTGCATCAAGGAAGCACTATATAAATTATTTCTCTGTTATTCAAATCAGTTCTCTGCATGCTTTTTCTGATAGTCACAGATATACTTTTACAAAAAAAAATGATGCATGCTTATAGACTTCTGCAGATAGCTTCAAATGTTTCACAGTAGACTTAACACCTAGTAGTGAATGCTGGGAGTGAAAGAAAAGAAGCATCAGAGATGTGGGTCTAGTCAGTAAGCTGTTGTTTTCAGGTCAGATTCCACCCACAAACTGTACTACCAACTTCAAAATTTATGGGACTGCCTCATATGTTTAAACTGCTGTTTCATAATATTATTATGAATAAATTAATAAATAGCCATGTATGGTGATCAAGAGACAAGGAGTGATAATTTGAGCCTTTGAAACTCACAAAAAAGGACATGGTATGAGTTCATAGACTCATAAATAGTTGAATAGAATAGAATAGCCGAGTTGGAAGGGACCTCAGAGGTCTTCTAGTCCAACTCCCCTGCTGAAACCTTATGCCATTTCAGACAATGGTTGTCCAATCTCTTCTTTAAAACTTCCATTTTTGGAGCATTCACAACTTCTGGCTGGTTCTGGTTTATAATACTGTTTAAAATAATTACCAGTAGATTTAATTCTTAGAAGAAGGCATGACGCCTAAAAAAAAAAAGAACCTCCTCAGACACAGATTCAGACCTAGATTATTAGTTTCATGAGATGAAAGAGAGTGGTCTCTATTTCTTGGTACCATCTGCTCTCTGACTGACTCGTAGGTCAGTACCTCTGACAGAGCAGAACCCAATCCCTTTTTTATCTAAGTTGATAACTTATACAACTCAGACGAAGCAGGGTGGCAAAGATAGCTTCAGTAGAAGGAAACAGATGGTAACTTCCCCCCCCACCCCATGCCATCTATTTTCTCTTGCCTAAGGCAGCCTCCTCATCCTGCTTGAACCCTACAAATACAGCATGCCACAGCCAGAAACAATGGGTTCCTCCATGATCCTTTTCTTAGGAGCTTTCCCAAGAACATTTATGGTACTTAGGAGTAAGTTCTATTGACAAAGTGCTGCTCATTTCTTCATAAATAAACATAGGATAGTGTGCTACAAATGAATGTTATGTCTGACTATACAAAATCCTGACATTTTAAAAACAGTCACTGATCCTTGTTGAAAACTAATGGGTGTGATCCCTTCATTCTACATGCTTTGTCACCCTTTCAGTTGCAAAATTGACCATTTGAGGTTGATCAAGGTGGGGAGGGTGGAAAAATTACTCCACGTAGGGAGTAATTCTCAAAGAATGAAAAGACAAGAAAATAATTGGAGTGACCTTTTAAAAAGAAGTAGCTCTCTGGGGGGTTCTATTCAAGAGATATTTTGATAATTCTAATCATCTAATCAGCGTTGGATTCTTTTAATTTTTCCACCCTTCTTACTTTTCTTTTTTCTTTTGGATGGTTCTTCCAGCCAGGGGAATCTAAAATAAATTGAGTCCTTTACGTAATTATTCCAAACCCCTTCACAGGTCACTTCCAAAGTTTAAATCTGATGGCTGCTCATTTTCATCAGATGCGAGCAGCTCAAGACGTTAACGCTGAAAATAATTGGCTGCTGAACAAATTTAGGAAATCGAGAGTGTGATAAAGCAAATAGAAATGTTTCCTTTAGCTCCCTCCACCCCCACCCCCCACCCCCATACACGCTCTGTCATTTCTTTCCTGGCACAATAGTGCTGTGCGTGTGTGTGTGTGTGTGTGTGTGTGTGTGTTTATGGAACATGGACCTGTTCCTACGCCACCTTCACAGATCTGCTATTAAAGTTCCACCTACGGCTAAAGAAGTTTTTGTCCGTGAAAAACGGTCATTTTGTTCCCTGTGCCCCTCCACCCATCCTTGCTGGATAGAATGTTATTAAAATGCTAATTTAAAAGGAAAAAAGAGTTAAATATCTAGCAATGGTGAAGTCTAATTGGACCCATAATGAGTTTACTAAATGTGAGCGCCCCTGACACTCCCGGAGAATAAACAGCCAGCAAACAGATCATTAGCAACGACGTTCATTTATTTTGGCGACCTTAAGATGACCCCGCCGAGGGTAGGGTAAAAGAGCAGGTGGATCCGGCTGTGACACCCCCCTGGGGGGTATCCAGGAAATGAAGCTATAAGCAGCTGCTATAGCAACACCTCTGTTGAACTGATGATGTAACAAACAGCATCAGTCTCCGCCTGAATAACTTGGCAAACCAGAATGTGTCCAATTTCCCCCTTACATCTCCTAGATACACGTTACATATACAAGCACCTAAACACACACACAGGGAGAGGATTTCTTGAAACAATCACATCTCTTAACTTGATTTATTCATTCCTTTTCAATATATACTGGTAGAATGTATTTTTTTTTACCCTTTGAGTTTCAAAATGAGGGATTAAAATCTCTCAAGAGTAAATTATTCCAGCATGCTTTTTTTCCTCTGAGACTCATCACTATCCCAAAAGCAGCTAGTTCATTGGCAGTGGCAATAGTTGGCAAGATCAGGCAATAACCTGGGGTATTGGAAGGTAATGAGTAATGCTACAGATTGTTCATGATTTTCAATCCCGCCCTCCTTGATTCCCTTACAATACTCAGGTAAGTAGTGGAAGGGAGGGATTAAGGGTTACAGAAAAGAGGATGCTTGGGCCTCTTGAAAAGAGTCAATTGAAGACACTTTAGTGTCTGAGCAGAAGGGGGAAAGTTCTCTTACTTATTTCCAGATCTGGCCAGTTGAATTTAATCTCAACACTGATGGTAACTCTTTATCTTCTACCTAACAAAGGATAGAAGGAAAGAAGACTTGATTTTAAGAAAGGACATGTTGTATTACAGAATCCAGTCTGTTACTGCGCGAGGAAACAGTGTCTGAAGTATCTCTAACAGGAGGGCAGCCCTGAAAATATATTTTGTTACCTTTGTTTGTTTCTCCTTTAATTCCTGAACATTTCCATGAATCACTGGAGAGGGGCAGCCATGGAGTGCATCATTAGATTCCTTACCCAAGCAGGTTTAAGATCATCTGTCTTTCTCAGGAAATTCAAAAAGGTTAGAAAGTCAGAAAACCCAAGGTTTATATTAATTATTTTCTGAATTTCAAAGCCCACAGATTAGATAATTCTACAAATTCAGTGGCAAAGATTAATACCTTCATCAAAATCAATGGCTTTCTTTAGAACTACTCTATACTTGATTTGTTTAAATTTGGTGTTTGACTTGTTTGATTAATTTCTGTCTTCACCACATATACTTTCTTTCACCATGCACACTTTTTCTCACACACAACAGGATACACATACTAAGATATAGATCCTCAATAGTCATTAGTTGCAGCTGTGGGCAAATTCAAAACAAGACAACTATATGGGAAAATCAGGGAGACTGTGAAGGACAAATTAAAATTTTAAGTTCATGTCCGGGTCATTCCTGACACCTCTGGGGGCCTTGAAATGTATGCCTGTTAAAAATTCACATTTGGTCTAAATGCTTTACAAAGTAAGCAGCAATAATTTACAGATGAAATTTAGGCTTTATCAAATCAAAAGATGAGGATATCATCGTCTGATCAAAAATGAATATGGAAAGTCATATGTTACAATCTTGAGGGGCCAAAATTGAATAAGATTTGATTTTTAAAAAATCATAAATAGAAGTATTATTTCAAATTTCTAACAACTAAAATATAGATTTTGGAACTGAAAATCCTTTACTTCTAAAAATTATGGTACTCATTCTAAAAACCACCATATTGTCATAAAATGATATTTTCAGTTGTGTGTTTATGAGCAACCATTATATATCATTTCATTAGTCCAATCTTTACACAAACCCCTTGTCATGTGTCCGGAGCTTCAGGCATGCTACTATAAGATTGAAACAGTCATCAGACAAATATGCCCACAAGCAAAATATGCATGTGTAAAAATATCTAGAACTTTTAGCTGAAAGATGAGTTCAGAAGGAATAGCATCAAAAATTGAATTGGCTGAAATTTGAATGAAAGACTAATATCATGCTGAGGTATGGTTGAAAAAATGGAACAGGAAACACAATGCTCTTTCCAATAGAGATAGCTTCATAATTTGATTAATGCAGATGAAGGTACTCCTATATTGAGCTGAAGGAGAACTCTTAGCAAAATATCAACTTTTCATGGGTTTTTTTTAAAGGATCCAAAGCCATATATGAAATTTTTATTACCTGGCTGTAGATGGAAGGTCTCAGTTATATGTCATTCTTTGTGCTCCCTGTTGTTTACCTGGATTTGCTCAAGTTGTGCTGACAGTGTTTGTGAGTGACTGCAGTAGGATAAATACAGGTCAGATTTAAACTGTGCGTACCAGTTTGAAGAGTAAAAATAATGTCAGATTCCCTTGACTTTATTGGATATATTTTGAAGATGTAACTTTTGATCCGAAAATCTTATGTTATAGCTTTATTCCTCCATGCCCAATTGTCAGTCTTCTACCAAATGTCTCAGGGGTGAGGTCTTTATGATCACTAGAGCCACTCAGTTTCTAAAATTCAGGGAGTGAATTTACAGAAGTAGTTTGCCCAGTTTTCTCCATATGTCTAGAGTTACCTTTCAAGGCTTATCAAAGCCTGAGCAACTTCTGATAGTTATAGGAATTTTCCAATAGCAAAATTTTAGAAGCTGAGATATTATTTTATTTAAAATGTGGTGCATTTCAGTGGTTTGCTTTTAGAAGTCTATTTTCAGAGCTATAATTTAATGTCATATAATTATGTCCAAACTTTATATGTTGCAATACTCTCTACTTCTAAAGGTTAGGTAAGTGCTGTTATATATAGAAATTTATTACTTTTATTATCATTTGGGTTCTACAGTTTCTCTGAAGAGCTCAAGTACTGCATCTGGGGATCTTACACAAATATCTGTAAGGTTATTGGTCAAGTCAACCTTTTAGGTCATTGATTTGGCTATTGTGTGGATATAGGCTTTTCTCAAGGTTAGAAATTATTATATTTGCACTTATCTCCTGTTTATCCTATATATAATAGAGCTTTACATTAAATAGATTTGATAATTTTTCTTGTCTTGTGAGGACATTTAGAAATTTCCATAAGATCTACCTCAATTCAAGATCCAGAACTAGCAGAAATCTTTGAATGTTCCTTTGGGTATGAGAACTAGCTATTCTTAGTGATCAAATTTGGAACAGGAGGAGTTATAAATGATTATAAGACAATCATTGCTTTATTAATTCAGTGAACACTGTTATGTCTCACACATTTGGCTGTATTGAAGACCTATGTGCTCATTTGATACATGGATGCCTATGAGGCTCATATAAGCAAATTGCTCCAAAAATGTCTGCCTTGGACAGCAGTGGAAAAAGCACCCCTCCCCCATTGCAAAATCACATTAATCTTTTTCATATACTTAGTGGGAACTGCTAAATCTGTTGATCACAGATATTCCTCCTGAAAACTAAAGGGCAGACCATTGCCCCATGCCCTGAAATTGGAAGGCTGATTATAGCTAGGCTCCTAGGAAATCATGTTTTCTCCCATTCCCAATCAGCTTGCGCTGACACAACCTTCCTGCAACCTGCAGCTTGATGTCCTTATTAAGGATAAGTTCCCATCGCCTTTTCCAAATGGCATGAGGCATGAGCAAGAGTTATCCCAAGAATATATATGAAAAGAATCCCAGCAACTAATGCCCTGTTACCTCAGGTTCTTTTCCCACCCCAAGAACATCCTCCTCCCTCCTCAGTGCACTTTCTATGAACCTGTGAAATTGTAGCAATGGCCCTTAAAGTGCAATGGGGGGAATGATTTAGGAGAATATTAAAGGCGGTGTGGAGATTCAGAGGCGCCTCTCTCGGGGAGATGTGGAAAAATACGCAGCACAGATGGGCTGCACAGATTAAACATTTCCGTCACATGGTTTCCAAATTGTGTTGTGGTGCCTGAGGGTTGGCACTGCGGTCAGAACAGTGCAGCAGAGTGGTACGAAGCAGCCACACTTTTATGGAATAAATATTAATATAACCGTGTCATGTGATTTTGCAATTCCATTGGCTCTGGGAGATGGGCGGAGGGAGAGGAGGAGGAGGAGTGCTGCAACCATAGCTATTGTCTCTGAATTCAATTCAGGTTCTTTGTCATTGGTGTTTTGAGGGGCAAATAATATCAGGATTGCAAAGTATTTTGTATAAATCAAAATTAGTACAATTTGACTGTAGAATTATAACATTGGGGTCATAATCATAATCAAAATGATCAGGTACCTCTTCCTTTTAAGACAGCAAAACTAGGCATCTGTCCACCTGACCATAATCACATTAACATGAATGTTCACCCTCTCTGGGATTTTATTAAGGTGAAACTGCCATTGCTTTTTGTTTAAAAAAACATTCTTCAGAGTAAATTAAAGAATTTAGCTGATAAATCCAGATTTTAAGGCAAGCATGTGAAGCAATTCAACCTATGATTCTTTCATGAATTCTCCATGTGGAAGTTAGAGGAAAAGATTAACAAAAGAAAATACTTGAAAGTGAATAGTTTTAAAGAAAACATTATACATACTAGTGATTTAACCCTATAGGAAGACAGCTGTGTTAGTCTACAGTAGCCAAAAAGCAGGACTCAGTTAGCACTTCAGTAACCAATTTAATTAAAAGGCATAAACTTTCATGAACTGTAACTCATGAAAGCATATGCTATTTAATACAATTGATTAGTCTGAAAAAGTGCTATTAAATCCCTTTTGATTTGTAATTTAACACAGGGGTCCCTAACCCCAGGCCATGGCCCACTACTGGGCTTTGACCCGTTTAAAACCGGGCCACGGAAGTAGTGGGTGAGTGTGTGCCTGCGCTGCTGCACTTGCGTGAGCAACTACACTTGTGCAAATGAAGCTGCTCACGCACACTCACCTGCTGCTCACACTATCCCTACCCTGCTGGTCCAGAAAGCCGGAAAAGTTAGGGAATGCTGCTCTAATAGTATAACAGAGCATCAGCAATCTTAGGGAAATTTTCAATTTTTTACACACATAAATAAATATTTTAATGCAATTTCCTTGTTATGCTTTCGGCTTTAGGAATTTTAAGAAGGAAAACAAGTTTGAAAATGATAGATGTGGGCTTAAAATTCATCAAGATTTCAGCTTTTGATTCATATGTTCTTTATCAGTACTATACTGCTCTATGGGGGTCATATTGGGGGTGGTTGATAGATTAATAAACAGATCCCACCTCCCTCTCCATCTTTTGGCTAAATCTGTGTATTGTACTTTGTATTTTTATTGCATTTTATTTATATAGTTTTATCTTTTTAATATTGTAATCCACCCAGAGTTACCTTGTGGTAAGATGGGCGGCCAATAAATTTAATAATAGTAATAGTATAGGCTTCCCCTCCCCATTCCCTATCTCCACCCAAGAATTAGAAAAGTTTAAGCTATAAATTATACATCTCCTGAGATTATTTTCACTGCTCCTCTAAATCAGAGATCCTCAGTCCCCAGGCCACAGACCGGTACCTGTCCATGGCCTGTTAGAAACAACTGGAGGTGAGCAATGGGCAAGTGAACAAAATCTGTGGAAAAATTGGTCCAAGATGCCCAAAAAGGTTGGAGACTGCTGCTCTAAATGATGAGAATAAACAACCTCAGCAGCCTAATAGGGGTAGACTTCAACTCCCAGAATTCCCCAAAAAGTACCGTATTAAAGTTGTGAGATTGAGAAACACTAGCCTGAAGAGCAGGTCAAACTTTAACTGAGAACAGGTGTATGAAGAAAGAGGAGACTGGTTATGCTGAAAACGATCCAGGCCACATTTTACAGGAAGCTTTGCGTCCATCTTTTTTCACATAACCCAGCTCATATTATTGTGATGTCTGAGATGAAAATGTAATTAATATACTTGCTTGCATTAATAAATGAGGTACAATGAAGAGCTGTCCTGAAATGAATGGAAGCAGCAAAAATCAGGCAGCTGAGAAGGCCTTGCCTCCTGGTAAGAAGACAATCTCTGAGGTCACAACTCCTGGAAATAAATTGCTTATTTTGCCTCTCTCTCTTAAAGCTAATTATGGGGTTTTGAGCATCCTGTGAAGCAATGGTATAGAGAGGAATATTCATTTTAATTCTGATTTACACAAGGAAAGACCGCCTTTGGTCTGACCTAAGCGTACTACATAAAATTATCTGCTACAATGTCCTACCTGTCAATGACTACTTCAGCTTCAACCACAACAATACATGAGCACACAACAGATACAAACTTCAGGTAAACCGCTCTAAACTTGATTGCAGAAAATACGACTTCAACACCAGAGTGGTCAATGCCTGGAATGCACTACCTGACTCTGTGGTTTCTTCCCCAAACCCCCACAACTTTAACCTTAGACTGTCTACTGTTGACCTCACCCCATTCCTAAGAAGTCTGTAAAGGGAATCCAACGTGCCTACCATCTCTGTCCTAATGTACCCATATATTCATATCTATTTCATGTATTCATAATCATGTTTATACTTATATCTCTAATCTTATATATGCTTGACAAAATAAATAAATAATAAATAAATAAAAAACATTTGAGTTATTAAAGAAGCAGCAGAGAATTGAAAGATAAAGGGTAAAAAAAATGTATCAAGTGCTCTTGAAGAATGCCACCTCTAGCAAGAGAAATGTTTTCTTGCTGAAATTTCTTATTTCTTTAATTAATACACATATCTCAAGTATGGCTCCTAGGATAACAATCAGTTAGACAATTTAGGAAGATGTTAATAATAAATTGGGTTTATAATATTGCCCTAAGGCTTAAGAACCCAAGGACATTAAGCCACGACAAGCTTCTTCTATCTGTGGCTTAATGTTGTAAAGACAAACACACAGCTACAGTAGTTTGTAAACCACTGTTTATTGCTTAATGCATCAGATGAATGCAGCCAGTTATATTTAATTTAATAAACAAACCATGGCTTAGCACAGTGGTTTAATTTAATCATCAAATATATCTCTGGTGTAAAATCATTCTTCAGTACTGATCTAAATCGGAAGCCCCAAAGTCTTAACTGAAGTCTCTATTAAGATTTCTATGCATCAATAGTTAAGGCACTAGGCTAGAAACTAGGAAATCGTAAGTTCAAGTCCTACCTCTGCCATGAAAGCCAGTTGGGTGACTTTGGGCCGGTCATTCTCTCTCAAGTCAACCCACCTGACAGAGTTGTTCTTATGTAGAAAATAATAGGAAACTGTGCTGGATATGTCTGCAACCTTGAGTTATTTGTAAAAATAATAAAGGAGGGATACAAATAAATAAATATTCTGCAGTATTTTAGCGCAAAAGGAAAAGCAATCCCAAAGCCTATTTACAGTAAGTTTAAAACTAAAATTAAAATTAAAGGTATAGTATATAATCATTACAAACTTGGATTACGGTACATACATATTTCTGCTTTTTTTTTATGGAATGGGTCTTGATCTATAAGCATCCTGCATATATTTTGCTTTTTTTCAGTTCTTAGAAATAGCACACTCCTTTTGATACATTGGTGTTCTTGAGAAAGAAAGCATGGCATATGATCCAAAGCACAGATGGAATCGTTTCCTTCTCCTCCTTTTTTCCTACATGATATTATTGAAGTAAAATTAAGATGAATTATCAAGGCTGGAACCTTCAGCAGCTGGAATAAAATAGAGGAAGAGAAAAATCTAAGGTTGACTGTATGTCAGAACAAGCTCAAGAATGAAAGAAAATATTTCAGTTCAGGCACAATATATTTTCCACCGTATTAAACCACCAGATTTAAATAGGCCAATTGCCCTGTTCTTCCATTACTGTAAGTGACTGCCAAACACTCACATGGCCTAATAAATTGAATACTGATCTGGAAGGGTAACTAATCCCTGATCCCAAAGATTAGACAAATCCTGAGTACAAAAAGAACCTATATTAATTTTCTTCCATATCAGACAGCAAAACAAAGACAGCATTCAATATTATATTCCTCTATGGCATTCAATATTGTATAGTCAAAGATAAAGAGGGCTTATAGACTAAGAAGTGTATACCTCTTATCGAGTTGGATTAAAAGTTACACCTTGCTGGCTGAAATTGTAGGAGTTGGTTCAATGTATCTTTAAGGCAACAGCTAAGAAAGGCTGATAGTTCAATCTATTCAGGAAACCTGGAATTGCTGAGCTATAGTAGATGTTGTTTATCCTATATAAACATCTACACTAAGCTAGAGCCCATTACCCTTTTGGCTAATGTTTCTTGTGTATACTTCTAATGTATCCTTAATTACTATTAGCTTCACCTAGTGTTCAGTTTGAATTCTCATCCTATAACTTAAGCACATTCAGTGTACTCAATGGCAAGAGAGAACACTGATCCTTAACCCTAATCCTAACCTTTCTCTTCTGCAGGTTAAAACATATCTAATTTCCTCTTGGGTTTTTATTTCAATTTTCCTACATACCATCTCTGCTGAACCCATCTCTATTTCTCTATATCTTATTTTAAAATAAACACCAAGAACTAGATTCTGTACTTATCTGTGCTGAGCCAGTAGAAGGGAACACTGAATTATATTAAATGAGAATCCATTGTTTACTAATATAGTAAAAAAATCCAGCATTTTTGAAGATAATTTCATAACTGATGTGTTTTCCAATTGTGATCAGTCACAATCCTGAAGTTTTGTTCATATATTTTGTTTGTGAAGCCAGAGTGTCTCCCATCCCTAGTTCATTTTATGTTGTAGTTACTATTGTTTTCCTCCTAAATATCATTTATTTATCTTTAGTTTCATTCCAGTTTACTATTCTATAAAGTTAACATGAATTATATTAGATTTAATCTTCTGAGATTAGTCTATCTCTTTCAATTTGTATCATTTACACTTAAGGACGTGGTAGCTCAGTGGCTAAGATGCTGAGCTTGTCGATCGAAAGATTGGCAGTTCAGCGGTTCGAATCCATAGTGCTGTATAACAGGTGAGCTCCCATTACTCGTCCCAGCTTCTGCCAACCTAGCAGTTTGAAAGCACATAAAAAATGCAAGTAGAAAAATAGGGACCACCTTTGGTGGGAAGGTAACAGTGTTCCATGCACCTTTAGTCATGCCAGCCACATGATCACGGAGACGTCTTCGGACAGTGCTAGCTCTTCAACTTTGAAACAGAGATGAGCACCGCCCCCTAGAGTCGGGAACGACTAGCACATATGTGCGAGGGGAACCTTTACCTTTATGTTACACTTCTTTATTTAAGATAGATGTAAACCAACTCCAGGTCTATATGTATTTCCCAAGACCTCTTTTTGCAGCTTTGGCACCTTATTTGATAATGATTAATTTGATAATTATTGCATAGCATATTTTCTTTTGTTCTATGGAAAATATCTGTATAAATATAAAATATGTAACCTAATTCTATATACTTTGTGTCTCACAGTCTCCCCTCATCAATGTTCAGTTTTGATCTTTGATCAATCTAGAATTAGGAAATCATTGATGAAAATATTGAAAAGTGCTAGATTTTGAGCAACGTTCTGAAGCATCTAATTTAAAAACGTTCTTCATTAAGTGAGAAGATGGTGATATCTTTTTGAATAGTTTTAATTTCTTCTTTCAAACCATCATCTAATCTACATCCAATTAGTTTACTAAACCAAACATCATAAAAATTCTTCCTAAACAATCGGTTGAAATCAAGATAAATTATTTCCATGTAAATTTAACAAGTTACTAAGCTAGTAAACAGTTTATAAATTCTCTATAGGATTTGTTCATAATACACTACTTAGTAAACACTAATCTTAGGGCAGAAAGATACCTTCGAGTCTTCTAATGATTCTAATCCAACCTCATGCCCAAGGCAAGAGACCTGGTCTCCCTTTATTTTCCCTTTATTCTACCAGATATCCTCAGCTATTGGGAAAACATCTACCAGCACTCTCCCTAGTGTGGGTCTGGGGTTGGGGAGTAGGTTGACAGATTGGCTGACATTTTAATGACATTCTGATGTTTTCTGCAAGAATTTTGATATCAGGTTAGTTGTTTTGGAATATGGATTTAGTACTTTTTCAGAAGTGTGCTAAACCCACATTCAAAACCAGCATGAACACTAGGCATCTAGCAGTACAGAGAGAACAGCCTCTCACTCTATCCTGTTTCACTGTGTAACAATCCCACCCCCTCAAAAAAAACAACAACCTGTCAATGGTCAATTGTTGTTTAAACTGCCCCAAATTTTTAAGATGAGGATCAATTTGAGGCCTGGGAAATTCAAGGGAAGAGCCCAGTTTGAAAGAAGCAGATCTTTCCACTGCCCAAAGTAGAATATCGTTGAAAGACAGCACAAGAAACAGAGGGGAAGGAGCATGGTCATATCACCTAAGGTAGCTAATAGGTGCTGGGCTGCTTCCACCCATTAGTTATTATCTAACTACTATAGGAACAAAGGGTGGAGCTCATCAGATTGCAACCACAGTAAACTTGCTATAACTTACTGAAGAGAGAAAACACTATTTTAATATCAAGGCAGTTAAGGATGACTTTAGATTGCTTCACGAATGCTTGGAGATTAAATGAAGATAATCTGATAAAGAAGGTCTTGGCCAAAAAAAAAGATGTCACGTTATGTCAATGCCATACAGTAATTTACTGCAAGTAGGTAATTTGGCCTAGTGGAAGAAAAGATTATTTAAGAAGTGGAGGTCCAGGATTAGACCAAGACTTTCAGTTCATCTACTATTTCCATGTGACTGTTTCAAGATTAATTGATAAGTCTGTTTTGAGCGTACTTACTCTAAGATTAAAGATAACAAATTTCAATGGGAAAGAATTCAGCTTCTTGGCATCATATTATAACTTTCTATAGGGCAAAGTGACATTGCAATCTTAGCAGGGAGATATTGAGCAATACTGCAAGAAGAATATAATACAGGGAGCTGTGAAGTTTCCCTATTGAAAAATGTGAATGTCATGGAAATATCCAAGAAAAGTGGGGCTGTTATTGAGGGTTCTGGGAAGACAATCCACCTTTCTTTAATTTCTAAAAATTAGCAAACAAGCTCAGGTTTCTTTGTTTCCAATGAGAAGCCCTAAATTTTATTCTGAGTTGGTTTATGGCCGTGGGCCAATTTTTGAGGTAAACAGATGTCTGCAGCGACGCAATATAAAACCCTCCTAAGTCACATAACCTTCCAATAATGCATGTCACAGCTCACCTATGAATTAGAGGACTCCATTTTACTAACAATAATGTACGACACTCGGGCGCTAATAATGGGTCCAAGCAATCATATACCGATAAGCCAGTGATTGATTTTGGCTTTTCTCCTCAGACATCCGTCATCCCGCCATTGATCTTTTGTGAGTGACTGGAGCTGATTAACTGCATCACCAAAGAAGGATTGGGATTGTTTATGAGAAGCTTGGACTGTAACTAGAGCTAAAGTGGAGCTGAAGAGCAAATAGTGCTAGCTCAGCATTGGCAAGATGACCTGTGGAGCCAGCTCCTCTTTTATCCCCCCCCCCCAAAAAAACCAGAATATAACACTAGAGAGAAAAGGCACATGCTCCTAATCTTGTAATCTCTCCCCTGAATTAATTGGGAATTAGAATGTATCAGTCTCAGAACCTACTTTTAATGCCAAAGTTCAGTTACAGAATATGCAAAGTATCTAAAGAAAGAATAATTTTGATCATATGCCGTGCTACTTCCTCTTAAAATAGAAGTCAGAATCAGGCACTGGAACAGAGCTGCTAATCCACAGAGTACACTTTGCTAATTCTTCTTGTCTTCTTCTTAATGTATCATAAAATGTAACTGATCTGTTTGCATTGTACGTTTCTTCCAATTACATTATCAACAAAATGAATCATGCAATGTGATGACATCAGGAGGTCAGGTTATTAATTTTAATACAAGTTAGAGGAGGGAGCTTGCTGATTTTTATTTATTTTTGTGTGTGTGTGTGTGTCTGTTTTTTAATTTCCACAGGATCAGTCCCTACTTATCTTGGGAAGAATGTTTTTAAGAGCATTGATTGCAGGCATTTGTTAAATTTCACTTTACCTTTGCATTGTTTTTTTCTTTTCAAACATTCTTTCAGATATTTGGTTACTATTTTCTACTCTAGCCACATTTCCTACTCCTTGGTTGTAAATTCTTATCAACAACAATCTTGCAGTATGTCACCAAACTTGAAGTGCTGTAAATAATTTTCTTTTTGTTAGTTATCATACCTGTAAGAATCATATAATTCAAACTCTTCCAAACCAACTCTTAGGCAGAAGTTTTTATGATGACTATATCTTTAAAAAAATATTCAAGATTATAGGAAGTAGCATACCTGACTATAGTCAGGTAATCAATCCAATCATATATTATATGGAAGGCAGCCAATTCGCCACCACAGCGTAATTTAATGCCTCTCTGCAAGCCCTTATTCTGGCAACAAGTATCTCTTTTAGCATGCTGGATAGTTGTTGTCAAGCCCTGTGAGATTAGGAAGAAGAAACCAGAACTGCTTGGGTTTATGGAAACATCTTTATTGCTAGTAGAGTAATGTAACAGAATCTTAAATGTCTGCCAAATTGATGTTTCAGATCGACATATACTTTCCATGATTAAGGTGGAGTTACTTTGAGTTTCATTCTCCATTTTAACTTTTTTATTAGTTTAAAATACAAAGAAAAAAACCATGGAAAAGTAAGAAGAGAGAAAGGGAAAAAGAGATTTGGAAGTTGGTGCCTTTTTTCTTTTTTTTCTGCTGTTACACTTCGAGTTTCATTCTCATGGGATTCCCTTCCCTGGATTTAAGAATCTTGTCTGCAGTGGTCCAACTTTCACATTTAATTGTCTTCTTTCTGCTTCTATGTTTCCAGGTTTGTTAAACATGCCATTGCAAATATGGAGATGGAGGAAGATAGGGGAAATAAGAATATTACAAATAGTACAGAATAAAAAGTAACAGAAAATGGCTGTAGTCACATTATCGGGCCTGTAGCCTGACCTAAAGAGCATTCAAGACAGTATAACATACTTCTCTGGGTCAATTAAAACTCTAGAACTGCATTCACACAACTTTCTAAACTTATTCATGGCTCAGTGAACCAAGGCCATTTGGTTAGCTTATTGCCAAGTGCATTTTACACAAAATGGATTACTTCAATAATAACGTTAAACATGTTGCATGAATCCAACTGATTCCAACTTTTAGCACTACATCCATTTACCATTTGTTTCAGCTCTACCTACTATTGATATGAAAGTCTCTATAGAATCCTTCCAAAGAAATTAGATTAGAAAAAAAATAGAGGATAAACAATGTTCTTTCCAGTTGTGAGAGTTAGAAGCTGTTGTAAGAGTGCTATAGCAAAGCATATAATACAACAATTTATCATCAATTAAAGCATTGCTTCAAATAATGGATTTCTTTTGCCTGTATCTAATATCTGAACTAGTTCTAACCAATGCAAGTTTACAGAGAGTTAGCTCAATGGAAAATCATAAGAATCAGAGTTTTCATATCAGGAAACAGTCTAGAGAAGTCTTGCTGGAAAGGTCTATTTGCCACTGAGAATGCACAGCAATGGAATAGATAGATTCATAGTCTGACTGAGTATAGGGAGATTAGCAGAGTTCCCATGACCATTGAATTACTGCAACAGACAGCTGCAGCTGTGTGTATAGAGAGAGGCTTCCCAGTCAATCGGGGATAGTTTACACTTGAGCCCTGGCACCTGTTTTATTTATATAGAAGCTAAGTATGCCTGCAGTTCTGAAAATGCATCTGTCCTGCCCTTTAAGGACATCTCAGTGGTCATCTGGGTAGTTGCTGAGCTATCATGCAGAACGTTTCACAAATAGGGAAACAGTGGGGATGGGGGCAGACGGAAATTAAAAGCAAGCAGTTTTGTAGCAGGGGTCTTCATTCTCTTTTCCAGCTTATGAGAGCTGCCTGCTGTTTCCTCCTAGTCTCACTCCTTCAACCCCCTGCTGCTACCTGCTTGCTAAGGCATTTTCTCCTGGCATGGAAGAGAGAGTCCAGATATTGAGACAGGAGATATGCAAAGGACACCCAGGATGCTGTAGAAAAGCTGTAAAATAGTAACAGGGAAGTCTGTAAGATAAGGATATTTTATCCGTGATGTTTCTCAATTATCTCTTACTTTGGATCATATCCTATGCTTTTTCTTATAGTTCTAGATGTCATTTTATTGATGGGTCTCACCAACATAAATTCTTCCAAGTCTGCACATGTGGAACTCCTGTATGAAATAATGTAGGGGGGGAGAGGGAGAGAGAGAGAGAGGGGGGGGGGGGGGGGGGG
>WNWU01013589.1:3897767-4070734 GCA_012654045.1 Ptyas mucosa | reverse complement strand
GAGGGAGGGAGGGAGGGAGAGAGAGAGAGAGAGAGAGAGAGAGAGAGAGAGAGAGAGAGAGAGAGATGTGCCCTTCCCATTTTGATGCTTACATGGAATTTAGAAACTCAGGTCCACAGGGCTCGATAAGACAAATTGTGTTTTTAATTATTACTTTCCTTACATGTTTTTAGAATTTATTTTAAATTGGAGGGTATATCACCTTGGGGCTATGTTTATCTTGAGATAATTGAATGTTCACTTGCTAATATTCTCTCTCATTCTTCTATACACTCAGGGTAGATGAAAATGCATGTAGTCCTGTCTCAGAGCCAAAATATAACATTTTTCCTTCTCTTTTTTCTTATCCCTCAATTTGATTATGCAATCTGTAAATTTATGTAATGGCTTCAAAGTTACTCTTTTTCTCTCCTTTCCTAAAAATAAATCTGGGAGTGAGGTCTTTTGATCAGGATTTACTGCCTCAAGGAAAGGATGTGAGCAAGAATTCTCTTTCATACAACCTTCCCAAAGCCCTTGTTCTTCCTTTCAGACTATATCACCATTCAAAACAATTAACACATTAAAGTCACATCATCTTTCCTACTGAATGCTTTTTGCGAAAAGAAGAAGGGGGAGAGGGGGAATCTGCACAACAATAGGTCTGCTTATTGTTGCTGAACTTCCTACAGCAAGGACTTCCAAAATTAACAAAGAGCTGAAACTGTTGGGATTACAATTCCTCATAAGGATGCAGGAGTAATATAATTCTGAGCCTTCCTTTAAAAGCAATCTAATACAGCACTCTGAGCAGAGCTCAGTTGCCATAATTTTCATAATGCCATGAATATAGTACCATTCGTGGACATACTGCAAAATGTAAATAGTAGACTGAGCCAGCCATTTGTACTGCTTCTCAATATTTTTGCTGACTTCTGTTCTTCCTGCCAGCTCTATGAGGGAGGGAGATGATTTCTCAATACTCTGTTTTGATCTTGATGAACTATTAAAGCCATATTGAGAGGGTAGAGAATTTGATTTCCCTGAACTACATTTGGTAGAAGTGAAAATTGGCCACCTCTACCGCACTGTCTTAAGTTAAGTTAAGTTAAACCAGTTGCCAGAGAAAGTAAGTTGTCTTTCTGCCTGATTTAGAAGAAGGCAAAGGTAATTTTATCAGCCCTGATCAACACTACATGAGGCAGAGACTCCAGGAGGCACCAGATTTCACAAGAAGAGGTCAACAGAATTGGATTCCTTAGAGTTCCTTGAATGGGAGCACTCTAGAACATTGCCTCATCTGCCCCTTATGGTAAGGACACAACAGATTGCTAGTGCCTCTGATCTCGCTAACAGTGCTAGACTTTTCCTTGACAGTTTTCTGCTGAAGAAGTAATCCTCTCCATCTCCCCCCCACACAAAAATTTTCCCCTCGCTAAGCAAAGCCCAAACCTCCAGCATCAGCAGCTTATTAAGGGGAGCTGGCAAATAAGCACCTCCAGACGCAAGACAGGGTTCACCTCGGGCCGGGGCTCTGCCAGTGCAACTTCCTCCATTTTAATAGTTTAATAAAAATTAGCATAATTAACGAACATCTGTATGATCCAGAGCGGTGCAATTTGGCACTTGGAAACGAGAGCTTAAACATTATTGCTGGGAGTTTAATGTTGTTTTAATTCTTTTTGGCACAGTGCAGGGAAATAAAGCACCAGTGCCGATGGTTCTCGGCTTGTGCTCATTTGCATTCCATTCTTCCTTTCTTGATTATGAGCAATCGCCAGCTCCCCAGCAATCCATCAAAGCTGAAATTGTTTTAAAATACCTCACGGTGCTCGGGCCAAGGCAATGTATGGAAAATGGATTAGGTCTTAATCTTTGCTTTGCCATCCAGCCATATAGTGCCATTACCTTTTCTCTGTGACTTCCTCCAATCTTGGATTTCACTTACACACACATGGGTTGGTTCATGATTAAAGTCTGGTGACTGGAGTAGAATGTGCAAATAGACTTAGCTGAAAAGCATCATGCCTGAAAGGACATCAGGTGAGAGGAAAGATGTGTGTATCTGTGGCAATTAATCTGTAATGACTCATTTGCCAAGTTGGTTGCCATGTTTTGAATCAACAAGTGATGAACATAGATGCCTAGAAACAACCCATAATGTTTATGCTAGTGACTGGTGAAATAAAACTTGTGTGGAAACATTCTTTTCTTTTGGTGTTTCATTTGTACTACCTGTATGAGGGAGATGGATCTGAAGAGGAAACCCTCTGAACATGCTCAGAGGAACTCTCATATTGACCATTATGTCAAATATCATTGTAGTTATTCAAGGAGCAAATTGCAGAGCAGCATAATTTCACCATTAACCAGCAATTTTTAGGAATATATTCTCACAGGCAGGAAGAAATCCAGTGGTAAAAATGCCACAAATGAAAAGGCCATCCCAAATAGAGTACTTCTTTATTTGGGACTTTGGCCATAGAACAATATATATGACTTTACATTCTGTTCTCTTAGCCTGCAGGTGGAGGAATGTATGGTTGGATTTCTGAAAAGTTCCTTTCACATAGAAAACTAGTATATCAAGGTGTAGTCGGTTTACACTGTTTCCCTAACATGCTTACTTTCTGTGTGCAGATAATTTTATCCATACAGGCAATTAACTTGCAGTACTATACTCTAAGAAAAGCATTATTTATGCATCTGGTAGTAATGTAAACTTATTCCATTTTGCTCTTTTATTATTTAAAGAATTGCTCGTTTTTTCTAAAATGAAAATTTCCAAATATATGCTTCTGAATTTGATAGATAAAATTGATTACATATAAATGGACTTGTGCTGGAGGTCATGGCTAAAACTAACTCTGGTGATATCACTCCTGTTATATTCCCTTTGAAGGAATTTATGTTTGCTGTTGAGTAAATCATAACCTAGAAAGCCAGTTTGGCCTAATGGTTAAGACACCAGGCTAGAAACCAGGAGAACATGAGTTCTAATCCTTTGATCCATTCAGCCAGTCATTCTCTCTCAGCTCTAGGAAACAGGCAATGGCAAACCATTTTTGGAAATTTCATAGAAAATACAGTTTTCCACGAAAATTGTAGGATGAGTGCAGACAATTGCCAGAAGGCAATGCTGATTCAAAGGCACTAAAAAATTGTTAAAATATCATTAGTTAGTTTAATTCAGACCTGAGGAGAAAGCCCTAGAAAAATCATTCTCCAGGAAGCCTCTTAGGGAGTTCTGGCAGTAAAAGCAATACACAATCCAAACAATCCTTTGACATGATTTTTTCCCATCCATTTGGTCACCACAATGTAAAAAAGATGTGGAGACTCTAGAAAGAGTGCAGAGAACTGCAACAAAGATGATTCGGGGACTGGAGGCTAAAACATATGAAAAACAGTTGCAGGAATTGGGTATTTCTAGTTTAATGAAAAGAAGGACTAGGGGAGATATGATAGCAGTGTTCCAATATCTCAGGGGCTGCCACGAAGAAGAGGGAATCAAGCTATTCTCCAAAGCACCTGAGGGCAGGACAAGAAGCAATGGATGGAAACTAATCAAGGAGAGAAGCAACTTAGAACTAAGGAGAAATTTCCTGAGTTAGAACAATTAATCAGTGGAACAACTTGCCTCCAAAAGTTGTGAATATTCCAACACTGGAAGTTTTTAAAAAGATATAGGATAGCCATTTGTCTGAAGTTGTGTAGGGTTTCCTGCCTAGGGTGTTGGACTAGAAGACCTCCAAGGTCCCTTCCAACTCTGTTATTCTGTTATCCCCATATTTAGACAATATATATGGAAATGGATAATATTTTGGCCTATTTAAAAATTTAAAAAATTCTATTAAAGAGCAGGTGGAGGAAAGAAGTATGCATAAAATGATCTGTGCCAGAGACAGAAATCTTACCCCTATCCCATCAAGTCCCTATACTCCATTATTTCATGAGTGCTACTGGTGCTTTCTTTCCAGGAATATAACATGTATGGTTGGTGGGTCGGAGAGCTGAACAACGTGGTAGGGATTGTCCCAAGTAACCATCTCATGCCTGCCTATGATTTGGAAGAATGAGGAACAGCAGAACAAGGTAAGGAAAATAAGGAAAGTAGTGCTTATAGTGCTATGCTTCAGCTTTGATCATGTCATTCTGGGTGATTCTCCTTTGCAAACTGCTTTCTATGCTCTGTCATAAGTTCCATTTATCTCTTTGGAGCTCTAGAACTTTCCAGTGAACTGTTCCATGGATCCAATAGTTTTTTCAGATCCAAACTTTACATTTCAGTAACTACCATTGCTGTCCTAAAATCAGGACCTCAATGTGGGTAGAAGGCAGTTCTTTAAACACTTTGTACTAGACTGTAATTCCAATGAAAATTCATATACACCCACAGAGTCCTAGTAGGAAAATGCTGTTGATAATCAAATTCACTCCCTGGAAATGATTAGTATATAACAGCATTCCTAACCCAATTAGACCAATATATTGTATACAATATATTGTCTGGTGGTAGCTACCCAGAATTTTCTAGCTCAATTTGGTTAAGACTGAATTTGGATTTTCTAGATGCAGAGCATGTGTTCGACCACTGAGTATGATTCCTTCATAAGTTATGTTGTGGCGTCACTTGAATTTCAACCTCTCTCCTCAGTGGTTCATAATTTATAAATTATGAACATAATAAATGTACGTCTGTATTTGCAATATGTAGTATGACCATTCCTTTCCAGCATGTAATAGGATCTGAAATCCTTTAATAGTAGTGGCTGTCTTATCTTTTTCAAAGTAAGGCAATATGGAATGTACACGGTAGAACATATAGCCTCAAAAAAGGAATGATTAAGTTAACTACTTGGGCTTTCCCTCTGCATTCTGGTATCGGCAATGTAAATACTATGCCTCTATCTTCAGCTGGTTACTAAACATTCTCTTGCCAAAGCTATTAATGCTTCATCAGCTTTCAGTCTTCCCTCAGGTACTTTACAGTAAAGTGAACAACGCTTAAGAGACTTGAAAGACATAGTATAATGTTTTAATAACTACCAAGAGGTGGTGCTAATAGTAAACTATGTTTGTAAGAAACATGACCCAGAGAAAAGAAGTGGCCTAGAATGGTGGACATTTGATAAGGAATTAATGAATTAAGGCTAGCCAGTTAAACATCTGTTTTCTGTTGACAATCTGGTTTCAAGATTCCTTAGATACTGTGGAGTTACAATAACATTGTCTTCCACTACTGAGGGAAAACACTTTGTTTCTTTTTTAAAAAGACTTGTTCTACTTAGAAGGGGCAAATTATTGACTGTCAACTAAAGAACTGACCCTGATTAATCAGGTCTAGTGAAGAGCACCATGTAAATCTAAAAGCTTGCCTCTATTCTCATTAATAGAAACTGGCTCAATATAAGTGATTGATCACTTTCCTAATCACATATGTCTTCTTAGAAAATTCAGATATGTCTACAGTTGCTTTATAAAAGAGACAGTTCTTAAGTCATGATTAGAAGGGAAATTGTATACTTACCAACTGCTGAAAATTACCCTGAAGTGGAAGTTCAGGCCATAATTCCAGATATTCTGGAATAGATAAGAAAGGAATGCTATCCACGCTCAAAAGTATAAGCACACTTACTGTATTGCACAATCCAGATCCAAATCTTGGCACCGAAAAGAAATTCTGGACCTAAATTTTAGTCAGTTATGGTTCAGTTGAACTTTGACTTCTCTGGCTTTGCATTATTAAGAACAATTTTTTCCAGTCCAGGAGGGAAAGCCAGAATCCGAACATGGAAAAGCCATAACCTCTTACTGTTTTTCAGTTTCAGTTTGAATTAAACCAGGAGGAATATTGTCTCTGGCTCCATCTTCTGGCCTCTTTTCTTTGCAGAAGTGAGTCAGAAAGTCCCCATGTTTGGAGAAAGAACTGAGTATTGAGATAGACCTGAAAAGAATCTAGTAAATCCCAAGAGACACTCGAGTATCAGTGTCCACAGTGGATGGAAGAGGGCAAGAGACAAAACATGAATCATGTCAGATGTTGGGATACAAGTACATAAAGGCAGGATTCGCATTGTGTCATGACCATGTGCCTTTTGTTTTTATGTTACATTGGTTGTTGCATTTTTGTGGGCCTGAAGATAGAATAATTGACTCTGCAATAATCCTAAAATAATAATAATAATAGGGAGACATAAAGAATAGCAGTTTCAAAGGTCCATTAAAAATGTTATTGAATGTGCTCAACCTTTGACAGGGATACTACAATTAATACTGGCAATTGGGATCTGTAATATTCCTGGACAGGAGAGGGTTCTGTAGAATTGACTGTGGCATAGCATCGTAAGTTCTTCTCCCTGTTCTAATTTGCTAGCCTAAGAATTCAGACCACTACCTTAGGAGTCTACCTCATATTTGCTTCCACGCACATTCTTCTTATAGATCAGAGTTCCCCAATCTTTCCAGGTTTACAGACCAACAGGAAGGGGAGAGGGAATGATTCTGCATAAACAGCCGGTAAGCATGTGCGCACATGCAACTCCATTTACGTGAGTGGTGGGAACACATGCTTACTGCTCAAGCAAATGGAGCATGCACATATGCTTCCCTGTTGCTTCTGCAGCTCAGTTCCAAATGGCTTAAGGGCCAGTAGTTGGCCATGGCTTGGAGGTTGAGGACCCCTGCTCTAGATGGCAGAAAATGTTGATACATGCTTTGCACTGCCCCCCACCCCCCGACCAAATTTTAGAGAGTCTCAACAATGAGGCCTGTTCTGTGCTTACAATTAAAGGTCAACGACTTGTGAATTCTCCAGTTTCATTTCTTCTCACACTTAAGAGTCACTTGCCAACAAAAATAATACCCCACTAACTGCCTTTTTAATGTAAAATGGGACAGGGTTGGGTGACTACGGATGGGTATCTAGAGTGAAAGGGTTTAGCCCGGTGATGGGATTCAAGTAATTTAACAACAGGTTCTCTGCCCTAATGATTTCTTCCAACAACCACTTCACCAAACTGCTCAGAAAGTTAACTATCGGTTCTCCCGAAGTGGCTGAATCCCACCACTGGTTTAGCCACCATTTCAAATATGGCAATCCATACATCAGAGAGAATGTTACAATTTCCAGAATTATATTTACATCTGCATGGAAAAGTTTGATCAGAATCTGTGCATGAAATAAAAATGTTCTAGAGGGGTCAGCTGGACATACGCATCAGTGCAGCACAAGTGGATGAAGGAGATCTCTCTCCACATCTCCAGCAGAGCTGGTGAATGACTAAGGAGAATTTGTGCAATATTGGGATTGGCTCACCCATAACAACAATGCTCATCCCCTACAACTGCCATTAAAATAAAAAACAAAAAGGTCCTGACTTGATCATGAAGCCCAGATTTGACCCGAGGTTCATGGCAACCAGAAATGGGATATAGAAGGTCTGTGTCAGTGATGGATTGCTACCGGTTTGTCCTTGATCGGGTGAACCGATAGCGGTGGCAGCTGGAGGCTCCGCCTACCCGCCCGGATGCTTCTGTGCATGTGCAGAATTGTGCGCACGCTTGCGAGTGAGCGCACCCACAAGCAAACCAGTAGCGATAGGTTTTGAAACCTGCCCCTGGTCTGTGTAATAAGCAAAATTGCCCACCAGTTGTAGAAGGTAATGAAACTATTAACTAGCAAGGCTAAGTAAAGCCCCTTATCAGAAGATAAGTGATTTTTTACCAAACTGGTAACAAATAGCTGGTAGTATGCAGTCCCCTTTCATGCTTTAGATAAACTTTTTTTTTATGAAAAGAGTGCTAGTCTATTTTTTAAAAACAAGATTTTATTGTTCCTTCAAAGGGCCACTAAACACATTTAAAAACAGATATATTTTTCCAGAAAAACAACAGATCTATGTGAGTTAGAAACTTATGAAAGGTGAAACATAACTACAGTCATGGCTAAATCAGTGGTTGCCCCCGGTTTGGACCGGTTTGCAAGAACCGGTAGTAAAACCGGCAGGAGGCCCTGCCCACCGCCCCAGATGTCATCATCCACAAACTGCGCATGTGCAGAAGCTTCCTGTTGCGAACTGGTAGTAAAGGTAAGTAGATCCCACCCCTGGACTAAATGTATGAGAAAGAACATGAATGATCAACCAACCTG
Source organism: Ptyas mucosa (assembly GCA_012654045.1). NCBI lineage: Eukaryota > Metazoa > Chordata > Lepidosauria > Squamata > Colubridae > Ptyas > Ptyas mucosa. Next base: position 4,062,603 of record WNWU01013589.1, on the reverse strand, counting down.
TTATGAATTCCTTTTCCATATTATATATTTGTTCTTCACAAATGAATATTCAAATTGATTTTACATTTATTCCTAGATTATGTGCATTTCTCTTTCCATCTCTTTGCTTTGCCATCACAATGAAGATAATTCCTGGGACCTCTTGGCTATTCACAAGAAACAGATGCACACCTGCAGAAGTTGAATCCATCAACCCTTTGTCCCCCTTTATATGAAAATATAGCGCTTTTGTCCCCTAAACTTTAGCCATTGTGTTTTTTCATTCTCCTGGAATTTTATTCACAGCCTACAGTCATCAGGCTGTATACTGTACTTCTGATTTGTCATGATCATTTTGGAAGGAAGAATCTGTTTTCTCAAAACTATCAAAAAGTATAAAGGAAGTCTTGCTGATATTCCAGAATAAATACGACTGTCACTTTCTGACTGGAAAGTGTTTATTATGCTGAAGTGTTGCTTTTTAATCAGCTGGTCAATTTTTATTGTAGCCAAGGGCCACAACACACCAGCAGTGAATATAATTATTAGAATAAAATACCCAAATACAATGACTGAAAAGGAAGAAATTTAATTTAGATCAGAGAAATGCTCAGGGTCATTTTCAATAAATATAAGTACGAACAAAGTTTAAAGGCAATCTGCTTGGGTGTATGTTTGGTTTTTTAAAAATTCAACAGAATCTTTAGAATAAAACTATAGTCAACATTTTCCTGCCTGTAAATTGGATGTAATTGTTGATAATACACAGTTCTTAAACTGAAAAAAAGGATTTTTTAATGTTGTTATTCCTTATGCAGTTTATTATTCAGTTTTACACATGTACTCTTATCTTTCTGTAAATGTATCTAAGATAATAACAGTAAAATTCAAAATAAAAATGTAACATAAGAAATAATTTTACCTTTTACATTTTCTTAATAATTTAAAATTTTAATTTTAAATAAATATATATAAAAATAAAATAGGAGCTTAGTTAAAATAATATTAACATTAAAATGCAAGTTACAAACATAGCACAGCAGAAAAAATAAAGGAGTTAAATGCGTGAAACATCAATTTATATAAAAGTGAAGTAATGTTTTTCAAACTTGGAAACTTTAAAATGAATCAATTTCAATGCCCACAATTCCCCAACAGCATGCTTTGGAATTTTATGTATGAATTTTATGTATTTCATGCTGGCTGGAGAATTCTGGGAGCTGAGGTCCACATGTCTTAAAACTGCCAAGTTTGAAAAATACTGAAATACAGTAAATCAACCTCTCTTGATAAGGAATTCCAGAATCTTACCATAGCTGGTAAATTCTTTTTTCAGTTTCCACCAAACACACTTCTCATACTATCAGGAAAAGAATATTTTGGTGAAATTTTGAAATATTGACAAGTTTGCACTGTATGGCAGAGAGGCTATCCTCTACATACTGTATTTTTCGGACTATAAGACACACTTCTCCCCCCCCTCCAAGTGGGTGGAAATGTCTGTGCGTCTTATAGAGCAAATATTGTGGGCGGGGGAGGGGCTGGTGCAGCGCCGATCAGCTGTTCTAGGTGGTGGGAATCGCTGCCGCCACCTATCACCAATGCCCATTTGCCACCACCCATTTGCCACTGATCACAATCACCGGCGGATGGATGACAGTGAACAGGTGGCACTAGGCGGCGGCAAACAGGATGTGGCAGTGAAAGGGCCACAGTGGCAAACGGGCCGCAGTGGTGAACGGGCCACGGCGGCGAACGGATGAATGGGCTGCAGTGGCGAATGGGCTGTGGCAAGTAACAGGCGGCGGTGGTGAATAGGCCGTGGCGATAAAGTGCTGAAGCTGACCAGGCTGTTTCCTGTTTGCTGCAAGGATGCTAACCAGATGAATACCGGATGGATGCTGGGAGGCATACGCAGATTTTTTTTCTTGTTTTCCTCCTCTAAAGCTAATGTGCATTTTATAGTCTGAAAAATACGATAATTATCACTGCCTCACAGTTAACTGCCTATGCTGACCTTCAAAGGAATTTATGCAGATACGTCATGCTTTCTCTCATATATATATATACATATCCAGAGAGATTTTTTTTCTTCTCTCCAGCAGACATAGTTACTTCTGACGTTCACCCCAAGCAGATCATAGCTATCAGACCTAGCAGAATTGGACTGTAAAAATCTGAACCATCACTAGATGGAAGCAAAGAGTTAAATTTTTCTCTATATCTTTTATGTCACCGGTCCCCCAACTTTGCAGTTTGGTGGCTCGACTGTGGAGGTAGAGGGGAACCAGGTTGCGTGAGGGGGGCGTGCACACACAGTTCCACTCACATCAGAGAGAAGAGAACACTTTGGGGCATAGTTTCAGCTCCTTCAGGCTTCTCCATGCCAAAAGCTCTTGCAAAGGGACAGAAGGCCTGAAGTAGCGCAAGATCGCTCCCCCAACGCCTTTCATCCATTTATAAAAGCTTTTGGCACAGAGAAGCGTTTAGGAGCATGGTCTCATCCTCCTTCAGATTCATTGAGGCTGCCCGACATTCCAAAAGCTGATTGGGTGTCTTGCGCAGGCAGCCTCAGGGAGTCAGCAAAGCTGAGTAGGATACACTCATCCCCTCAACCTACTCTCACCTCTCTGCTTTTGGAGCATCGGGAACTGGTTGCTTGGTTGCTCGGCTGGAGGAGGAAAGGGGAACTGGGCTGCATGAGCAGTGGACTGGCACGCATGCACACGCAAGTCCATTCACGCAAGGGAGAAGCCCTTGTTGCACCACTTGCGTAAATGTGGCTGTGAGCACCGGCACCTGCCATTGGTGTAAGTGGGGCTACACACACGCTGGCCCACCACCCACGCAGCCCAGTTGCGAATAGGCCACAGCCCGGTAGTATGCCATGGCCCACAGGTTGGAGACCCCTGTTTTATGTCATCTAAATGGATTTTCCAGATCTGCAACTCATAATTGCGAGTTCAAGGCAAGATGTTTGAATAAACTGTGGTATACACAATTTGAGGCAAACAGTGAAGGCAAACATCTTCAATGGATGTGACAATCCATTGCTTTTTTAAAAAATTGTTAGATTAATAAATAAGTAAATCCTTGGACAAAAATATAATTTTGTTAAACGTTCTGTTTTTATTCCGAAATCAAATGAAACCCCAAAGTAATCTGGCCGTGTGCAAAATATAATTGCAGCCAGTTCCTATCAGGTTTATTTTCTAAAAATAAAACTGGGATTCCCAGTTTGTTTAGAAGTCATATTCTGTCCCATGGAAATCCAACCATTATGGGTAAAGATTAGCTGCACGTATTTGGTAATAAAAGATATGTACTATGTGCCCAAAGACACTACTTTTCTTCACTGTTGCCTCTAACTTTCTCATTCTAGTTCTAAGTCCACACATAGTTATGCATGAATGCAAGATCTAAATAGGTTACAGATGCCTTAGGTATTTTTCCCTGCCTACATCAAGATATATAGTAGTCTTTCTTGTTTTAAGAAAGATTGTTATGCAGTTCAGTTGGGGACACAGAGAAGGCTCTGCAGTCACAGTCTGGAAACACAGTTTGGCACAATGGCTGTGGAAGTCCATTGTTGCAGTAACCATGGGTGCTATTCTGTGACAACTGAGATTATAAAGGGGATAGTTCCTTCCCTGTCTAATTTTGAATCTGGCACTATGCATTTTATTGAACTGCATTTGAACTGGGAAAGCAGAGTTATGGGAGTGAAAAGTATCTGTCACACAGAGAACCCCCTAGCTGGCCTGTCTCTGTTTTCCAGGTATATAGGTCATGAAAGCCACAAGATGGCGGTAGCTAACTGCTCAGCTAAGGTATCTGAATTCCCACAGGAAAAGAATGGGAGGGGGGGCATTCCACACTCCCCAGGGATCATGGTACCTGCAAAATAATTAACAGATGCTAAATAAAGTACTGTATTTTTTGAGTTCTGTGTTAACAAACCCAGTATACAAAATACAAAAAGCTGCAAACTAAGTATAGTTTGCATAAGTTAGTTGAAATGCATGGCAAATTTGTACCTTGCCCATGTGCAAATTTGCATTCTTGGGGGCTCAGGTGACATTAATTGGGAAAAGGAGCAGCTCAAGCACATTTGTTTCACTCAAATATTAACCAATGGTATTAATCAGCAGAGATACACAGATGATAGATAAGATGACAGAGGTAGAAGAAGGATGGAGACATGATAGACAGACAGACAGATGGACAAATATATAGATGGATGATAGGTGGATGATAGGAATCACCACCATCAGGTCAGAAACTACTCTTCTAACCCACCTCCATCCAGTGGTGGGATTCTACCGGTTCGGACCAGTTTGGCTGAACTGATAGTTCCCACTTCCTGCTGAGAGCGAACCAGTTTTCTCTTGCTATGAAAGTGGCCCGCCCGCCCCCAGGGTTATACTAACCTTTATTTCTGCTTCTGAAGCTCAGCTGATTGGAGGTGGCAGATGCCCTCCCCAGCAGTTTGCCTTGCTCCTTTCCTTGTTTGCAAAGCGGAAGTTCAATTTTATAGGAACTGCGCACGCATGCAAAGCACACACTCAGCGAATCCCACTCCTGCCTCCATCCAGTCTCAACTGTTAGTACCAATCCTTTCATTCTCTCCCCCCCCCCCCCCCGCCCCCTCCCAACATCACAACTGATTAAGTTTCTTGGTTGAAAAGCAAAAAACTTCTTGCTCTTCAAGGAAAAAACAGTCCATTTGTCTTTTGAAAAAAAGCACCTTTGAGACAACTATGACCTGGATGACTCAGAATCTTCACAAATACCAAGAGCCTACCTTTGGAAAGTGATGCTTAAAATCCACGAACTGCCATATTTGATTCAGATGAAATGATACTTATGTTTTGTTTATATGTTTGTAGAAGTGACTGCTACAGCAAAAGATTGCGGGATGCAATGCTACCATTCAAGATTCCAGTTATTTGTTCAGTACTGTTCTCTTAACTTCTTCCCCTCCTTGCAACAGTCTGAATTCCATAGACACCCATATCATTATGCTATTATTTTAGGTTCTGCTCTGCACTTTTTCTAAAAATTTGTGTAACTTCAGCATTCAGGGTCCTCCTTTCTCTTATGCATAAGATGAATCACACTTGCAATAAACAGCATCGTTTATAATTTAAACACACAGAGGTAATACTAGAATACAATCTAGAATATTTGAATAGACATATAGTTTTACAAATATTCCTCTAGGTTAGCCTCATATCAGTGGTGGGTTGCTACCGGTTCTCCCCAGTTCTTGCAAACCAGTAGTGGAAATTTTGAGTAGTTCGGAGAACCGGTAAATACCACCTCTGCCTGGCCCCACCCCCAATCTATTCGCTGCCTCCCGGGTCCCAGCTGATCGGCTAGAAGGGAAAAAACTGTTTAAACTCTTGCCATGGCACTTCAAAGGGCCGCCCTACAGCTGATCAGCGGTAAAAAGCAGTGTGATGGTAGACCAGTGCGCTCCAAAAACAAATGGGTAGACTGGTGCGCTCCAAAAACAAATAGATAGACTGGAACGATCCAAAAACAAATGGATAGACCGGTATGGTTCTGCAAGCAGTTAAAAGCCTGGTAGACCAGTACCTCTGCTAAATCCTAAAGAATTGTCACATGACCATCAAACCATGTCCACAAAATAAGCCACGCCCACAGAACCAGTTGTAAAAAAATTTAGAACCCACTCCTGCCTCATAAAATGTCCAGAGTTCCTTGGAGCCAATGTAATTACAAAGCAATCATACATTTAGATAGTTACTATAAAGTAGACCCAAACACAACAATAAGTAGAAAGCCTATTGAAAGTCAGAGTGTATGTCCTGATGAGTGAGATACTTTGCAATTTCAATATTACTTCTGAGGCTAAAAATGCCAAGAAGTCTCATAAATACTTGTCAATTGCCAAGCCCCCAAATTTTCATCATGAGTTTTGCAGATGCTGCAACTGTGGTAAGTGCAAAGATCAATTGTGAGTCACTTTTTTCAGTGCTTTCAAAACTTTGATTATTAAGTAGTTCTAAGTCAAAGATATTTGTTTTTAGGGTTCTAATGCAATCTAGTTAAATTATATTTGATGGTCATTTGTTTAGTAAGAATTTTTAAAAGGCAGATTCATCTATGAACAGTCTTTCATAGTGTTATAAATATTGCACATATGCAATGAGAATGTGTCTTTGAGAATGAAATGCTTGGCCAACATCCCCCATGTCCCTAAACTAGAAGGGTCTATGTGTTTCTGGAGACATTTGGTTGGTCAGTTGAGAAACAGAGCATTGGGCTGGGTTGTTCTTTGGGTCTGAAATGTTATGATCATTCTTAAGTTCTGGTTTATGTAGACCTAGTCATGACCTTGTGGGCCAAATGACTCCATCCGCCAGAAAGAATGGCTGAAATGGACTTACCCTGCATTATAAGACTTTGCCTGCACTTTCTGCAAGCCACATTTTGCTGTCACTGAGACCACTTGGGCATGGAGAGAGAGAAAAGCACCTGGCGGGGTTATTACAAAACTTGGAGTTCATTCTTCTGCAGGGACCAACTCATAATTACAGTCATTTTCTAGCTGTGCGATGAGTGTTTCATCAGGACCTGCTGGGCTCTCTCTCTCTCTCTCTAACCCTCATCAGTCACTACAAGGGCTCTTTAAAGAGACAGCAGCTCTACCAGCAGCAGCCCTCTCCAGTTCATTTTGAACAGATGTGCTTTAATTGGGAAGACATATTTGAACCTCTCAGCTCACAGGAAGCAGGGATCACTGCTTGCCACAAATTGTTTGCTCTCTTTCACAACTGTGTTCCCAGCAGAGGAAAAAATAAAGGTCACGATGCCCTGAGAAGTTTTCCTGCACTGGTGCCACTGAAATAAATGGGAGAGTTGTCCCAGTTTATTCGAACCTGGAACAAAATTTCCTAAAATAAAATAACTATATGTTAGTATCTTCTTGTGCATACAGTGCAAATATGCCATATTCCACTCCACATGCTGCTACATTCCCCATTTTTCAACTGGTGTCTTCCTGGTGTATTGGTCCTGACACATCAGGAGGCCAACCAGTTGCCTCAAAGTGATAAAAGAATATGAATGCTGAGCTGCCTTGATTCTCAATAGCTTCTAGTAAAGAGAAGTAGATGATCAGAGGATTCTGTCCTCCTGCTACAATTTCCATTCTGATAATGTTCAAGAATATTTAAGGATGCAATTGATTTCACCCATGATTTTTTTTCTTGCATTTTCCCTAGGAAAAATATCTGACTTGAAGGGATTGTGATCTTAGGAGAGGAAAAGTATATCACCCATTGTCTCCTTCTTTTTAGCTTCCAAATTCAGCATGCTGGAAGGCCTTAAAAGGCAAAGGAAATGTGCTGGTGGAGGGTCATGGATCTGTTGGATCTAATACTCTTCCAGCCCCTCAGCATGCCTTTCAATACAAGAACCTGTCTTGATTTTGGCTTAAAGCAGGGCTGTTAAACTTGCGGCCCACGGGCCAGATGGCTATGCCCATGCGAAGCCAGATGGCCATGCCTTTTAGCGAAGGGGGGAAAAGTCACGATACATCACATGACGACACCATGACGATGCAAGTTTGACATCGTTTGGCTTAAAAGATTCCAAAACGATCTCCACTCTCCAACCCCTGAAGAAAAAGCATTTAAAAAACCATTTCCTCCTCATTTTGGCTGTACTTGCACAGCTGTACTTTAAATATCTCACAGGTTCCAAAGTCAGACTTGGATTTGAATGGCAGCCTTGCTTGGTTCCACATATATAGCCCATTAGAGCCTTCAAAGTGTTTCTCATTAATTAATCCTTACACCAGTTTTACATGGTGGTTAGATTATTGTTCTCATATTGCAAGTGCAAAAGGGCAACTGTGGTTGGAAAGGAAGGAAACTTATTTTAGTAATTGAACAACTTTGGAGTAAACTTAAAATTACATCTCTTACACCGTGGCCAATCAACCCTGATGAGTTGGAGGTGAGGTCTTTATTATTCTATAGAGTGTGGGACAGAGATTTTTGGCCCAACCTGATGGCCATGTCATCTTAAAGCCACTGATGAGAAAATGGAAAACCCATTTCGATTAAAAGTCACTTTCCAATTACAGAACTCTGCCAGGGCTAAAGTTGACAATGAATAGAACCACTTCTTTCTTCCTTTCCCCTTTTGACTTCTGCTATTCCCTCCTCCCCACTTGTCCTTTTTCTCCCCACTTAGACAATTGCCAGAGAGAGACAGGTGGTTATTGCCAAAGGTCTGAGCTGATTACTCACAATGGAATTTGGAAATTAGAGTAAGGGCCACAGGTTTTCCAACCCTGATTAAGCAAGTTCATGGTTGATGTGAGAAATGAGTCCAGATCTCCTTTATTCTCTAATACTTCTGTTGTATCTTGTGTCAAAGACAAAAACCAGGAAACATGTAATTGGCCAAGAATTAAAGCCATCTCACTTTGTCCCACCCCATCCCATTTTATACACGCAATATCCACACACTACAATGGACTACTTTAATCCCTTTGAGATCACCCTATGACAGTAGCTATGCTCAAGCTCCAGTAAGACTCTCTTTACAAAATGTGTTAATGATATTCATCAGGAGAAGTTTCAAGAAAAACTGCAGGAACATGCTTTCCAGGCCTTGTGACCCTAGTTGTTTCCTGCTTGAGAATGAATACTTGGCCCAAGAGAAATCCCAACAACATCAAGCTGGCAGTTTGGTGGGCCTTTGTTTCTCTCACTAATATAAGGGGACCTAAATCCATTCAGGTAGCTAGTGCCACAAATGTCCAGATGAATATTGACTGGTGAGCTTAAGTAAAGTTCAGTTCTCCTATTGGAAAATAATCTGCCAGGTTTCTCCAATGCAATATAACTTATAATTGATTGCTGCTGACTGGAAATGACACCAAAGAGGATAACCCTGTGTATTGCTATTGATCTCTCATTGCAATTAAACATTAACACATTTAAAGCAGCTTAGTAATCCTTACAATAACCCAGCAAGGTAGTTCAAGGCACCTCAAGGCACCATTCTTCTGTGAGCCTTAAGACCTCAGTAGAGACTAATCATCAATAAAATTTATAAATTAACATTTTTATTTCTAGAATTGCAACCTATTTGGAGAGGGAATTTCATTCCCTTGGGAAATTACATATTAGGACATGACTGAAGAATAGAGAATTCCCCTTGAAAGTAGAATGGGTCTCTGGCCCCAAATCTGAGAGACTACTCCAAGTATTTGGAGCTTGGATTTCTTAGTATAAAAATGGAGACTATGGTGGCTATTTTCTATATACCAGTATATCCCAGATAGTTACGAAAGCACATTAAAAAAAAACAACTATAAAAATATATTTCTTTGGAAAGCATATTCCTGAGCTTGAAAACTCTTTCTCTGTGTCCCAGACTATATATATATCTGGCCATGAAAGAAATGCACTCTGCACATGCTGAGTGGAATCTTCATTATTTTGCAACTTTAGTGGCCTCTATGGGGGAAAGTGCCACATTCACATTTAAGTTTAGGTTTACTAAAGTTTAGTATCTTTAGAGTTAATTATGTTCCCAGCATATTTTATTTTAGAGTAGGGTTTGCACACACACAAAAAAATGCCAGTTTACTCAGAACTGAAATTATTTGAGTTATTAACATATGAATTAATTACTCTAAAATGATGCATTTATTAATTTGCCCCTTTATGTTGCAACTGAGTTTTTTTAGAAATCTCTCTGTGGTGCACCTAAACTTTCAGAAGGCTGCATTTGATGCTGTCGGCTGGGCTCAGCTCTTCATTAGTATCTCAGACCCAAACAGCAGAGGTTGGTATTAGGAAAAAGCAAAACATGAAACAAAATGTTGTCAAAGAAAACATTAAATGAAAACATCCCAATCCAGGTGAGCTGTGGCAGATTCTGGTGCTGGAAAGTTCTGACTGAAATCTTGGTTGAAACCAAGCCTGGTGGTTTCTCTCACTCCCTGGCAGGGGCTGCCCATGGAGCATCAAAGCACAGGATTCATGTCCAGGCCTTGATGGAGAGATGCATCTCTTTTTCTCTCGGCGTCTCAGATGGCTGCCCACATCTCGATCCACAGCTGCCACCCTGCCACCCTGAGCTTAATGAGCCTGTTATAGCACAGCACTCAACCTCCCTCCCTCCTTCTTTCCCTCCCTTTTCCCCTCTTTTTTCCCCTAATCACCACCCTGAAATTCCAGGCTGCTGGCAGGCGCAGCAGAAATCACTTTCTCTATTTTAAAACAACAACAACAACAAAAGGGCAAACGACTGCCAAGAGAAACTTGGAATGGAGCAGAAGGCAGAGAGACTTGGGGAGCCTTAATGATGCTCTGTCAGAAATCCAGCCAACAGCAGGGGAAAAAGAGAGAAAGAAACAAGCTGGGAGAGATGTTCATGTCTCCAACACTAGATCCAGCTACCAGCTTGTTGTTGTGGGGGGTGTTATTTTCACACACCCAGAAAAATCATAGTTTGAAACAACCAGTCAGGAAGAGGCAACCCTTCAATGAGGCTTCTCAGCACCTTTTGAGGTAGGAAGGTGAATGAAGCAAACCGACCTTCATATATGGAGCATCCTTCCAACAGTTTCTCTTAGAAGAACCCAGCAGAAATGAGAATCACCTGACCATGTGCAATTCTTATTTCCTCTTTCCTTATATAAACAAGGATTCAAAGAAGATTTTCAGCTCCAAGCTATCATTTTCAGCCTCTGAAATTTGAAACTGCGTAAGTATGATCAAGTAAAGGCCTAAAAAAGGGAAAGACAGACCAGCACTTGAGCTAAGAACTCATTATGAATAAAAGAACTGCCAAGCCATTAGTCCTTTGCAGGGAGCCTAATAAATGGATCCCAGGGCAGCAGGAAGATTAAATCAGCTTAAACCTAAAAATAAAGCATGCAGATGTTGATATTGCTCTTACTCCAGCAGGGAATCGTGGGGTTTTTTTTCTTTTTAACTCATGAAATGCCACACATTTGTACTATATGATGAAAGTAATAGAGATTACAATTCTGCATATGTTCAGTGGTATTTTAACAGGACAACTTGTTTGCAAAGCTACTGAGAAATAAAATTCATACTTCCAGAATTTGTATATGATTGGAAGTTAAGAAGAATTGGAGATTTTCTTCTTGCACATCGAATGATATATTCCAAGGATGAACAAATCAGAAGCTCAGCATGACTGAATCTTGCTCCTAGGATCCTTTGTGAAGAGTCAGGCTAACAAAGCCTTGTCCTTGCACAGCAGAATCATGTTATCATTTCTCTGAGCAAAAATTAAAAAGAAAGACTTTCTAGCCAGCTCAGACTCTTTATAGGGGGACTCTAGCCAGCTCCCAACTGTAAGGGAAAAAATTCCACTGACTTTAATACAGAGCTTATATAGCATTATTTTAAAATCAGATAACACAGCCGTAGCTAGCCAATGCCTCTGGAAGATATTACTAGCACTGTGATTCCAAAGCAGCATTATGAGGATGAAATCCTGATACAAATGAAAGTCACCAGATTAGGAAAGAAGTGAATGTCTTTTATTGAACATCAAAAATTGGTGTTCAGAGAGAGGCAGGTTCTAATTACTCCACTTATTGATCCACTTTAATAGTAATGGACAGACTACTCCATGTGAATCTGTCTAATCCATTTGTAATAGGGCTCTCTTCTTGCTGAGTTAGTCCTGGCTTAGATTGCATTGTGATAACCTGGAGATATTATGGGCCATTGGATAAGGGGGAGGAGTAGAAATTCTGAACTAAAACCTGCAACTGGGCTGCACTGTATTACACTCCCTTGCATTAGAAAAGAACTCTGATGGAGAAAAGATCAAACTGAACACAGTCCTCCTAAAAGTCCTTGCCTTTCTATGTTAAATTTATACTTGCGATCATTATACAGTATACCAGTAGCTGCTTTAGAAAAAAAACTAATGGGAATGTTCAAACATAAACATTAACACTTGCAGCTTGAGATTAGTACTACCTTATATGCCTCCATTGGTTGTTGTTATTTCATTTTGCAGCATGTACTAGAAGAAATAGTCCACATAGTTTGGAGCAAGTCAAATGCTAGTTGAATAAAGGCAATCATCTTTTTATATGTTCTGATTCTATATACTATCTCATACTGGAAATAAATGTAAAAACTGAACTTGGATAAAAGTAAAACTGTTTAAATTGCATTGACTCCTCTGGTTATCACCTCCTTACATCTCTCCTAACCAGAAAAGAAAGGAGGGCTTCAGTCAAAAGAGGACAAGAAGATTGGTGTGGAGTTTTCAAGAGGGTGGGAAATCAAATCTCCCAAAAGCTCCAAGCAACTCTCTGGAAGCTTCGAAAGCTAAGCTGGCAAGGGCAGGTGGTTGCACAGCTGTGCCATTTGGATCATGCGTTTCCATCAATATTCATGAGGCAGCCTGGCCAATCAGCAGAGTAGCTGTCATTAGTGAGCATCTGGCTAGTGAGAAGAGGCTTGTTCTCTTTTGAGTTTTTCTTTAAAGTGAACTTCTTTTGACATTTTGAGAATGTTCCTCCATAGGTTTCAAAGTCCTCTTCCCATGCCCTCCACCTGTGTGGTTGGCTTAATCCCTTACGCGACAGAGGTCCAAAATGCTCCTGAAATGTAGAACTACAATCTGAGGAGGTTGACAACCAGAATCACATCCCGATACTTTAAAAACATATTGAGTTCCAAATTCCAGTATTGTTGTACATATCCTTCCAACACAATACCCCACAAGATACAGCAGTATATTGGGACTATGTTCCCCTAAATTCCCAGCTAGTATGCTGGTTAGAAATTTCAGTTTGTAGTCCAGCACCTTGAGAAAACAGATCTGGTGTAAATTCCAAACACAAAATAAGCCTGCATACTCAGCTGTGGCCCATATACTATCCTCATTTATATCAAAATCTACTATTTCATAAGCAATGGGAAAGTCCATTGTAGGAAACTTACATTTTGTAGGTGACCTCCTACAAAGTTCTTATATAACAATTAAGTGATAATTGTTACCTAAGTATTCCCTGCTAGAAACACATATCTTCCCTTAGTAGAGATGAAACAGGAAGATATCCATTTTTTTGTATCTCCAATTAATGGTTGCTTTAATTTTGACCATCAGTTTCCAACAAATTATCTTTGAGGTAACAAAGGCATCTGAGGAGAAAAAAATGCCTTAGTATCAGGGCCAGCTCAAAGGAATATGGCATCCCTCAATCACATTGACTGAAAGTGCTACCTCTAGCAAATGCAAAGATTTGCATTTTTAGAATTGGAAGGAGAGATGGTATTGCCTATGGGTCTTAGCTACTTCAAGTCAATCTATTGTGGCACAAGAACTTATTTATGTGTGATGTGGGTGGGTGTGTCTGTCCAAAACAATCCTTGATGAAACTAATAGTGTATTTTGTTTGTCTTCAGGAAAGAAAGGTGCCATGTTTACAGATACTACAAACCTTACATTCTGTGATAACAGATGTGATGGAAAACAAAGAATTAGCTCTAAATGCATCCATTAGATAGGATATCACATGCCTGTTTTTGATGTTTAGCCTAAAGATTACTTGAGGCTTGAAAAGGGCTACTTGTGTGGTGAATTTAATCCTGCCTGAAAAGGGAGCTTTTCTATTTTCTTTCAGTTGGTTATGATTCTTCAAACTCATCTAGTTTTTCGCTTCACTTTTTTCTCTTTTCTTCATAACATATCCTTTTTTTCCTCTTATATCAGCTACATCTTTTCCCCCCAGGTTTTCCATATTTTGCTAGAAGAAAGGCACATATGGGTGTATATATGCAACTATATGTTTCTTTATGTGAGAATAGTTGAAATGTGGGATCTGTTATTTATTTGTATCCCTTTACTTTTACAAATAAGTCAAAGCAGCAAACATATCCAACACACCCTTCCTCCTCCCATTTTCCTCACAAGAACCCTCTGAAGTGAGTTGGGCTGAGACAGTCTAACTGACCCAAAGTCACCCAGCTGACTTTCTACCTAAGTTCAACTAGATCTTATAGTCCCCCAGTTTCTAGCTTTTTGCCTGAACCACTAGACTGAGTGCTGAAACAGGAGTGCGCATGCACAAGGGGAGGAGCACAGGAAACCAGAAGAGCAGCTCCCTGGCGTGCACGTGTGGGAGCACCAGAAACCGGAAGAGCAGTTCACCAGCGCGCATCTGCACACCAGAAAGCTGATTCCGATTTGCGGCGTGCACATGCATGCCGGTCACCTGGTCTTCTGGTTTCTGGCACGCATGAATGCACAAAGACCAACTAGGAACCTGGAAGAGCAACAGGCGACAGCTGGCGTGCCCAGAAAGATGGCTCTGCGTGCACTTCCAGCACGTGTGCCATAGGTTCGCCATCCCGGCATTAGACCAAACTGGCTATCAGTTAATTGTATTAATATGGTAACTTATCTTACAGTTAATTTTAATTAGTAGTTATTATGATAATAACATTCCTTGTCCTGACCATGCCGTTTTGTAAGAGTGGGGCTTCTGGCAAGCATATACCCACATATACTGTATATATGAGAGTGTAACATGCACATATTTACAGGCGGCAGAGAATCTGAATCTGAAGTATTGCTTCCAAATGGATTTGGCAACTCTTAGCTGACAAGATGAACTTGGATCAAGTTTGGTGAGAGAAAGAAGCATAACTGGTTTGAGAACAGCGTGTGTGTTCTTTTAAAAAAATAAATTCAGGGATTTCTTGTAAGCATAATGCACTTATCATAGGACTGACATGTTGTAATTTTATGACAGTACGTTACGGATACTGCTGCTGAATATTACCATTTTGCAACCTGTTGCAGTTTTCTTGATGATCCACATACTGAGAAACATCAACTAAAGGCAATTCTAGTATGGGTTTACTTTATTCTTACTCTACAAACTGTAACATCATGAAAGAAAAGGTGTTTCATTTTCTTCCCAGGTCCTCATCACAAACATTGAAGAAGCTTGAGTAAATCCTCAGATGATGGGAACAGCAGTGAAATCAATGCTTTGATTAAATATATGTTTATACAGGGTCCTATAAAGGTTCCATTGGCTGAAGAAACATGCATTAAGTCAATTTTGAGTCAAGATTTAATATTTCTGGATGTTCATTTTGAACCATATTCTTATGCATATAAAGAAAGTAGATTCCGTTTATATTAAAAGATTTCAGCATTGGAAAAATAAATATATGGTCCCAACAATTTAGAAGTCTACAGGATTAATATTTTACAAGCAAATCACTTACTGACATAGTTTAGATATAAGCTATATCTAATAGTTTATACCTAAACTATGGATAATTATAAAATATGGCAACCATTCGGTGAAATAGTTTGTGAGGATTTATGCACACATGTATGTGTACTGTATATTTCACACATACATAAAAACAGGCCATTTTTAAAAAATTTTATTTTATTTATTTTTTTACTTAGTTTTTCCTAGAGCTTTAAGTATTGTTCCTTTGTGTGTTCTGTAATAAAAGTAAAATTCAAATTAAAAATGACAATCACAAAGTAGAGTGGAAAGAGAAGAATAGGCAATGTACTAGTTCTTTTTAAGTAGTAATTGTTCTGCTGTCATGTACATTTGTTGAGATTGTCATCACAAAAGAAGGGAACACAAAGAAGACAAAAAAACCCTCAAGTACTTTAGTTAAACCAAAAAAAAAAGGCCACTGCCCTTAGGATAAATATTTACTTGTGGCAAAAATTGCCTTATTCCTGTTTCTCTGCCCAGTTTAAAGGACAAAAACTGGGAGAGAGATAACATAGGTCTGATATTTAGCATCTATTGTGTAGTGTGTGGAAATGCAGGGGGAAGGGAAGAAAAAGGAAGGGACTGAAACATCTCAAGCAGGCTCTTGCAAACTCTTCCAGGCTCTTCGAAGTCCATTGATTTAAATTCTGATATTTTGCTCAAAGATCAAACAAGTCAAGTAAGAAATCTGCAAACTAAAATATCTAGACTTATAGAATTGCTGTTTTGCTGCTGCTATAACAATGATACTAATAAGAGGACTTAAGAGGCAGACAAGTACAATTCTTATTTAGTATATTAGATGGGGTTTATTACTGTCTCCTTGTCGAATTGTGTGCTATGTCAAAGCAATGAAATATAGCAAGAATGACTCTTCCCAGGATGTGCACCTAACAACTAAGAATAATACAGACTATCATTCCTCATTTATCTTGTATATTTATAACATGCTCCTCTTAGCAGCACCAGCAATAATGAATTGGGGAGGGAATCTGGCCATTTGTCCCAGCTGTGTATATCTACCAAAGAACCCAGATGTGGATTTGGCATTCATGGCAAGCAGGTGGGCCTTCTGGCACCATCTTAAAAAGAAGTTGTACTACAGGCAAATAGTTTTGATACACCTACAAAAGACAACTGGGGTTTTGTAACAAGCATTATCAGTTATAGATATGGAAGATGAGGGAAGAGAACATAGTCAACAAGCCAGACCACTTTCCTATACAGGATAATTTGTCAAAATATACAAAAAGTTGAGGAAGACTTGAGGATGGATCAAGATGGAAGAACAGAAAAAAGCACACTGGAAAACTACTTCTGCATTCATAAGCTTCAATTCTAATTGTTCAAACATTTCACTGGTCCAGGTTTGTTCACACCCAAGCCACTAGGAATACTCCAAACACTTCTACCTGGAGTTCTAATAATCCAAATAATTTTAAACAAGTGGCAAAAGTTTATGCTGAGCTCCAAAGCACATCCTGAATGGGCTTTTTTATTCTCGCTAATTGTTGATGTGGTGACTTGATGCTGTGGAACCAGCCTGTAGCAGTCCTGTTGGTTCATGGCCATCTTCCTCAGAACACGGACTCTCCAATTTGTTGCCATCTATGCTGACATCACTCCAATGAGAGAGTGGTTCTACGGAGCTTTGGACAAATTGGCTTTCTTCATCAAAACTTGAGCACATACCAGGAGAATTGAGAGCAATAGAAAAAGAAAGAGATATTTAATTTTAAACTGCTGATTCATTCCCAGAGTTCTATTGTTCAGAGTTTCATGGTCTAGAACCATGACCAGAGGTCTATGAGCTTTTTCTGATGTCCAAGTGTTATGCCCCAGTTTCTGAGGTGGCACCAATATCAATGGCAGCATAATGTGCCGTATAATGATCTATATTTTCTCCTGCAATCACACTATATATGCTCAGTTTCAGGGGGATACCGGAAGAGATCTGTTGGTAAGAACTGCTTAAATCAGAACATACTAACAGTAGGGCACAGGTCTAACAGAAAGTTGGCATAACCACAACAGCCTAAGTGGCCAATAGGTTTCAAGCTAGAGGTTCCCTGGCTGTGTCACAGAATGATTAATAAAGCACATTAGATTGTATCCATGGCAAAACATCTATCAGGATAAGGGGGAAAGTACTAATTTAACAATGATATAGTTGAGGACAACAAGTATGGGCTGGGGAATCATATGAAAGTAACATCTTGAGGAGACAGAAAGGGATATTGTCCAGTTTGTTATTTGTGCTGTAATTTGATGCATCTATTGAAATGTCTGGAAGGTAAACATATATCTAAAACTGTCTTCACCATGCATAACTAACTCAGTTTCTTACAGAAACAAACTACCACATTTAACAGATATATATATATATATATATAAAAGAATCCCTTAAAAGGTAATAGATGCTAGGATACTAGACAGTGTGACAAAACCATTTTAACATCTGCTACTCCAAATTCTACATGCAAATAAAACTTGGGATATGGAATAAAAAAGAATGATGATATATTTTTCCAAATGGACTGGATACGTATCATAATCAAATCTGAATGTATTTGGGGATTCCATTAAAATTCCATAGAATCAAAGAAGAAAATGATGCCATAAATTATGGTACAAAAGAATGAGAAATTGGGAGCTTTTTCTGCTAAAATAAATCACATATCTGCCAAAATTAGAGCCTTGGATAGTACAGTGGTCTAAAGCACCCTGTTATTAACATCAGCTGCCTGCAATTATTGCAGGTTCGAATCTCACCAAGGCTCAAGGTTGACTCAGCCTTCCATCCTTTCTAAGGTAGGTAAATTGAGGACCCAGTTTGTGGGGGCAATAAGCTGACTTTGTATAAATATACAAAAGTATGAAGGCTATTGCTTAGCGCATTGTAAGCCGCCCTGAGTCTCCGGAGAAGGGCGGCATATAAATCAAATTTTAAAAAAAAAATAATAATAATACCTGACTGTCATAACTGCTTAATCAAAAGTCCTAGAAGTGATTCTTCATTAAGAAGGAAACAGAACCAGTGTGAGCGAAAGACAGACAGACATGGCAGACAGAAAGTCAACAGTTGAACAGATAAACAACCAATTTCCAGCCAAGTAGTGATCTCCCACTTCCATTTCCTATTAGGTGGGTTAAGAGAAAGAGGAGATTAGCTGTTGGATTCAGCACCAAATGTCTGTGGTCAATCCTTCTAGCTCTACACTCGCATTATTGCTGTGTTTTGAGCCCTAACATACATGCACATTCCAAAGCTCAGATTGTACATGCAATCATACTCCAAGCACATACTTCCCCATCTCATTCTTACCTATGCCTCTGTCATTTCCATGCAACTGAATTATTACAGAGAAGTTAAAGTCCCGTATCTAAGTGTCCCCTCCAGAACTGATTTTGGAATCTGGAAAGCTTTGTTTCTACAGCTTTAGCACAATCTGTATCAGAGATCTTGCAAACAAGGACTGATAAAAAAGTGAGGGAAGCCATGGGCAAGCATAGAAGACAGGAAGTACAAAACATCCTGGAAAAGAAACTGTGATTACTGTCTTCTGGACCATTACATCCGTTCCACTCACCTGTTGCCAAAGTCATGCACAGCCAGCAAAGCTGAATGACTGTCCTCTTGAATCCAACCACAGTTGGACCTGGCATAGTGGAGAATGGCATCAGTGACACTCATAGGGCCCCGACCTTGCACATAAGCTTCAATTTCCGGTACAGAGAGCTGGCTTTGTAGGAAAAGGTGCAGCTGACTATCTGAAAGGAGTACAACATTCTGTACTGTCCTAGAATATGAATAGAAAAATTGGAAATTCTAAGCACAAACGCTACAACAATCAGATCTTAAGAAACAATACTTTCTACTTAAGATCTTAATACCTTTCCTGCTGGCGCACAACTGAGATTCTTATAGACACAGTGACTCTCAAGGTCAGAAGTGAGAATCTACAGTAGAAGAAACACCCCACCCCACCTTTCTTTTTTAAATAATCTGCTGGCAGCCTTGGCCAGCCTTTGTTCATTTCCACTGCAATGTTTCCATTGAGAGGGGGAAAGAATGTGCCAACTATAGTGCTAGCATATAACTCTTCCTGTACTGAAGGAAAGAAATTTTTGTAGCAAATCTATGGATTTCTCCATCCACGCTGGCATGCTTTTCCCACCATTGTTAGAGTCCTAATAGTAGAGCTGCTGTGGCATCAAAGCTTTCTGCCACTGTAAGGGGAATACTGTCAATTATTGATTTGTTCCTACAGCTGCAGAAGGGGAGATCAATATCACTCCTAGGAAATTCCTAGGAAATTTGCCAGGACCATTGAACTGTATTTGAGATCTGTCTTTTTTGACAGGCTTTGGGTTTTCCAAGATTTTTTACCTATATGTCAACTTTTTCTTGTCTTATTTTTTTATTTTGCTCTTTTTAAAAAAAACAACTAAGCTATAAGTTTGCCTGAGTGGCGTAGCAGGCTAATGCCTCCTATTAAGGCAGCATTTAACATCCAGCTGCCTGCAATTACTGCGAGTTGTAATCTCACCAGGCTCAAGGTTGACTCAGCCTTCCATCCTTTCTAAGGTGGGTAAAATGAGGACCCAGACTGTGGGGGCAATAAGCTGACTTTGTATAAATATACAAAAAGTATGAAGGCTATTGCTTAACGCATTGTAAGCAGCCCTGAGTCTCCGGAGAAAGGCGGCATATAAATATAATTAAATAAATAAATAAATTAAAAGTTTGATTGTTCACATAAATTGAAACTATCTTGATTATGTTATCTTTCCCCCACCATTATAAACTTGATGATAAATTCTAATCGGGTGGGATCCAGAAAATCTTCTATCTCCAATAATAATCCTGTTCCCCAGTTTCCACTCACTTCTCCAAGAACTGTTGCAATCCTTGTCTTCGTTTCTCAATGAATTCATCAGTGTTGCCTGCGAAGAAAGTAGATTTCCCTGGAAGTTCTGGGACAGGCCTAGAGGATATGAGGGAGAAGTTTACATACATATAAAAATATATATCTCCTTGAGGATGCATCCACAATAAAAAGTAATTAGCAATCTTCTGCTACTCCGTGAGCTTGTTCTTCACTAAAATAGGTGTTACCATTCTATTAAAAGCCTATTTCCATCAAGGTTTGGAACCTACAGTGAAGCTAATTTAATTCCGTAGCAATGCTGACGAAGAAGAATGTATCTTCTCCAAGAGTTGGATTTCTGGATCATTAACAGTTCTCTCTGCAAAAATTCAAATCCTCTGCAAGCTCAAGCAGTACCTTCAAACAGTATTGTGCTATATCCATATGATGGATTTATGAAAAAGTTTCTGGCGATGGTTCCAAGAAGATAGGACAAGGTTAGGGATCTTCTCCCCTGAAAGTTTATAAATTGCATTTTGCAATAAAATCAACAAGCTCATTAAGCTTTCTTGGAAATGCATAAAATGAAAAGTAAAATCCAAAATATAAAACCATCATTATCTTTTGGATTGCCAATAGTCCTCCATGAAAGACCTCAATTTACTAAATTTTCACCTCAGAAATTCACTCTAGGTCTGTCTATATGCAGATCATGTACTCTGACAATGAGCTACAGCTCTTTGCTAAGGTCTATTCAGTTTTAATACATAATTATATATGTATTAAGCATATTTTCAACATTGACATTTCTAAGGTAAGTTTAAAAGTGTCAGCGTTAGCACTAGTGCAAAAATTATATTTGTTTATCACTGAAATATTTTCAAATGATGTGCTTTGATGTGCTTTAGGTCACTATTAAAAAAACACAATCTCACACTTACACCAAGCCAGCATTTTTTTGGAGCTGTTTCTTTAACCACACAAACTCACGATATCGTCTGCGCACACAAGATGTCTTGGCTGTGAAAGCTTTACTATTAGTCTGTAGAATAAGAAGAAAGATTATTGTTGATACAAGGTTTGTTCCGCCTGTTTTTTTTCTCTCCAAATTCCTTTCTATACTGTCTCCCTCTGCTGGCTGCTGTGTTAATAGAGAATTGCTATGATAAACAGCTTTTATCATAGCATGTTTTGGTTTTAAGAGTGAATTTTGATTAAAAGTCATTTTTTTTAAAAAAAATCATTTGATTTTCTTTTTTAATTGATTTTTATTGAAAATTTTTATGCAGAAATAAAAGGAATACAGATTTAAGAAAAACAAGTAAAGAAAACTAGTAAATAAAGAAAAAGAAAAAAGTATAAAGTAGCTTTCAGTTTCGTTTATATCAGTTACAAATAAATGCATTGCCTGTCTTCCTCTTTAAAGTTACATCATGATTCTCTTGTCATGTTTTACTCTTTCTATTTAATTTGATTTTCAAAGAGTTTCATACTGTGCAATGTAAGAAGTGGGGAAACAATAGATTAAAGTTGGTTGCAATTTCTAATAATAATTCAAGGAAGAGTCCATGAAACCAAAGTTCTGTCTATTCCAGTCAGTCAGATGCTGCAGGGAAGTTCACAACTGGAACATAACAATACAGATAGTCCTTGACTTACAACCATTCATTTATTGACCATTCAAAGTTACAACGGCACTGAAAATAGTGATTTATTACTATTTTTCACACTTATGACATAACCATGATCATGCAATCAAAATTCAGATGCTTGGCAAGTGGCATGTATTTATGACGGCTGCAATGTTGCTGGTTCATGTTATCACCTTTTATGACAAGCGAAGTCAAGATTCATTTAACAACCATGTTACTAACTTAAAAACTGCAGTGATTCACTTAACAACTGTGACAGGAAATGTCATTAAATGGGGCAAAACTTACTTAACAACTTGTCTTGCTTAGCAACAGAAATTTTGGTCACAATTGTGGTCGAAAATCCAGGTGTACATGTATTGTCTCCCATTCCGACTAATAGTCCAATCCCTGTTTCTGCCCCTAAAGCTAGCCAGCCTTTCTGTCCACGCTGAAACTATACATATTTACTTCTCTTCCTTCAAAGCTCATTCAGAAGACAATGGGGCAATCTGCATTCCCTGTTTCATGGTTCCTAGTTAGCCATTAAATAACAACAGCAATAGCACTTAGACTTATATACCACTTCACAGCGCTTTACAGCACTCTCTTAGCATTTACAGGGTCAGCATATTGCCCCAAAAAATCTGGGTCCCCATTTTACCGACCTCAGAAGGACGGTAGACTGAGTCAATCTTAAATCAGTCAGAATAGAAGGAATTAAACTCTTGGCAATGTAAGCAGAGTTAGCCTGCAATACTGTATTCTAACCACTGCACCACCATGGCTCAGTGGTTCACGCATCCAAAAAATGCCAGAAAATACCAGTTTTATGATTTTCAGGGGGAACCAGGGAAAATAGTTGCAGTACACCTCAAGTAGGCATAGCATGTCTACAAAGGTAATAATCCCTACCAAATGGGTGGAAAAAGAAATGGTTCAAAAACGGCTGCCTCCCTGGCCTCAGCAACGTTAAGATGTATGAACTTCAACTCCCAGAATTCTTTCTCTTCTGGGAGCTGAACTCCACACATTTTAAACGTTGCTCTAAAGAGAAGCAACTTTCCCATGCTTGTAAAGTACAACAGTTTGCAGAAGGAAAGAATAATGGGGAGTTCCCCCCCCTTTTTTTTGCTACTTCTGCACTAAGTAAGTTACAAGTAATAGGATGACTTTTCCACAGAAGTAAAAAATCAAGCACAAGTTTTTTTCCCCATATCAATAGCAGCTGTTTTGTTTCATTATCTGGTGCTCTGCCAAGCATGCAAGAAAATATTTTTTCATCAAGGAGAGAAGTAACCTAGAACTAAGGAGAATTTTCCTAACAATGAGAACAATTAACCAGCTCCCCTTCAAAAGTTGTGACCTTCATCCCTGGAGGTTTTTTAGATAGATACAGTAGTGGGATTCATCTGGTTAGCACCGGTTCGGTACAACCGATACTTAATTTTTTGCTGAGTTTGGCGAACCGGTTAGACGTATTCCAGAAAATCTGTGTTCCAGGACACGTCTGGTTTTCGTTCAACTTCCTTCCAGGTGGGGGGAAAAAAACCCTCTCCAAAAGTCCGAGAGGAGCGGCAGAAACCTTCAATCACATCACTTAGCCGAAAACTGTTTCAGGCAGTGGGAGCAGGGCCTGCACATAAGGCGGCACCCCAGAGCCAAAATGCCAGCGGAGCACTAATGGGTCAGGGAGGTTGCTGAAGTGAGCGGGCATCCTACCTGCAGCGCCCATGCCGGCTGCCCCTTTCCAGTCAGAGCTGGAATGCCGCTGCGTTTAAGTGCCAGTAGATGCCAGCCTTTCCTCCAGTGGGCCTGGGCACTGCTGGAGACGGGCTCATTTCAGCACCCAGATGCCCTCGCTTCCCCCAAGCATTTCTTTGCCTACCTGATTTCCAGGTCTGTGGAATTTCTCCATCGCGTTTCTCGCCATTGCATGCAGGAAACAAAAGTTTGAGAGAGAAAAACAAATCAATCAATCAATTCCAACTTTTCGTGGGAAAAAAAAAGATCTTGTGAAGTTGGAACTGATTGATTTAACTTTTTTTTAGTCCCACAAACTTGTTTCCCTGCACAAGACGGCAAGAAACGCAACAGAGAAACCAACAGACCTGGAAATTAGGTAGGCAAAGAAATGCTTGGGGGAAACAAGGGCATCTGGGTGGTGCTGGGTGAGGCAAGCTCTGCAGTGCGCCGCTGCAATGGAGAAACAGGAAACGGAGCAGTCAGCCAAGGGAAGGAGGATGCCACTTTCCCTCTTTCTTTTCACTGCTCCTCCTTCCCTTGTGCCAGCCGCTCCATTTCCCATTTCTCCATTGCAGCGTAGCACCCAGGATCCACTTCAATAGTGGGGTGGGGTGAGGGGGTGTAATTTAACAACTTGTTTGCCCAGGTTCAAGATGGTCATTGCTGGAGGCTCATCCCATGTGTGGTGGAGCTGGAGAATGGGGATGGACCACGCCTCCCACAACAGCCAACCTGACCCTGGGTGAACCAGTTGTTAAAATTATTTGAATCCCACCACTGGATAGCTACTTGTGTGGATTGGTACAGGGTCTCCTGCTTGTGCAGATGGTTGGACTAGAAGACCTCAAAAGGTCTCTTCCAACTATGTTAATCTGTTCTGTTACTTACTGCTGTTTTTTTCCAGTGTTTCTATACTTACATGGAGAAATATTTTGTAATCCACATAAGAATTCCATGAGCCCTCATTTTGTATGCGAGGATCTTGGACACGCACAGTAGTCAGCTCCTGGGTTCAGACCCAGAGAGAAAAAATACATCTTTAGAGTCCACTTAATTTGTAACACTTCTCTAAATGTTAGGGCCTAAACCAGAGAGATTTCCCCCTTTTTCAGCCAAAAGAATTAAATGCATAAACAGAAGCTCATTATGATTGTACAAAAGCTTTACTATATTAAGATCAAAAGGCTGTAAAAAGAGACTCAGGCAGATTTCTCAAGCATTGGAAAAAAGAAATAAATATACGAAGTCTAATAACTATTTGATAAACACGATTATGCTTTTCCAATAGTTATTATGGGGAATTTATGACTTTCTGGATGTCATTAGGATTCCAAACCCATCCTTGCCCAGCCAGAAAGGTCAATGATCAGAGAGAACAAATATTTATAGGGCCACACCTAGCCTAATTAAACTTATGCAAGCTAAACACAGCTAACCACAAGTTAATTAAATTTTTACATGAAGATGAAGTTCTTGAATCTTAAACATAGATGCCCAGTATTATAACCAGATGGCCCACCATATTACAAAGGTCTGCAATTATGTCTGTTTTTATTATCAATAAGAATATAAATACTAATATTATTATGTCCCTGCTTCACTTCATTTGGAAGAATTGAGGAACAAGAAAACAGGACTTGATCTATTGCCTCAGGGATAAAACAGAGGAATAATGCAATGTTCAGCCCAGCCATCACCAAACTTGTACGCTTCAAAACAAAATGCTTAGCCAAAGTTTCAAGTCAAGCACATATAAAGGATGAATGGATAAGGAAAGCTTGGCTAACGTACACAAAGCATAATTTGTTCAACTATATTTATTTTGAATATTCAAAACATAGGGTGAAGCTGAGCTGTGGGCAATCGTTGTGAGAGAACGAATCATTGTGAGAGAAATCGGTGTGTAAGTTTCTGTCCTCATGTCTGTGGTAAAAAGGCAGCCAGAGAGATATAAATACATGCTATGAGGATGGCATTCAGGCAAAACAACATGTCTTATTCAAAATATCTCACCATGGTCTCATGTATATTTAGGTACTTTTTCTCCAGGGGCATTTGCATGATTCAGCTTTCTGCCACCATATAAATCAGTGCACATATATGTAGGTGTAGGTGGGAGGAGCTTTTATAGATTCTGACTTAAGCTATAGATCCTTAAACTTTTCTATGGCTGTGCACAGAAGTTTTCTTATTCAAAATTATTTGCTTTAAGCATGAATATAAAGTGGAAAACAATGCTTGGAAATAAAGTGTCCTCACATTTTGGAACAATCTTTGCCAATATTGCTTTAGCCTCTATTATTTCACCATATTCAGTCAAACGTTGAGCTATTAAAAACTATTTTCCTCCTTGGAGGCTGACTGCAGATATTTTCAGAATGGGTGAAATAGAAAATAGCTCATATGGTATGTCTGCTAATGCCAATAGTCTTACCTCTTGTTCTTGATATTCCAACATATTATTTTCACAACTTTAAGATAGAAACATCTGGGGGCGGGGGGGGGGGGGAAAGGACATACAATTAATACCAGAGCATTAATTATCCATGAACTATCTGCATTTCATCCACCTATTTACTAAATAAAATCAGATCCTGTTCTGGAAATGGAGTAAGGGAGAGTAAATGGAATATTTCAGATAAACATTAGTTTCTAGAACAGAAGAACAAAGCTATATTCAGATTATATTCCAAAGCTGTCCACTAAAGAGTTAGTTTACCTGCTTTTATTGAAACAAGGACAGGAACAAGGGAATTTCACTTTGGGCTTTTTTTTTAATTTAATTTTTACTGTTTAAAAAAGAAAAGAGAGAAAAGAAAAGAGAAAAACACAAAGATAGTTATAATGCAAATACTTACACAACTACATATAAAAATGTGCCTAATATGACAAAACGTAGCAATTAGCTTACAATTTTATATATACTCATTAAATGTAAGTATTATTAAGCACACATAAATTTTTAATACATTTGTATAAACGTCATTTTCTAACTTACTGTATTTTGTGCAAATGAGTTCCATATTTCATTATAACTGACCCTAGAAAGTCTATCAGCAATCCATTCATTGGTGGCAGATGCCCTCAGATCTTCAATCCATTGAGTGAATGGGCCAAACTTGGGTTTAGTACATATAAAATTCTTTTGGATAGTGAGAAGAAAACTGCCTGGCCAGTTATGAATCAGGCAGAGAAAACCTGTGCCAATTCAGAGGTTGCTGAGTAACAACTCCCAGCATTCTTTACCATTGGCCAACCTGACTGGGTGTGGTGAAAACTGCAATCACAAATATCCAGAGGACCACAATCTTCCTCTTATTTTCTAAAATAATATTTTTTCTACATTCACTCCACTTTCCTACATTTCTTTCTTTTTTATAGTAATTGGAAAGCCAGACAGCAATGTCTGCATCTAATTTTTTGCTACTTTGGAAGACAATAGAGCACTGAAGAACAGATTAAGTTAGGAAGATAAGCGAAGAGATAAGACCTAAATGGGATGCCTGGTGTATTTCAAGCTAAATTGGGAAGAAGGGAGGGGGGTTGGGGTGGGGTGGAAGAGAGAGGAAACAATGCTATTGGGACAACCTACAATGTCCTACAAAAAGAAAATAATTGTTTCAATCTGAATAATTCAATTCAGTCTTGCAAGGCCAATATTTTTTCACGACAGAATTCGATAGAGCCCAAAACTAACTTGTGCATCCTCCATAAACCTAGTAGTTCTCCAGAAACAGATTCAGTCTCAACATCTTAATGCTTTCGTTTCTAGAGACCAAGAAGAATGCAAGCACTTGTTCTAGCTTGACAGATACAAGGGGAGTTTGTTAAGGAGACATTTTCCAATGCAAGCAAGCGCCAACATGTATTCCATACATTTTTTTGCATCTGATTCAAAAGATCACAGGAGTACACACAAATCGTAATCCTCATTTATTCAGCCACACAAACAAGAAAGCAAAACATAAAGTTGGCTAAATTAAGCTTAACAGAATTTGCTTTAACTTGAATTCTGGCATTTAAGGGGATAAGGAATGGGGTGGATAGGTAACAGACCAAATGATTCATGACTTTATGATATGACTCTAAAAAAAAGTAAAGGGAAAACCGTAAGCATCCCATTGAGAAAAATTGAAAAAAACTATGCATGCCCATGTTTATCTTAAGTCGTCCTATACTTGGCTTCATTGCATGATCCCTATCAGCCTTGCCTTGGGATTCTCAGCACAAAGTTCCACAAAATTATTCTTAAATCATAATCTCAATCAGCAGTACCCTTGCCTACTTTCTGACATATTCCAGTTTTGTTTTTAATCCTTGGATGTACAAAATACATGTCCTAAATCTCATTCTTTCTACTGAAATTCAATGACAATCACATATAATTTTAAGCTGTTCATCCGTAAGAGTAGTGAGAAAAGCATACCACAAGAGTGCTGCAGCAGGTAAAAATTGCTTCCTTCTGGTTAATATCCTACATGGCGGAAGTAGCAGCATTTGGAATCCATTTCCCTGTGAGCCTGAAAGATATAATATAATAAACCCCAACGCTATTAGATCTCATGGGAGATTTAATACTGATGTGTTTTCGTACCATTTGAGCTGGAAAAAAAGACATTTAACTATAGTTACGTGTGTCTGAAGACATAGAGATAGAGCTGAACCCAGGAGGGTTTTGGGGTGGGGCAGGGATTTGGATTAGGCAAAATGGCTTGCATGGGCCTTCTCCCCTTATCGCTGCTGTCATCACTACCCATTCCCTTGTCCTTCTTCACTGTTCCAGATGGGGAAAATGAGCAGGAGTTGTTATTCTTTGCTCCTACCAGTATTTCCTTCTTTAAAATAAATAAAGAGGAATAACAAAGGGATCCCAAATTTAGTGGTAGTGCTATTGAGCATTAAAGTGATTCCAAGCTCTCATATTAGGATTATACAGAAGCCATTTTCAGTACTCACTATCTAGATACGTTTAGATCTGGATTGGCCATTAAATAGTGCCTTTTGACATTATTTAGAAACATAGGTCATTAGGTATTATTGAAAAGTTGAAAATATTTCTAAAGAGATTGTACAAGTTGCCTGGGAAACCTGATTGACCGAAGTAGGGGTAGGGTGGTAGAAGCCCTTCCTAGGTTTTGAACACCCTGTAGGAAGTTAGCACACACACCCCTCTCCTAGAAGGATGAACTATTCTAGGAAATATTAAAAAGGCAGGATATTATACTTCCCTGGATGAGAAAAGGAGAAACATGTTCTTGGAAAGCAGCCGCCACCTTTGTTAATAGCCCCAGAAAGACTGGTGCCAACCTATTTACAAGACAAAAGACTGGGCCAGTCTATCTACAAAACAAAAGACCTTCACCCTCAGGACATGATAGGATTAGCCCTCACTCAAGATCCAAACCAGGACAAAGCCATTAAGCCATAATAGGAATTTCCCAAAGCCCCTTCATTACATCACCCAGCAAGATTCAACCAAGCCTGGAACTCAAGACAACCTACAAAGGTAGCCCTGCATGGCCCCATGGAAGTCTGACAACCAATCAGAATACATTTCTTACACAGGAACAGGAAACTTCAAGGCAGGTCCCAAGAGAGAGTATAAATTTCTCTCTCTCTCTCTCTCTCTCTCACCCATGTGCTCAATTGCATAGGACCTCAAACCATGTGGTCCTGTCCACCATTAAACCATCTTTCCAAACAGTCTCCATGTTTCCAGTGTCTTTCTTCCCACTTGGAACTGAACCCAGATGGACATTTCTTCCAACAACCCATAGCCAGTCCAATCAATGCCAAGAAACCTTGTAATTTTTTTTTACATATAGGGAGGGCATCCAGTTACATACTCTTGAATTAGAAATAATTTTTATATTCTTGTTTTTCAGACTTGACACATAAACTTCAACTCCTAGAATTCTGGGAGTTGAAGTTCACACATCTTAAAAGTTGTTGAGGTTGAGAAACACTGCATTGTATATTCTCCAGTGTGGTGTTCTTCATTATCCAAGTCAGTATAGCTATGCAGAACAGGACTTCTGGTGTTAACTTTCTCAAGAGCCTCAATTCTTTAGAATTCCCCAGATCAGAAAATGGTATGCTAGATTTAAATAGACAAAACATAAAATACTTTAAAGCCAGTAAATAGCTTCTAAGGTTAACTAAGAGGGACTTTTATTCTTCCTGTACCCTCAGTTAAGTGCAAATTAGGTTGTTCTGCCCTTCAATTGACTTGCAAAATACTTCATTATGCCATCTAATCTCCCAGTTGGGCTGTTAAGTAGGACAAACTGACCAATTTTATTTTCAAGTGTTCTCTGCCAATAAAGACAATGCTGACAGAAATGATATTATGGGGAACATGAGCTCCCCAAAATAAAGAATGAGGGACAGACATGAAGATTTAATCCCCAAGCTGCAGATAAGAATTTAAACCAGCCTTCTCACAACCATTTCCCTTCTGATCTACTGGACTTCCAGTTCTCCTAATTACCAGCCAGCAGCCTGTTGGCCTTTCTGCCTGGGAATTAGAGAAGTTGAAATCCACATTGTAAAGTACCATTTTGAAAAGGCAGTTTAAAGCTTGGGCTGTCAGTGCCAATCTGCCTGTAGACTGTTTTCTTTGCACCTGCAAATCTCCTTGCCTCAGCCAATATTATTTTTTATGTTATTTTAATTAAACTATATAAATTGGGTGCAAAGCAGTGCACCAGCCTCAAACATAATTTGTTTCCAACCATGCATTGCAGTCCCACATAGATCTCAGAAAATTGTTTATAAAATTAAAAGGAGAGAGAGAGAGAGAGATTGGGGGGGGGGGAGCCCAGCACTGCACGGCTCTTTGCTTGAATGAGAGCTTCCCAAAACAAATAAGCAAACAGGATAAACTAAAGTAAGAGAGAAACTTGAGAGAGAAGAATGGCTGATGGAAAACAACCTCACCAGTTTTCCTTCTGAAAAACAGGTATTTTCTGTTTAGCCAAATGCGAACCACAACAACCTTTCTGAGTGTGTTCCTGACATGCACTCAAAAGCTTCAAGTACTTCCACTGACCTAAAAATGTGGGCTTGGCTTAAAGAAGGAGTTCTTACTTGAAGTCTACCAACCCTTTTATGAAATCTTGGGGGGGGGGGGGAATAAGGGGGGGAAATTACACAAGTTTATTTTCTGTACCCTCTCCCTGAAATTTACCTTTTCATTCAAATGTTTAAGTAGGCAACAAAACAATGTATGGACTTGAGACTCCAAAAATATCTAATGGACGAACCGGTAGTGGCGGCGGCGGGAGGCTCCGCCCACCTGCCCGGACATTATCACAGACGCTCTGTGCATGCGCAGAAGCGCCACAAACTCTCCTGATTCTGAACTGGTAGTGAAGATAAGTGGAACCCATTACTGTCTTACAATATACTGTCTTGTAATTGATTTAGTTGAATATTATTATATTTAGTTTTTTGCAAAAACGGGGCACACAAAGGGTTTAGGTGGCCTGCACCGTGCTCCTGGGGGTCCTAGAGGGCAAAAACGTGATGCATGGTGGGTTTGGGAAGCCAAAAACAGGCCCGTTTTCATGCATAGCGTTTTTGCCCTCCCCAGACCCCAGGAGCACTCTGCAGGCCATGCAAACCCTCTGCATGCCCCATTTTTGGCTTCCCAAACCCTCTGCATGCCCCGTTTTTACAAAACACGGGGCCATTTTGGCAAAAACGGGGCACCCAGAGGGTTTGGGAGGCCTGCAGCGTGCTCCGGGGGCTGGGGAGGGCAAAATGCAATGTGTGGAGGATGTGGGAGGCTAAAAGTGGGTCCATTTTTCACAAAAACAGGGCACGCAGAGGGTTTGGGATGCCTGCAGAGTGCTCTTCAGGGCTGGGAAGGGCAAAAATGCAGTGTGTGGGGGGTTTGGGAGGCCAAAAAAAGGCCTGTTTTTTGTGAAAACTGGCCCATTTCTCGCAAATATAGGGCGCGCAGAGGGTTTGGATGGCCTGCAGAGTGCTCCTGGGGGCTGGGGAGGACAAAAACGTGACTCATGAAAAACGGGTTTGTTTTTGGCCTCCCAAACCCCCCACGCGTCACGTTTTTGCCCTTCCCAGCCCCCAGGAACACTCTGCAGGCCTCCCAAACCTCTGTGCACCCTGGTTTTGCGAAAAACAGCCGTTTTCACAAAAAACAGACCCATTTTTGCCCTCCCAAACCCCCCACGCACCACATTTTTGTCCTCCCCAGGAGCACTCTGCAAGCCCCAGAAACCTTATGTGCATTCCATTTTTGCAAAAAACAGCCCTGTTTTTGGCAAAAATGGGACCCGCGGGGCAGGCTTTCGGGAAGCTAAAGATGGCTGTATTTGGTGTATTAGACAAACAAACATTTCCACCCTCTTTTAGGACGGGAAAAAGTGTACCTTATACTCCGAAAAATACGGTACTTCCAGTATGATCACAATATATCACCTTTGCAGTTACACTACTTCTACTGGACCTCTGAATACCTACTTCAGTATCAATTCATTTCCAAAGCTGAAGGAAAAAAAGAAGCATCTAGCTACACACAGGTTTCCCTTAATTACTGAAAAAACCCACAACTTTCCCCAAAGTTCCTATTATCAGGTCAAAAATTCAAGTCAAAAGGGCTTGATTCACACAAGGAATGGAGCTCAGCATTCCTTCTTTTAGAAGGTAAGCCCTCCCTAACTTCAACTTCCATTTACCCTTATTGGCTGGATTTGTTCAGTAAGATGTATTAACCTGAAATAGAACAGGAAAGATATGGCACAAAATATTGTAGAAACTCAACCCCTGTTGCAATGTGCTATGCAAACTGCGCCATCTCCCTATACCTCTATATGGTTCACCTGGCTGGGAACAACAGCATGCAATGCGAATATAACTATAGGTTGTTGACTTACAACTATTCATTTAGTCACAGTTCGAAGTTATAACATATTGAAAAAGGGATTTATGACCATATTTCATACTTATGACTGTTGCAGCATCCCCATGATAAAAATTAAGACACGTGTCAACTGCCATATATTTGATATTTGCAATGTGTGTGTCATGTGATCATCTTTTGTGACCTTCTGACAAATGAAGTCAATGGGGAAGCCAGATTCACTTAACCACCGTGTTATTAATGTAACAACTGCAGTGATTCACTTCACAACTGTGGCAAGAAAGTTCAAAAAATGGCGCAAAGCTCACTTAACAACTTGTCTTGCTTAGCAATGGAAATTATGGGCTCAATTGTGGTGATAAGTCAAGGACTCTCTGTAGTTTAGGATTTTGGTTGTAAGAACCCAGTTACTAAACATATCTCCTTGAGAGCATAAACCAGCCTTTTCCAGGTTGTTATTTTTCCATTTCTTGGCCTACAATGATCCAACCAACAACTGAAAATCACAGTATTAGGGGGAAACATGCCCTTTGTTCAAATGTGAGTTTTAGTAGATGGTCACTGACTTCCCTCAGGACAATATTAGCCAAGATGTTAACACATCCTGGCAGTTAGATGAAGGGGAAGGAATTCACACTGCAGTGCTAATCCCTGTAACAACCCGGTTTAGAGTTCTTTTTATTCACTTTGGGCATTGTGTGTCCTACCCCACAATGCTTGATAAAAAGAGAACCCAAGGATCCCTGCTGATTGCTCCCACCAAAAGTTAGGCATTTACCCATCAGTCTTCCAACTTCCAGGAACATAAACTGTCTGTTTTTGAGACAAATGTCCCCTTCCAATTGCCTGTTAGTAGCAGATGCTCAGAATCTGAGAACAATCAGCTGTTGTCTTTTCTGAACACCAAATAAACAGGTTGGGTTTCTGGAAAGTTTTTTGTGACCTGCCCTTTCCAGCAGGATCCGGGGAGTCCCTTCCTGCCTATGTACAGTTATTTCCATCTTGGCCTTTTCCTCCTCCACTCTGTCACCAACAAGTGGACCCCACCCGTGAGTGGGATTAGCTTCAAGAGGAGGGCGGGGTGGAAGCTTTCCTAGGGCCATCTGTCTGCCAGGAAAAAGAAGGGAAGCCCACGCAATGCCCACCACCTTTTTGCAGAAAAGTCACCGTCAGGGCCCTCTGAGTAACCCCACCCACTCGTCCTAGCGAACTTTAGTCCCCAGCAGGAAAAAGGGCTGCTTAGTAGCAAATAGTGGGACAACTTTTCCCCTTCAGGCATATTGGGCTGCAGCAGCCCCATCAACGCCAGCCGACACGACCTGTTTGAAGAAAGCTGTGTCCAAGTGTGAAACTAGGTTTCTGCACTCAATGCACTTCTTTGCGCTTGCCGGCTTAAGATCGCCATCCCAATAACCATCACCTCTCCAACCCACCCTTCCCTATAGCCCATCTGTTTTATGTGCTAAACTGTCGACATACATGCTCTGGATTCTCTCCAAAAGGCACCACCTGCACTGACAACCACTTTTATATTCGCTCTGCCGCTGCCACCTCGTTTGGTCGGGAACAGCCTTTCTTTACTCACGTTCTCCACTTTTTTTTCCTCCCTCGCTATTTCTGCATTTTCTTAAAAACAAATAATGGGAATTACTCTGCTAATTCTTGTGTTTCAGATCCTGGAACCTGCAGCTAGGCTTCCTCTTACTTTGCAACCTTCCCGCTTTTCTTACCAAAGCTTCTGAATTAGATGCGTCCCCTTTAAGACAACCCAAGCTCCACTGCTGGCTTCCTCTCATGGTTTTTTAAAATCATCTTTCCAATGACCTAGCTTCCGTTTAAAGATGAAAGCCGCAGGGGCTGTTGGGAAACGTAGTTCCGATTCTGAGCCAAAGGTAGTAACTTGTACGAATAAACTTTCATCTCTGTGTTTTGGTTTTCATGAGTCTTATTAATCCACGTTTAGGATTTGGCTTAGTTACTAAATATACCTGCTTGAGAGCATAAACCAGCGCTTTCCTCTCTGCTGTTTTCCCATTTCTTGGCCTTCAGAATTAAATCCTGTTTAGACATCTTTCACCTACCCGGCTAGTCGATATTAAAATGATACTTGTAGCGCTCGATACAAATAGAAAATCTACCATCCCAATTTTGTTAGGACTTAAGAAATTGGATTTGGAATACAAACTTCTACAGGAATGTATGCTCTCGTTAAACAGCAAACCTATATCCTTACAGTAATTGAAAGTAAATGCTGTGCAAAATAGTCAAGATTTCTGAGTAAATGTCAATCAAAGGAAGCAAGGAATAAACTTGCTTCCCCCTAAATTAGAGAAGGAAATGTACTAAAACGAATGACAGAGCAGGTGGCCATTTAAATCAGGCTTCTTAATAAACACTGCAACTGCCTGTGTACATTTTTATATTGTTTTCCTAGGCTATTGGGAAATGTTTTCATGGGAGAAGGGAGCTATATTTTATGTTGGAAGCACTCTTCTCAGCAACTCTCTTATTTAGAGAGGAGCTGAACATTTTTATTCTGCCAATCCACTCAGTTGCCTGCATGGGTGTCCATGTAATTCTTTCATGTAATTCCTAATCTTAAAAAAAAAGAAAGCTGGTACTTAAACATAGACTGAATTGAAATAAATTGATTTCTATATAATGCGTAAGAAAACATTTTACTTTAGAATGAACACAGGGATATATTTATATAGGAGTCACTAGCAACATATAGTGCATGTGGTGACTATGCATGAAGGAAAAAAGCATCTGTAAATGCTCTAAGGAGTGATTTGATGTGTTGGATCCTATTTCAAATAAAAAGCATATTATACAATCTGTTTTAGAAATCTCACTGGAATGGTCTGAATTCTGCATCCTAGTCCTCAAATCTCACAATCAAAAGCATTCTGTTATAAAGTCACTTTAATTGATAATTTTCTTTTTGAGTATTTTCATTTTATTCCAAACTTCAGTTCTAGCATTATTTCCTATTAATTGCAATAGTTATGTTGTAATATAGTAGTTACATTAATTTATTTTGATTCAAAGCTATCTTTGACTTAAAGCTTTGAATACATTACAGCATAACCTTTTGTAGACTATAAACCAACTTTATTAGATGTATGAAATATTATAATAGTTTAAGACACGGGTGTCCAACTTTTTGGCTTGCCTAGGTCTCATTAAGAGGAATTGTCTCGGGCCACATATATAATACGATGAATATATATAAATAACAAACTTCCTTTATTGTTATCTTGAGGGGCCGCATTACTAGCTGTCCAGGGCCACATGTGGGCTGCAGGTTGAGCACACTTGTTTAAGATGATACAGATACATTCATGAGATTGAGCGGGATGGAAAAAAGAAGAACAAGGAGTGAGGTGAATGGATTGTTGATAGGTGCAATGATGATAATAACTTTATTAACAGTAGCCACCCATGACTGTTTAAAATATATTCTTCCATAACAAATTGATCTATTATCTATGGTTATCATAAAGTCAGTGAAAGAATATATTTGAATCATAGAATCATAGGGCTGGAAGGGACCCTCAGAGGTCTTCTAATCCAACCCCTTTCTTAAGGTAGGAACCTTATACTATGTGAATTAAAGGGATGTCCAATTTATTTTTAAAAAATCTTAGGTGATGAAGCACCTATAACCTCAGGAGGCAAGCTATTCCACTGATTAGTTGCTCTCACTGTCAGACAATTTCTTCTTACTTCCAGATTAGATCTCTCTTTGATAAGTTTCCATCCATTACTTCTTGTCCCACCCTCTGGTGCCCTAGAGAATAAGTAAATCCCCTCTTCTTTAGGACAACATCTCAAGTACTGGAAGACAACTATCATATTTCCCTAATCATTCTCTTCAATAGGTTAAATATGCCTAGCCCCCTCAACCATTTGTCATATGATTTAACCTCTAGAACCATTATCATTTTTGTTGTTCTTCTCTGCACACTTTCCAGATCACAACTTCTTTTTTCTGTTGTGGTGACCAGAACTGAATGCAATATTTTAAGTGTAGTCTCATCAGCATGGTGGAAAGTACTACTATCACTTCTTGCCAAGACTGTTAATGGATTTTTTGGCAGCTGCAGCACACTGCTGGCTCCTGCTTAAGTGATGGTTCATTAGGACATCTCAGTTCCAGGTACCGCCTATTCTATCTCTGTACAAGATGTTACATCTAAATAAGCAATATAAAGAAAGTGAGAATTACAACCAAATGAGAAGGTCAAGAAAAATTAGAAAAAAACAAAAGAAACCTGTTGGCCAAAACACAAAAGTAAGAATGTAGAGAGAAAGAAGATATAAAGGAGAAACAGTAATAGATTTATGCAAAAGAGACTTGGTAGATGATATATGTAAAAGTTTATTAATTGAACTAGAGCACTTCTCATGAATGAAGGCAAATATACGTGACCCATGATAATGTTGCAGGATCCAATCTGGGATGGTCACCAGGATCAGAGGTTTAGTCTTCTGAGTGTAGAACGTTAGCACCCATCCCTGTCCTAGAAGAATGAAATGTTCTAGGACAGAGGTCTCCAACCTTGGCAACTGGCTGGGGAATTCTGGGAGTTGAAGTCCTCCAGGCTTAAAGTTGCCAAGGTTGGGGACCCCTGTTCTAGGAAATATTAAAAAGGCGGAATATTATATTTCCCTGGATGAGAAATGGAGAAACATTTTTTTGAGGCAGGGAGCAGACTCACTCTTAATAGCCCCCACCCCCCTTAATAACCCACAGCATTTAAGAGATGAAGAGATGGCTAGGTCTATTCATAAGCAAATACCTCACCAAAGATCCAACAAAGGTAGGATTAGCCCTCAGCCATAATAGGATTTGCCCAAAGTCCCTTCATGACATCACCCAGCCTCAACCAAGTGTGGAACATAGACAGCCTACAAAGTTAGCTAAGATCCCTTCTCCCTGGGAGTCTATCAGCCAATAGGATACTTGCCCTTGCCACAGGAACAGAAAGCTCCTCCATAAGCAAACTGGATTAACAAGTGGATAATTTTTCCCCAAAAACCTTTCACCCTTAAAACATCTAAATTGGGAGGATTGTAAAATTCTAATCATATCCATTGCTAAAATGGTTGTTGCCTAAAAGAAGATTGAGTATTTGAATATTACAACTTAATTTAACAATTCCAACGAAAAAACACAGCTGCATTTTTATACTTATTCAGCATGGATTTATGCAACTGTTGACTATTAAAAAAAAGAGAACTCAAAAATTGCTACAGTAAAGAATAATGTGTAGCTCAAGATTGGAATGTTGTGCTGTTAAGAGTTCTCTGAGCTAGGTTTCTAGGTTGCAAAATTCCATTGCCATGTTAGGTAATATCAGCAATGGAAGAGATGTGAGGAAATAAGTTTCCTTGATTGGCAATATTGTGTATATCTTTCTGTTATGTCAGTTATGTTAATGATAGAGTGGATGAGTTCCCTGAGTGGCAGTTCATTTATATGCCAATGAATTTATATGTGAGTTCCCTGCGTGGCAGTTAATTTATATGTGAATATCTTTTGATAAATTCATAGATAAGAGTCCTATGCTGTTGATTGCAGCATAGTTGGAATGCCAGGCTTCTAGGAATTCTCTTGCATTTTTCATCCTGGCTGGTTTCAAAACTTCTAACTCCAGAAGTTGCATGAGAGAACTATGCTCTTGTGTGGCCTTTAGACCCGCCCAGAATCAGTTTCTTTACATAATATATAGAACCACATATGATTGGAGTGTATTTTTTAAACAAATGTAGATGATTTATTTATATTATTTATTCAGGGGTGGGAAGTGACACACCAGCTGAATCAAGTTAGGCATTTTCTGAATTTTTAACATGCCAAGATCAAATGTTCTGCCATCCATGGCCTAGCCCTAGAATATACTCCATGGATTTTTTTGGCGTAGTTATTCTAGTAACCTGGTGGTGGTTTTTGAAATTGCAATCCTTTGGTAAGATGAGATGGTTGTGCTATTTCAATTGAGTGATATGAATTTTTGATGAAGTTCTGAGAGTATTTATTATGTTGACAGATCCCTTATGTTGTTGGTCTACTTATTGTAATTCTGATGTACTATATTTTGCTATAACTTACCTGAGTAGGGATTTTTCACAGTTCTTTTTATGTCA
Organism: Ptyas mucosa; assembly: GCA_012654045.1. Classification (NCBI taxonomy): domain Eukaryota; kingdom Metazoa; phylum Chordata; class Lepidosauria; order Squamata; family Colubridae; genus Ptyas; species Ptyas mucosa. The sequence goes on along the minus strand of WNWU01013589.1, from coordinate 4,024,035 downwards.
TCAGGCTTCACGATCTCAGGGAATCCCTTGAGATCTTGAGGTAGCATCATTGCTGATCAAATCACTTGTATGTTCAATATGATTGGATTTGACATGCTTATTGCTTTCATACATTTTTTGCTTTCTGCCATCCAGTTACTTCTTATGAGATGAGTGGCCGTATAAATTTTATAAATGAACTAACTAAATAAAAGTGCTATAGGACTACTAGTTTATGGAAGGCTTTGATTTATGTGGTATTGTTTTCCAGGAGACTTGAGTTTGTAGTATGTTGTTGCTTTCTTTGCTGATAAGCATTTAGAAAAAAAGTAGTTTTCCCCCTTTTATTGTGAATTTGATTCTTTGTGGTTAATTGAGAATAGAACAGAACAGAACTTTATTATGGTCATTGACCAGCAATAGACATACAATATATTTAAAAAATTAATACTGACATTAATAGTGGATAATAACATCCCTGTTAAGAAAATACATGATCTCAAACTGTTAGGGTCACTCCCTAATTTGAGTGGAGAGCCGATAAATATGTGAGTAAATATTTTCCCCCAGAAATTGTTATAGATATCACCCAAAAATTGGCGCAAGTTGACAGCTGTAATTCTGTAACCAATTTTTTTCTTGTAGACATTGCAGCGACACAGAATTTTGCCATTGCACGAGTGGTAGCCGAGTTGGAGTCCTGGAGGAGAAAGCCTACATAAAAGTTGTCTGCCCTCCCTGGCAATCTCTCTAGTAAGGGGAGAATATATACTGACCTATAAACTCTATATAACTCACAGTACAGTAAAACATGTGAGATATCCTCGACTTTTCTTTTACTACATATACATACCTGTTCTGCTCTTGGTGTTCTCTTATACCTACCCTGGAGACGTGCTGAGGGGAGAATATTAAATCTGGCACAGAAGAAAGCTATTCTTTGTTTTGGAAAGATCAGATAATTTAGATATCTTGCCGATTCCCACACACCATGTTTGATTCTGTCCCTATTGTGGAGGGGCAACCTATTTAGTTCTTCTTGAAACTCTCTGTCCTTCATTCTATCAATTACTACTAGCTTTGCTTTGTCAAAGCCAAGGGACATTAAGAATACCAGTGAGAGCCCATAAGAGTCCAGCTTATGATCTATTGCCTGTTTCCAGGGGGAGGGGAAGTTGTCAGTCAACACTAGTGGGAACAGTTCCTCTGGAAAGAAATGCATTTTTAGCCAATAAATGATCATCATCTTCCAGGCTCTTACCTGAATTTGAGGCATACCTGTCTCAATTCTTAATTGGGCATTTGAAGTTCCTTTGGGTACAGCTAAGAGGGCTCGCAGGAATTTGGTTTGTATGGTCCCTAGCAAGTCTTTCTTTGCAAGGATTCCTAATGGTGCCCCATAAAGAATTGGTGCCAATGTTTTGGCCTCAAAAAGTTTTAAGGCAGCATACTAATTGACGTTTGCCTGTATAAAAGAAATGTTTAATTGCATTTGAGGACCTATTGGCTGCTTGCAATGAATGCTCCAGGTGTGCCTTCTATGTCCCTTGTGAATGGAAGACCACCTCAAGGTATCTAAATGTCCTTAACCTGTTCCAATCTATGTCCTTCAATTTTCCAGGAGTAGTGGCTAGGTCTTTTAGCAAAAACTAATTTTTTTGATTTATCAAAGTTAAGGATCAACTTGCTCTGTCTATAATAGCCAAGTGTTGTCCTAATTATGCTCTTCAGTCCTATGGGAGTTTGTGAAATAGCAGTATTGTCGGCATATAGGAGAATCAGAATTTTGTGTTGTGCTAGGTTAGGAGGATGTAGATCAGGGTTTTGTAAGAGATTGATCAGGGGGTTAATATAGAAGTTAAAAAGGGAGGGGGACAGGATGCAACCCTGCCGTACCCCTTTTTGAACCCTTACTGGGCCAATTAAAGTCCCTTGAGGATTACACCTCACTTTCAAGTTAATTGAGTTATATTTGTTTTCTGTCTTCTAATCCATATTTTGGATTGCATTTCTAGTTATTGCATTACTGCTTCCGAGTCCTATAATTGTTATATGTTTGATTTGTTTTCATATGAAAAAGATATCTCAATAATTTCAAAGGTTTTTAATGTGGGAAAAATCAGTTAATATTTCTTTTTAAAAAATATTCCTGCTGTTATAGATAAGAAGTTTACTGATTAACATCATACACCAATAGAATATTGTTTTGAATTTCTACCAAAAATAATTTTATAAAAACCATTCCTCGGGAAATAATTATTTCGTTTCAGAAATAATTGCTGGATGGGGAGAAACAGGCTCCGACTCAACCCGTCCAAGACCGAGTGGCTGTAGCTGCCGGCGTCCCGGTATAGCCAGCTGGTGCCATCACTGGTTATTGGGGGCAAATCATTGGCCTCCACGGAAAGGGCTCGTAACTTGGGCGTCCTCCTGGACTCACGGCTGTCTTTAGAAGAGCATATGACGGCCGTGGCCAGGGGGCCTTTTTATCAGGTTCGCCTGATACGCCAGTTGCACAGGGACTCCCTACGCACAGTCACTCAAACACTCGTCACTTCTCGTCTAGACTACAGTAACGCTCTCTACATGGGGCTCCCCTTGGGGTGCAGCAGTTGGAGGCTCCAACTGATGCAGAATGCAGCCGCGCAGGGGATTATGGGAGCGATGGGGCGCTCCCATGTGACACCTCTCCTGCGTGAGCTGCATTGGCTTCCAGTGGACTTTCGGGTGCGCTTCAAGGTGTTGGTAACCACCTTTAAAGCGCTCCATGGCTTAGGGCCAGGGTACTTACAGGACCGCCTTCTGCCACCAATTGCCTCCCACCGGCCAGTTCGCTCCCACAGAGAGGGCCTCCTCAGGGTGCTGTCCGCCAGACAATGTCGGCTGGCGACCCCCAGGGGGAGAGCCTTCTCTGTGGTGGCGCCCACCCTCTGGAACAATCTACCCCCAGAGTGATCTCCGACCTCCGGACTTTTCGTCGGGCACTTAAAACCTACTTTTTTCAGTTAGCCGGGCTGGCCTGAACTCCATGTGGGTTTTAATGTTTAATATGGATCTTAATTGAGTCGTTTTATATTATGGGCCAAATTTTATAAATTATTTTAAAATTATTTTAACTTTTGTATATAGTTGTTTTAGTTGGCTGAGTCCGGAAGAAGGGCGGTATAAAAATTCAATAAATAAATAAATAATTTCAGATATGTTTGCAGGTTAAATGCAGGGCTTAATTGCAGCACAAGGCTTTTCTTCCACTGACCTGCTTACTACAACTACTAGCTTTATTAAGGCTGTAGTAAGAACATTTTTCTCCGAACTAAACTCTAGTGGAATCAAATGGTATAAGATGAAACTATTAAAATTTAAGCACGATTAAAAACAAAATCAGGTTGACAGCGTAATGAAACAAAAACCGGGTCTTTGGGAAAGGTAATATGTTGAACCTGATCAGCCATAGTTGGCCAAAATTCTAGACTTCGTCTTTGTTTTCATGAACAAGTGTCGTTTCCACCCCCCCTCCCAAAAAATCTGTAGACTGATTTAGATTAAGTCTATGAGCAGAGTAGGAAAAAACAACATCCGGTCCCAGGATGCCGCGGGCTAGGATAGCTTTGAGAGGCTTGAGAGAGAAAAAAGGGGGCGTAGAGTTGCAGAGAGCATGCGCGTTGGATCTCGGCGGGTTAGAGGGGTTTCAGCGCTCTTTTGTTTGGCGGAGGCGGATCGAACGCGGGAGGCCCTTTTCCCAGCCGTTGCTCTCTTACTTCAAAAGCAGGCCTGCTTTTTTCGACCACTGCAGCCGAGGCTCCTCTGCTTCTCCGCGCTTGTTTTTATCTTTACATTTTCACTCGAAGGTTCTTGGCGGGGCTAACCAAGGTAAAGAGGGGAGAAGAGAACAGGGTGGAGGGCTCCTAGATAACTCGCGCGCGGTTTATGAGGGTGAAGCGGCCATATTGGGGGTGGGCTGGAAAGGTTTCAAGGGGGGGGGGGGGGGTTTGGGGGGGGGGGGGGGTGGCGGGGGTGGGGGGGGGGTGGGGGGGTGGGGGGGGGTTGGGAGCGGTGTGGGGGGGGGGGGGGGGGAGGGGAGGGGGGGAAAGAAGAAACGGAAGGTATAGTATGGGAATTAGGAATGGGCTGAGGTTAGAAACCTAATTTGGCCTTAAGGGGGAAGGACAAGCAACTGATATGCGACTGAGTATGGGGGGCACTTTGCCTGAAGAAGTAGCATAGGCTGAGTAAGGCAGATGAGGTATGTATAAGACTCTATTCAGACAGACCGAATGCACCGTAAAATATAACAGGCGGGTTTGGGGGGGGGGGGGTTGGAGGTTATCATTTGTGGGACGTGCTTTTCAGAAAACAAATATTGAACGTGTAATTAGAAATGCTAAATATGTGTGCTTCATATTGGCGAAATGGAGGGGGTTATGTAAAGGGGCTAGGGAATGGGGGGGGTGGGGAGGAGATGAAAATGTTGGGTTCCAAATTACACACCTGATTTTGGGGGGGGAGGGAATCCAGTCTTTCTGACTGAGAAAGATGCTCCAAAAGAAAATTAGGGAGTTCTTTGGAGGCTTCCTTTTTTTTTATTGGAGAGAAATATAAGCAGGGATGGAGTAGATTTGTATTCTCAGGAATCAAGTCGGATTTTTTTGATTTTAAGATTGATGGGAGATTAAAAAGACATTTCATTTCATTTTTCTGTAGATAACATGCACACTATGGAGACTTGCATAGCCCCAGACATTCCCAAAAGCTATTGATAGTGAGAAGAATCTGTTCAATAAATATATGATGTTATTTGGAGCATAGTCAAGCCATTTATTGCTGGTTAGCAAGAAGTCAGTATATCTTGAAAGAATTGGTGGAAAAAACCTTCAGGTCTATGCCTTAAAAAATTGATGTGCAATTTATTTGTGATGATGGAATATTATTAAAAATACATCTATGGAGCTACACTTAGGATATATTAAGTGTTTGTGATAGGTTATGTTGAAAAATACTAACTTGTATTTTTTTATTACATTTTTGTCAGGAGTTTGGTTTTATCATACTTTATCATCAGTACAGCTAGATCAGGCAAACATGTACTATATTAACTGGCCTAAGGTAACTTGTAATATTCTTACCTGACTTGAGCCTAGGTTTCCCCAGTTCAGGTTTAATACTCTATTCGTTTACCACATTGATGTATGTTTAATGCACCTAGGTATGCAGATCCAAAGAGTTAAACAGACACTCAGTGATGCTGATAAGAGCAGTATCTGCAACCCTGCTCAATTGTTTCAGGAGCCCTTCATTGAACACTCATTTTGCTGCTCCTGATAGTAAGTACTTGCTCCTGGGATTTCAGTACTAATTCATGTTCACAAGGTTAGTTTACAGTATAATAAACCATGAAACACTAAATTGCAAATGTAACAGTATGAACTTGAATATAATGTGTTATGGTTAAGAGGGTTGGACAAGAACCAGAGAGACCCAGGTTCAAGTCAACATTCATTGGGTAGATAGTTACTGACCTTGGTCAGGACGTGACAGTTACCGACCTTGATCAGGATGTGAAAATAAAACTGGGTGAGAGTACAGGTAGTCCTCAACTTAGGATCACAATTGAGCCCAAAATTTCCATTGCTAGCAAGGCAATTAAATGAGTGGTGTTCCATTTTATAACCCTTTTTGCCACAGTTGTTAAGCTGTAAGTGAATTATGAGTTATTAAGTGAATCATATGGTTAAGTGAATCTGGCTTCCCCCATGGAATTTGCTTGTTGGAAACGAGCCAGGAAAATTACAAATGGTGATTACATGACCCAGGGGCAATACAACTATCATAGTATATGGCAGTTATCCAGTTATGTTGTTGGTTTGAGTTCCAAGCTTGATGATTTGGTTGCAAACATTTTTTCCCCATTCGAGGAGACATCTTCAGTGCGCTTTGGAGTGTGCTTGTCTAGGGGAGCGCTAGCCTTTAAATTCCTTTCTGAGTCCTGGTCTGATTTCAGGTTATGTGATTGGCTGGCTGTAGTTGCTAAGTCATAGTCCTTGTTTTAAGTACCATCTGTGTTATCCAGTACCTGAGTTTTGATCATGTGACCATGGGATGCAGCAATGGTCGTAAGTGTGTAAACTTGTCATAAATCGCCATTTTCAGTGCCATTGTAACTTCAAACACTCATTAAATAAATCAAATAGTCAAGGACTATCTGTATTATGTGTGTATCAATTTGAACAACAGAGAAAAAGTGATATTCACATTCCAGATACACAGGAATTCTATAAATACCTCACTTTGAACTCTGTCAGCCTGCAGAAGTTTAATCCAATTCATTAGTTGCTCTCTTGCTTTGTTATGAGTTAATCTTTTTCCCTCTTAACATAGCCAGGTTTCAAATGAAAACTTAGGTTAATATACACATAGTCCATTAGAACTGATATCCTTATGAAAGATTACAGCAACTTTTCTCTGCAAAAAAACAAGGAAAACAGATCACTCATTATCCAATATAATTGTTTATAGCTTAATAGTATGGACAAGAACTAGTAACCTATTACCAATATGCAGTATTTAATGTATTTTATGCTTAGAAACTATTAATAATTTAAAATGACTTCATTGTTATATTAACAATAAATATTATGCCCATTTCCTCTTCACTTTTCTCTTTAATTGCCCAGATACTATAACCAGGTCTGGCAGTATTTTTGAGATTGGTGAAAAGAAAATTTTTAGGATAATAATTAAATGAAAATATGTTTGCATTGAATACCTAATGGGGATTTAATTGTGGTGCAATATAGGGTCATGAAAGTAAAATTACTAAATTATTTGTAGGGCTCCCCCCCCCCCCCCGTAATAATAAAAATAAATGAACTATGCTGCACATTCTGAAATTATATGAAGCCTAAGCTTGTGTTGTATTGTTATAACCTTGATACAGCAATCATTATTTATTTTGAAAATAAATTGCAAATATTTGACTTAATTATCCATTTTTAGAGTTATTTACATACTTACTTCGATTGTCTTGATGCCTTAAATACTGCCTACTTGAACTATACATTTTTGCTTTTGTTCTGTTTCTATTACAGGTAGTCCTCGGCTTGCAACCATTTTCTTAGTGACCATTCAAAGTTGCAATGGCATTGAAAAAAATGACTTATGACTGTTTTTCACACATACAACCATTGCAGCATCTCCTTGGTCATGTGATCAAAATTCAGATGCTTGGCAACTGGTTCATATTTATGACAGTTGCCATGTGCCGGGATCATGTGGTCACCTTTTGTGAGCAAAGTCAATAGGAAGCCAAATTCACTTTACAGCTCCATAACTAACTTAAAAACTGCAGTGATTCACTTAACTGTGGCAAGGAAGGTCATCAAATGGAACAGAACTCATTTAACTGTCTCACTTAGCAACAGAAATTTTGGGCTCAATTGTAATCATAAGTCAAGGTCTACCTGTATATGAATAAAGAAATTAATTGCTTTTTCAGTTATATGTATTGATCAAATAACCTCAATGCATTTTGAGGTATATGGCTTTGGTGGTGAATTAATTAATTGATTAGAGAATTGTAAGGTAGCAAATGGATATAAAGAAGAAGAGAGATAATAAAACATGTAGAAAAGATAATTTCATAATAAAAGTTGAAGCCAAAAAGGGAAATAATTAAATTTTTTTTTTGTAACACTAAGATGAAATATATTGGGAGGAGGAAGTTTTGCCAACATACATACCCTATGGCAGTGATGGCTAACCTTTTTCCCATCGCGTGCTAGGAGAGGGGGGGATTGTGCACATGTGTGCCCATACCCATAATTCTATGCGCTTCACACATGCATGCACTCCCCCCCACCCCCCGCTCCTGGCATGCAATCGTCTGGTAGGCCCATTTTTCTCCCCAGGCTCCAGAGCCTTTCTAGGACCTTGGGGAGGGCGAAAATGGCCTCCCACACCCTCCCTGGAGGCCCTCCAGAGGCCGGAAATGACCTGTTTGCCAACTTGAATCCTCTCCTTGAGCTTTTCTTCCTCATTCAAGAATCTGGAGGAGGCAGATGAGGAAATGGAAGCTAAGTAAGGAAAAAATATTTTTACATCTTTCTTTCTGTACAATTATGCTTCTTCTGGTTAACAGCATTTTTGATTGAAAGGTATGTGGCATATCACTGTTAAAAGAAAGATAAATATGTTTTTATAAATATAACATAAGAGTCCTTGAAAAGCGCAATCACATTAGAATAATCACATTTCAAAGATGAACTTGGAGCCAGGCAGGTAGGAGTGATTAAGCAGGGAACTAGCCTTGAGTCCTTGTGCAGCTTCAAGAGATAAACCTGACCCTCCTTGAATTTCATGGAACCATATCTAGTTCTTAAGAGAAGTCCGGCAGTCTGGAGACATTCTTATACTGGTGGAACAAAAACCTGCTAAATTGGGCCCTTCCTGAGTCCAATTTCATTGATTGCGTCTGACAGTAAGAATTTAATAGAATTCCATTTTAAAAAATATTAATACTTAGAGCCAATAAGGAATATATACTTGTTGGAAAAGACAAATAATACTCAAATCTCATCTTGTGCAAATTCTTGATTATTAGAATTAATATAATTGAGCATACAGTTTCAGATTTTAATCAGTTTGTAGTATTTGAAGGGGGGATAAATCAAATGCTTGCCTGCTGTTCCCTGTATTTTCAGTTAAGATATATCTTTTTTCCAAGAACTTAATTGTTTTCTAGGATATCCATCTCATTATGCCGTTGGACTATTCTGAGTTTTGGCATCATATAAGACTATTAAAATCTATATAAAATTGTATGTTCTTCCCTTTCCTGTTTGAGGGGGATATGTATATGATAGAACTAGAAATAAGCCTTAATTCAAGGAAATTCAGATTCTCTCGGTTAAATCCATATGCAAGTATTGTAGAAAATTAATTCTGTCTTCACTTAATTGCCATTAATTTGAATTAAGTGTGGTGTATAAGATGCACTTCCCCCCCAAAAAAGTGGGTGGAAATGTCTGTGTGTCGTATAAAGCAAATGTTGCCAAACGCCCACCCGCTGGCCCCCACCCACCGGCTTCTGCCTCCCAGCAATTTGCTTCCTTGCGGCAAACAGATTGGTCAGCTTTAGCACAGCCTGATTTAGCATGAGAAGCCAATTGGCAGTTGAATCTGCCTCCTGGAATACCGCCTATCAGCTGTTCCAGGCTGTGCGGATCACCACCACCACCTATTGCCATCTCCGCACGCCCCATTTTCGGCCCGTTCCAGGTGGCGGGGATAGGTGGCGGCGATCCCCTCCGCCTGGAACAGGCCGAAAATGGGATGCGCAGTAATCCCCACAGCCTGGAACAGCTGGTGGTATTCCTGGAGGCCTATCCAATCAGCTGCACGCACCAAATCAAGCTGTACTGAAGCCGACTTTGCTGTTTGCTGCAAGGAGGCAAATTGCTGGGAGGCAGAGTCAGATTTTTTTTTCTTGTTTTCCTCCCCAAAAGCTAGGTGCATCTTATAGTCCGAAAAATACGGTAGTTTTGATGTAGCTCCATAATTTATTTATTTTAATCATGTATATTTTCAAATAGAAATGCATGAAAGGAACTCTTAATACTAAAAAAAAAAAAGATACTGGCTTCAAGTTTACAAATTGAAAAGACCAAGTTATACAAAGAAAAGGGAGTACGGACAGAAAAAAGATTTGTTGGTGTGCCAAGAATGTTAAGAACCCATACTACACTCAGAATAGCTCAAAACTAGAGCTCCCACCATTTGGAAGCCAGTTTAAACTTAGTAAAACATGTTTAGAAATTTCCCTTCCTTCTCAGCCCCTGTTCATAGGCATCTCCCTAGCCAACCATTCTTCATTACAAACTAGACCCTTTTCTAAATCCTAGCTGTGCTTTTGTCTGTTTTTATCAGACCCCAACTGAGACAAGTGTATCCTGCTGTGACATGTTTTGCCTCCAGGAGGCCTTTTCTTTTTCCAGTAGACTGTTATTCTTCATTTCCAGGAGACGCAAGCTGTTTAATCTAGCTTGCTTGCTGGATGCACTTATGCTGTTCCTACTACTTGATAATGTTATCTTCCTCTGTTCTTATCAAACTATTGTTCTATCATATGTAGAGAACCTGTTGGTTTTTCTGAGAGTAGCAAAAGAGAATGTGATGGCTAATATTTCTTCCTTTGAACATAAAGATTCATTCTGAGAAATTTAAAGTTGAAACATAATGCTCTGTTTCCTGCAGTATATTCTGTTCTTGGAATAAAAACTAAGTTGCATAGGACTTGTTATAGTTATCTGTCTGTAACTGCTACCTTAGGTTGCATGTGCCATTCTGGTAAAATCAGATCCCAGAGTTGATCTGGATGTTCTATTAATTTAAAAGACTATGCTATTGAATTGAATCATCACAGATAATGGACATGTGAATGCCATTCAGCAAGGCTTGGGTTTGTGTCCTAGTGGTCAGATTCCCGTATTGCAGGCTAACTCTGCCCATAGCCTGGAGTTTGATCCTGAAGGGCTCAAGGTTAATTCAGCTTTTCATCCTGAGGTTGGTAAAATGAGGGCCCAGAATGTTGGGGGTAATATGCTGACATTGTAAACTGCCAGAGAGTGTTGTAAAGACTATAGGGTGGTATATAAGTCTAGCTGCTATTGCTATTATGTGGATATTTGTAGACCGTAGATATTGATAGGACTTACATATTTCATGTGTGTTCTTGTGATTGTATTTCTATCCATGTAAGCATCTTTGGGTTTAATTTTTTCCATTATTGTTTTATAGTTGAACACTGGGTAGAAAAGAATATAGCAACTTCTATCTACTATTGCTGATGTAGTTTCAAAAGATTTCCAATCAGCATTTTAATTCCTGATGTCTCTTTCATTTTCTGCAACAGCCTCCTTTAAACTGCAAAGCTGGCGAGCACAATGGGAAAAAAGCAAAACAAGAAGAAAGTGGAGGAGGTCTTGGAAGAGGAAGAGGAGGAATACGTGGTGGAGAAAGTTCTTGACAGGCGGGTAGTGAAAGGGAAAGTGGAATACCTGCTCAAGTGGAAAGGCTTTTCAGAGTAAGGCTACTTTCCTTTATTTTGTAGTTCTGTTGAAAGGAAAGATCAGCTGACCAGTTTTCCAGACCTTGAATGATGGCTTTTTAAAAATCCAATTTAACTTTTAAAAAGATCTTACTTTGTGATAATGTACTATACTTTTCAGAGTATAAGTTTTTCCCCGAATGCCATCGCTCTGCTAAACAAATAATTCCCTCAACACTGTCAAACTATTAACTAAATCTGCACTAATATTAATCTTCTCATTGTTCCCACCGCCCATCTCCTTCCACTTATGACTGTATGACTGTAATTTTGTTGCTTGTATCATTTGTACCCTACTACTATCATTAAGTGTTGTACCTTATGATTCTTGATGAACGTATCTTTTCTTTTATGTACACTGAGAGCATATGCACCAAGACAAATTCCTTGTGTGTCCAATCACACTTGGCCAATAAAAAATTCTATTCTATTTAAGATGCACATTAGTTTTTGGGGAGAAAAACAAGAAAAAAAAATTCTGCCTACCAGCACCCATCGGTATTCATCTGGCTAGCATCCTTGCAGCAAACAGCGTGGTCAGTTTCAGCATGTTATCATAGCCTGATTTAGCACGAGCAACTGATTGGTGGTTGGATTGACCTCCTGAAATACTGGCAATCAGCTGTTCAGGGCTGTGGAGATCGCCAGAGCCCATCACTGCTTCTGCGCATCACATTTTTGGCCTCCACTCATTGCGTTTTTGGCCTTCACCTGCTCCATTTTAGACCTGTCCCAGGCTGCGGGGATTGCCACAGCACATTGCCAATCACTGTGTTTTTGGCCTCTGCGCTTTGCGTGTTTGGCCGGTTCCAGATGGGGATCGGCGGTGGCGGCAATCCCCACTGCCTGAAACAGGCCAAAAATGCAATGAATGGAGGCCAAAAATGGCATGCGGAGGCCAAAAACATGACACGTGGAGGTGGCAATGTGCTGTGGCAATCCCTGCAGCCTGGAACGGGTTTAAAATGGTGTATGGAGGCCAAAAACGTGACACGCAGAAACCAAAAATGGCCAGTGGGTGAGGAAGACTTTGGCAACATTCAGTGTACAAGACACCATAATTTTCACCCACTTTTAGTGGAGGGGAAGTACGTCTTATACTCCGAAAAGTATAGTACTTCAAATGGTAGATTGAGCTTTAAAACCTGTCCCACTGTTTTTTAAAACATTTTGTATTTGTTTATGTTATCTTAGTTGTACCCTTTTGGCAGACTTCAGGCAAATGTGACACTTTAGGAAAAGATGTGTAATATGAATTATACATTCCTGCAGGATAACAGTGTATTTAAAAATCAGATGTAGATTGTTTTTCCCCAAAAACAATCTGATTTGGACAGTTTTTTGCTTACATTTTAGTTAGATTGGTGACATATGCAGATGTTTCTATATGTTTTTCCAGGGATGTATTTATTGTCCCTTCCATACATTATGCCTTCTCTGAGGGGCACTTGAATACATGGGCTATCCAAAACTGCTTGCCCTCCAAGAGGCTTACCTGAACTATGTATTTATTAGTAATGAGGGAAATGAAAAACTGTTCTGCATTAGTTATTAATGCTCAGAAGCTTGAGCTTGCTATCCCCTCCCCCAATAATCCATATTTTATTTCTCACTTCACAAAACCAAGACTCACACAGAATAACAAAACCACTGAAATCCTGGTATTTTGGTTCTGTTTGTCATTATATATCCTGTGTATATCATGAACATTCCTTCTGCTTTAGTACAAATTAAGCCATATTCCCAGGTTTTGTAACTTGCTTATGTATAGGAAAAGTTTTTTTATGTACTCATAAAAATGTCAGCAATTACAACAGATTTCAAATAAAAGGCTTGTGCAAGCTCTATAGATTTAATACTTTTCCATTTATAGAAAGTTGCCCTTAAGTTATGCCAAGAATTTCCAGGTCTCATAATCAGTCAAGTATCTTTTTCTGATTATATATGATAGAAATATAAAAATGATAGTTACAAACTTTGGTATTTTGGCTGCATTGCAGTGAAGATAATACATGGGAGCCAGAGGAGAATCTCGATTGTCCTGACCTAATTGCAGAATTCCTGCAATCCCAGAAAACAGCACATGAAACTGACAAGTCAGAGGGAAGCAAGCGCAAGGCTGAGTCTGATTCTGAGGATAGGGGGGAAGAAAGCAGACCAAAGAAAAAAAGAGAAGAGGTAAGGCAGATTCCTTCAACATGAGATCCACTCAAAATTTCTTATGTTAAAGAGACATTTCTTTATAGTTAAAAAGAAAAAAAAGAGATAGACATTTTAAACATTTTAATTCTAGTTTACAGGTATACAGTATACATCTTTGAGATGCATAAATATCTTAAAATAACTTTTGCTGCCTGTAATTTTGAAGAACTTTATTCATTTCCCCCAGATTTATTGCTTTATCTTGTTTAACATTCTTTTAGGTACTTGGCATTTTTTATTTCAGTTTTTACAACCTTTGTGGTTTTTTCTGTTTATACTTAGATTTTTCCCCATTCATCCTTGGGAGTTTAGCTAAACTCCCAATTTATAGCTGTAAAACTTTAATTGCAATATAATGTAGGGTTTTTATCCCATTAATATTTATCTATAGCCCATTGTTTCATTAGTGCCTAGAATTTCAAAGAATGCACGATCTCTGGTAGCTGCCATTAAGGAAGAGATCAATTCATAGTAATAACAGCTCAACTTTATTTAATTTTTTTAAAGATCTATCCTTAAAATTACATGAGATTAGGGTTCATGAAATCAAACAGTTTTGAGCAATATAAATTCCATAGTTTAATAATATATGTATATCATTCTTAATTTAGGATTCCCTCATTTCTAGAGTATAGCAGAAGCCATTTTCTGGAAGTAATGTTTTGTGTTATCTGATGGGTCCATATTAAATTCAGTGCTTGATCTGTTTGTGCTAAACTCTAAAAGAAGCAATATTAACATTTCTATTTTGCTGTTTAGGCTGAAAAGCCTCGAGGGTTTGCAAGAGGGTTTGAGCCAGAACGGATTATTGGTGCCACAGATTCCAGTGGGGAGCTCATGTTCCTAATGAAATGGTAAATCTGTTCTTTAATTTTTAAAGCTCTCATTGCACATCTTCTAATAGAAATATGATGTATAAATGTTGAGGAAATGCTCTGATATAATGTCAGACTGCTAGATCAGGAAGAATAAATTCAAGCTAAAAGCTAAATCCCAGCAAGACAGTGGCTATGAGTTTGGAAGCAATCTGATTCCATCTCTGGTTCTGGATAAGGCCATACTCACTTTACCAAAATTAGTCCCCTCTGTTTGGATTATTGCCATGCACTTCCATCTGGACTGCCTTTGAGAAGGCAGTTTATCTGATCCAAAAAGAAGCAGAATAACAGCTCAAGTTATTCTAGCATGCCCATGTAACCACCACTATCTGATTAGTTTCAAGGTGCAAATTGTCACTTTGTACTTCAGAGTTTTAAACTATGGGGCTTTCTGTTCCTAATGATTTCCACCTGCCCAGTTAGATCAAGAAGATAGGCTTCCTTCTGGATTTCCTCTTTTTTAAAAAAAATGTTATTTACTGTGACATATGTTTTCAGAGGCAAGTCTTTTCCATTACTCCTCCCCACATTTGACTTGCCCTTAACATTACTGAGATTTTTATTGTAATCTTGTTTGCTCCTGGCAGAATCTAAGCTCTTGAGTTGGTTGATAGTTGGAATGGCATATAAACTTACCTGCCTGTATGCTGTCCTGAATTAGTTTGCTTGTTTAGCATTAAAATAAGGTGCATAGTCTGTGGATGGTACTATTTTTTTGTGTACTTTATCTATACAAGTAGTCCTCGACTATCAGTCATTCATTTAATGACCATTCAAAGTGGTTGAAAAAAGTGACTTATGATTGGTTCCCACTTTTATGATTGGTTCTCACATTGCAGCATCCTCATGGTCACACGATCAAGACTTTGGGACTTGGCAACTAGCATGTATTAATGACAATTGCATTGATCAGGAGTGATATGATCATCATTTGCGACCTTCCCAGTTGGCTTTTGACAAGCAAAGTCAACGGGAGAAGCCAGATTCACTTAACCACGATTCACTTAATAACTGCAGTGATTAGCTTAACCATGGCAAAAATGAGGTATGACTAATTGTTGTGCTCAATTATGGTCATAAGTCTAGGACTACCAATACTGTAGTCTGATCTGGCTTTAGATTTTCCATTTAAGAAAGAAAAACATAATTTAAAAAATTTAAAAAACACAATTATTTGTTTAAGATCTAAAAAGTGATTTGTCAATTTAGAGACCAGCCATCTTTCATTACAATTGTTTTATTAGTAATGTCAAGTATAAACCAGTAGAACATTTAATGAGTGAATTATGAAATATTTCTTGTTCCAAAAGATTCACATCTTGGGAATCCCAGGTCAGATAAATGTTATGTTGTGAAGAATAAGAAAAGTCAGTTTCTGTCTCTGGAATGAAATATTTGCATATAACTACAAACCTTCAAAATCTGATTTTGCTAAATTACAGGTAGTCCTTGACTTACAATTGATCATTTAACAACTTTCAAAACTACAATGATCTCAGAAAGGTTGCTTTATGGCCCTGTAAAACACTTCTGACCATTGTAAAACACCATGCTGCCCTCATGTGATTACAATCCATCTTCATGCGATTACAAGCCAGATGCTTGGCAACCTGTTCACACTTGCAACTGGTTGCCCGGGATCCTGCAATGTTGTGATAGCCATTTGCTGCTGGCTTCCCAAAAAAGTCAGTAAAGAAGCAGGCAGGGAAGGTTGCAAGCTGCTGCCAAAAGGACCCCCTTTGGTCTCTGAGGGCTGACTGAAGGAAATGTGTGGAACTGAGATTTCTAGCACAACAAAAGATTTCTCTTCTCCTCTGTCCACTGGGAGGAATTCCTTCATTGGGCTGCAGAAACAGCTAAATTTACTCAGGATCTCTCTCCCTCCCTCCCCCCCTCACCCAACGAGAGTGGGAGGAATCTTTGTTTGTTAGGTTGTAGCTCTTGAAAAATATAGCTCCATCTCTGCAGCCCAGTTAAAGATTTCTCCCCAATAAACCCTCCCCCCAGAGGCCTTCATGATCCTTATCTAAGACTGTCCACTTAACGACCCAGGAGATTGCTTAATAGCAACAACTGGGAGTGCCAGGATTGTGGTCATTGAGCAAAGTGGTCATACGGATGTCTCAACTAGATCGCTCAACTACCAAGATTTCAGTCCCAATTGTGGTCCTAGTTTGAGGATTATCTATACAGACAGTCCTTGATTTATGACCTGTCACTTAATTACTGAAGATAAAGTGGATTTCCAGAGCTACTATAAATTTGAGATGTTTAATTTAATTCCATTCTAAATCAAACTATTCAGTTTTATTTTTAATCGGTTTCTGAATATCAGTATTCTGTATATATCGTTTAACTGTTCACCGCCCCGAGTCCTTCAGGAGCAGGGCGGTATACAAATCAAATCAAATCAAATCAAATCAAATAAATAAATAAATAAATAAATACTTAAAACCTGTTTTCAGGGTGGCCACAAATAAAAACATGCATGCAATCATGTAATTGTATCTTGGGTGCTTGGCAACTCACCTTTACAACCATTTGCAGCATCCTGTGGTTATATGACTGCGATTTGCAATTTTTTTTTATTTTTTTTTTGGCCAGTTTCCGGTATTAGTTTTGGTTTCCAGAAAAATTGCCCATTGGGGAAAATGGATTTGCTTAATAACTGTGTTTGCCTAATGACCACCATTAAAAAAAGTAGTTGTAAGTTTGAATCTGGTCACATGATAACTTACAACCTCAACTATTTAACAACTTTAATTCCAGGCTCAATTGTGGCCATAAATCAAGAACTACTTGTACAGTTTCTAGCATCCCTCATTGATAGCCATGCTGAATAAACCAATAAAATAATCTTTACTTTTGCAATCTGAGGGTCACAATTTACTTCTGTGATCTAAAAAGACAGTTACAGCTGCAAATATATTGCTCATCAGAGGTTGAAGTATGATGTCATAATATTGTTGCACTTTAATGGGATGCTCATCGATCCCTACAATTATAAAATATCCAGTGAATTATCTTTTAAATTAGAGGGGGGAAATGGTTGTAGTTGCTGCCAGAAAACATTGACATTGATATGTTACAACTTTAGACAATACATTGCATCGATTATCATTTAGATGACACAGCATAATGACTATATTTTAAAAAAGGATTTTAACACAAATAGATCTTTATCATTCCCAGTGTGATAAATATTAACCTTTTTTTCTCTTGATTATATAGGAAAAACTCAGATGAAGCGGATCTGGTTCCTGCCAAGGAAGCTAATATCAAGTGTCCACAAGTGGTCATCTCATTTTATGAGGAAAGGCTCACATGGCACTCTTATCCCTCAGAGGACGATGATAAGAAGGATGACAAGAATTAATCTGCTTGTCCTTCTGTCCTTATCCCTCCTTTGGCTGACTTTTGTATTAAAATACCAGACTGTGGGTTTGAACATAAGGGAGAAGTGAAGAAGCTCTTGGCTGAGGAGGATGCCCTCTGTAGAAACAGGACAAGATTTCTCCCTATGACAGTGTGTTTATGTTTATATATATATGTATATGTATAAAACATATATATTCATATAACATATATATTCATAATCTGTCACCTTGATTGGAAGAATGAAGGGCCACCAACAGAAACAGCAAGTGGAGGTGGCATGTTCCCTAAAGATCACCTGAAATTTGCAGCCTTTTTCTCAAATAGTGTTAACTGCGTTTTTAGCATGTGTGTGTAGGTTTCATGCCTTTTTTGGATATTATTTGTGTATTGTTGGGGTGGGAAGTGTAGGTATGTTCCAACTGACTTGAGACAAAGAGTGGTTCACAGTATTCTATCACCAGTCATATTTTTTTTAAAAAAACTGCATCTTACTGCAATTAAAATAAGTTACTCTTAATTGAGTAAGATTACTCGGTTTTGAAATGCTGGAGCAAAAGTGTCTTAAATGTTAAAATTAACAGTTGAGACTGCTAATACAAGAATTATCATTGCATCTAAAATTAAGAGAAGATGAAAATTTAGACCCTGTAGTTGAACTGGTAACACCTTGTTCTAAATAAGTTTTCTTGTATGCATCTTTCTAATTTCTTTTCCCACAGAATTACTATTTTTTAACTTTCCTGTATGTATGAACTTGAGAATCTAAATGAGTGGCGTCGAGAAGAAAGCAAAAGAAAAAACTTTCTACAGCACAAATAAGTTACAGAATATTCTGTAAACATTTTCTGTCAGACTTGGGCATTAATTATTACTTTCTTTGTCTTGGCCTGCCAGCAATTTCAATTTTAATAAGACTTCTGTTTTTACAAAGGACATAATTTTACCAATGACTTTGCTCAATTCCTAGTAAGCCACCAACTCCTTCACAGAGCAGTATGTATGTAGAATTGTATTGTACAAATCTTTTTTAAGATACAGCATGTGTAGGCTTCTGTGAAAATGTCTAAAACTTAAGTGTTTGGTTTTAACTTCATAATGACCTGTCTTTTTGTCTTAATAAAATTTTAGATTTATAATCCTGATCTTTCTTTTTCTTTTCCTTCTAGGCAAGGTCTTCCTTGCAAATATTACATAATGGGACATAAATCTAGAATTTAGGGGGAAATACATGGCTTTAAATTTGTTCATGACATTGTACAGTATACATCATGTAGACATGTTGTGTTACTATAGTAGGATATGGAATGACAAAATATCCTGTTTAGTGTACTACAAATGGCAAATCTTAAACATCTTAAAACTAAGACATTTAAGCCATTTCTCATCCTTTCTTCTAATTAGTTAAGTAGTATCCTGTTTCCCTGAAAATAAGACCCAACTGGAAAATAAGCCCTAGCATTTTTCAGGATGCTCGTAATGTAAGCTCTACCCCAAAAATAAGCCTGTTAAGATTGCCAGCCAGATGGACACATTTAGTACCATGTGTGAAGGTTCCAATAGATGCCCTAATTAACATGTTTCCCTGAAAATAAGACCTAACTGGAAAATAAGCCCTAATGCATCTTTTGGAGCAAAAGTTAATATAAGACCCGGTCTTATTTTGGGGACACCATGGGTAGCTATATTACCCATGTATAACTAATATGTGAGCGTTGTAATGCCCTTCTGGGTTTTATTTTAATTAATTTACTTTTTTATTAATTTACATTACCTTTTATTTTAATTACTAGCTTCTGCATTTTCTCTGGAGAAAACTAAGACCCTATTACACACAGCTTAATATGCTACCTATAACCACCACCACTATCCCTATGACCTGGAAAGCTGGTAAGCAGGCAAGGAAAAGCCACAATCTTAAAGCATTAGTAAGATTTTTTTTGGTATCTTTTTTTCTTAAATGGCAGTGGAGAAATCAAGAGCCTGCCCAAGTCCTGGGGGAAGGGCAAATTGACACATTGCAAATTTGTATCCAAAGCACATCTTCGCTAACTTGCTGTCATGCAACAAATTGAACAAGAGAACAGAATGTTAATATTGGAACAGTTCTTCATGCCTAGTGAACTTGTTCTATAAGTGACATGAACATTAATGGGGTTAAATGAAGAGACAATACACCTGTAACGTATGTTAAGACATGAGAACATCCAACTTCTCCAGGACCTAGCCATGGGTAAATTGCATTACAATTCAGCAAATCTATGCTAAAATCTTTTTAATATTTGTTTTCTACACAATAAGTTGTCTGATAATACATGCTAGTGAAGATACAAACTGAATTGAAAATGTGGATGATCCCAGCTAATGGAATCAAACTGGAAGATGTGATCTAGATGTCTACAGGATACACGGTTAACATTGGAGAAGGAAGTATTGCACATTCAGCATATCCCTGGATACATTATTCCAGGAACAACACTATTTTAGTGCAAAACAAAGCTAGGAGCCAGGAATGTACCATATGTAGGCTACTTTTACAATAAATTTTACTTCAAATACATTCTGAAAATGGCTTGTTCTAATTGTACCATGAGCATTTTGTGATAGTACTTTTAAACAATCCCAAGACAGGACATCCAGTTCTTGGCTAGCTCAGATTTTTTTTAGAGTACCAAATTATAATTCATTAATTTTTGCAAACAGAATTCACATGAAAGTAAATTCATTAGATCAGTGGTTCTCAGCCTATGGTCCGTAGACCCCTGGGGCACTTGCAATGTCATTACGAGTTTGCAAAGACTTGGAGAAATGTTACGATTTTGAATTAAGTATTGGAGGGCTGTGGCTATGGTCTGGCCACAAAAGATATTTAAAAGGGATCAGTGGTGAAAAAAATGTTGAGAACTGCACTATTTGAAACATAAAGAAGAGGCCCGAATATCTTACTGAAAAATCCCCCCTCCCGCCCCCAATTACTATGGTAGATGTTTTCAAATAGGTATTCTTTTCTTGTGCCTCCATATCATAATCAGAAGCAATGTTGCACTATACCAGCTGGTTGAAAGTCAACTGCAGTTCTATTAAGTGTAAGATAGTTACTAATTTTATGTGCAGGTATTAATTAACCCAATATGAGACTTTTAGTTACCAAAACTACCATTCTTAATCAGTATCTGATTATCCAGATACTATTCCATATAATTTCAGCTATTTGGGGGGAATTAAGTACAATATTACTTAACAATGTCACTGCTTACTACACAAAGTTTCCTTAACGAACACTACCTTATGGCAATGCATTGTTCTATCTCATAACTTGACATAACATAGCTTGTTTGTCTGATGTTTAAACTCAAGCATATGAAACCTCTGCTGAATTCCCTTTATATAATCCTCCCAAGAGGTTTTCCAATCAGTTGCTCCAGCTAAAATTTGCTTCTTTCTACAAATGTGAGAAAGTGGTACACACTGTTTTACAGAACCTGTTAAAGGAAAATAAATCAATCTGTAAGGAGATCTGACTATATATACTTACACGAAACTAACCATCAGATTCTTCATTCATGGTCTTGAAAGTATAAAAGATTAGTTTCACAAAATGAAAGTTTTAATAACCATTAATGCACTCCTATTATCACAGCTAATAGCTATCTGTGCATTTACTGTGACAATATAATTTAAGGCAGCAGAGTTTCATCAGCCTACAGAATAGCATTGCTATAAATATATACATTAGGTTTAGTCCTAGGTAAAGAAGACACACAAAACAATGTTCAAATAGTGAATAAGCCATTTTATTTTTGTCCTGTGCTCACACTCTCCTCACTTTCCCAATAGCTCATAGTAGAAACCATTCAGAACAAAACCTCAGAAATAAATTAACACATGCACGCAACAGGGCTCCATCCTACCCATCCAACTACTCACAGCTCCAACACATTTTGTGCTTCAAATTTCATGCTCTTAATTCCAAAAGCACGAGAAATGGAGAAGGCTTCATACATATATTTAGTATCCACTCTCATGTTTTTTCTGGAAAAGGTCTTGGCCTTCAAAAAAACCTAGTATGTTTGCAAACATTGCTTTATACCATTTAAACCAATGCACTCCATCTCTACAATCCTCAGGAGGATGCCCATTTCAGTGTTATTCCCTCACATATCACATACACAGGACTGAGTGGCTGGAAAAAAACCAAAGCCATTTAGCTCTACAGTTGCTGGTCAAGTCAGTAATACTTCCAGCTGTGCTATACTGCAAGTTAACAGCTTCGGGGATGGCCTCAGAGCTTGAGGCTAGCTGTGTTCAAGGCACTACCCTCACCCTTCGCCTTATTTTTTTTTTCAATGGAGGAAGGGGGAAGTTGGAATGACATCCAAGGACAGAAGGGAAGCCAGCTGTGGAATCACGGTTAACACGTTTTGAGTCTTTATGGCAGAAAAAACTTTCAGTAGCTTTGATCTTCAGGGGAAGTACCACCCTTCTATCCTACATGCATACTATTAAGTTCATTCTATAGCCCTACAGGGGAGAGGAAACAATATAGGAACCTAGAGTTCTAAAAACATAATAAATTAAAATCAAAGTGCCCATTCAAAAAGAGGCTTGCTGTAGATGGCTTTTAACACAGCATGCCCACTTAATAGAAGCAAAACCCGCTGTGGTGTAGACCAAATGGTGATGGTCACACACCTTGCAGACTCTAGTCAAATGAAGATCTATACCTTTGGCCCTACACTTCCCTTCACCCAAAGCAGTCTCTCTAAGCCAATCAATGGGAAAAGACAGCTTTATAGCATGCAATTTTACCATGCACCATCATGTTGTAATGCATCTTGATATTGGCCCAGAATTAATGCTGGCTCCTCACTGGGGGCAAGTAACATCTTTAACAAAGTATTCAATTGGTAAGGGATGATAAAGATGCATTTCTATAGTAATCCTATTAACACTTTCCACTCCTACCCTGCCAAATAATTGTGGTAATTGCTGAAGTACAAAGTGGTAGTACATATAAACTCCTTGAATGGGAAATTCTTACTTTCAGCTTGAAAGAAATGTTTCTTTTCTCTAGTACAATTTTCTGTGCTCCCTCTGTAGTTTAGTACATAAAGATTTACGAAGAAATCATGGCTAAGTATTCAGATTTAGGCATGGTTTTGAACTGCATATAACTGATGTCAAATTAGTTTTAAAAAATCCAGCCAGCTACCTGAAATATCCAAGACTTGGGAATTCAAAGGAAAAAAATACTCTTAGGTCTTCTCAAGCTATCCATTTAACATTTCTTCCTTTACAAAAAGCCAGCCTTAACAATTCAAATTTTTTTATCCTCTGCTGATATTTCCCCCCTCCCCCCTGCAAACACACATTATGCCAGCTAATTCACACTCTCATAATGTTCAATTGGTTTGAGGCTTCTGGAAGCACAGGTCTTTCCCAACATGCTTTGCCATTCCGCCTCACAAGACTTGTAGGCCCCCTGCCCAGCAGTCTGCTCCTATACACTGGCTGGCAGCTATCATGGTTTGAGAAGATATATTGGATAAGAAGGCATGAAAGTTCCTCCAAATTCTTCTGGGCTCAGCCCTTCTCGAAGTTGCAGATTCAGCAAGTTTTATGCTTTCCAAATGATATTCATCATTTTTCACTTCCTCCTGTCTTTCTGTTTCCTCTCTTGACGCCGTCCCTGCTGGTCAGCCAAGGAACGTGGTATTAGAATAACACTGCCATTACTGGCATGCTGTAGAGCATATTGATTTGGAGAATAGGGCTGGCCATTCTCATCACGCAGACGGCCAAATACCTCCTGGTAGAGGGTCTGCATCTTTTGCTTCATTTGGCGGATGGACCTGAGGAATTCCACCTTCTCCCTGAGGAGCTTTGATTTGTCTCTCTGCAAATCATCTACATCCCGCTCCAGATTGAGGATAGTGTCCAGTTTTCTTTTACGACAATTCTGGGCTGCCATCTTATTCTTACCCCTTCTGCGAATGTCACGGATTAGACTCAGCTGTGCTTCACTCAACTGATACTTGGACAGGAGTTCATTGAATTCCTCTACTGGCAAATTGATGATCTTTTCATTGGGAAAAGGAATCTTCATGGCTCTGGCTCTATGTTCATCTCTACTCATCTGCTTATCTAGAAAATCTGCTTGCTTTTCTTTGGAACTCTTCTTTCCCACACTAGCTGGCTGGGACTCATCAGTGTCTAAGGTCCTGGGGGCCATGTTATATGTGTGATTATGACCCACATGCTCAAGATAAGGCAGGTACTGCAACTGAGGAGGATTCTGGTAGCTCATCCGACAGAACTTGCTATATTCTGGTTGATACCCAACAGCTCCTTCTGCATCTTCAAAGTCCACATTTTCAGTATCAGAATTGTAGCCCACAGCTCCCTCCTCAGAAAAGGAGGAAGAGGCAGAAGAGGAGGAGGATGCTTCTGAGCTGCTGAGAGAAGCAGGGCTGTGACTTGAGTCGAGAGAGAGCCCTGAGTCTGAATCAAATTCCTCTTCCAAGCGGGATGCCTGCACTGGGTTGAAGCCTTCTTCAATAGCCAAATCCATTAAACTAATCTCATCCAACATGGCTTCATCAAGAAGCCCTCCAAGAGGGTCTGGGAGTTCAGGCCCAGATGTTTCATTTGAAGTGCAGTTTAGCTGGGGAGGAAAAAAAATTCCGCTTAGGTTGGTAGAGCCAAACGTGGTGTTGAAGCCAGTGGAGTTATCAGGAACCAGCTGCAGCAAAGCTGAGCCTCCAGCCACTGAGGGACTTTCAATTTCAGAGCTGAACAGGGAAGGAAAATCTTGTGTGCAGCCAGCTAGTGATGCCTGATGCAGGCTGACATTCTGGTTAATAGGGGTAGATGGAGCAAGACTGTAGTTGGCTGTCAAAAGATCTCCATTTGGGTTGTTGTATAGCGTTTCTATAGCTGTAGTGCTATTTACCTCCATGCTCTGCAAAGGAAAAAGAGACTGTTTAGATTCTGCAGGTCTCAATATTGTCCAATTCAATCAACATCATAAAATATAAAGAGTCCAAGAAAAAAGTAACAATGGATTATGTTTCCATTAGCAGAATGGATATTATTGGTGGATCAAATTTACCCCATTGCTTACAACACGTAACACAGAGATAAAATCTGATCCAGTGGACCCTCCCATCTCCCAGAGCTTGGGGCATAGAACATAGTAGGGGGAGTATATTGAATTTAATTCCAAACCTAGTATCTTAGCACATTGGCCTGGAAACATGTACAGGTAATCCTCGAGTTACAAATGGAATGGAGTCTGCCCATTCCATTTGTAACCCAAGGATTTGTGGGAGTGAATCTCGTACCTTGAACAGAGTCACTCCCTCCTTTTGCTCATACATTCACTAATCAAATGCACAGTTAAGTGCACATGAGGTATTTCAGGGTGGGGAAGGCCTTAAGGGGGCCTAGTGATGGAACAGGTCACCTGCTTTAGACCACCCCAGGTCCCACCGACCCATTGAAATACCTCATATTCCCCACAATTGCTTCCGCCGAACCGCCACGCTGGATCACTTAGTGTGCGAAGATCTAGCAAGCTGTCTCTTCTCCAGCCTCTCAGCCATGCATACCCCACTGATGCTCTGTTTAGGCCTGCACAGGCCTTATCCGGCACTTTGCCGGCCAAAACAGAGCTTCAGAGGAGCTGGCCCACCCATCCGACGCTCCATTTAGGCCTGCGCAGGCCTCGACCAGTACTTTGCCAAGTAAATGGAGCTTCGGATGGCCCTAGTGTTTACGAATAAGTCCCAAACTATGAATCTTGCAGCACCACGGCAGTTGTTTGCCCTTACAAACAAACGCAGAGGCTCTGCAACATTCATCCTGCACTTTGTTGGCCAAAATGGAGGTTTGGAGGGGCAGGCCCACCCCTCTGAAGCCCCAATTTGGTGGCAAAGTGCCAGGCAAGGCCTGCACACACCACAACAGAGTGTCAGTTGGGCAGGCCCGCCCCTCCGAAGCTCTGTTTTGGCCAGAAAAATGCCAGGTGAAGCTTGCGCAGGCCTAAATGGAGCATCAGAGGCCCTCTGAACCTCCATTTTGGCCTGCAAAGTGCTGGGTGAGGCCTGTGCAGACCTAAATGGAGCATCAATGGAGCAGGCCAGGCCCTCTGAAGCTCTGTATTGACCCACAAAGTGCAGGACGAATGTTGCAGCGCCTCTGTGTTTGTTCATAAGGGTGAACAACTGCCACGGTACTGCAAAATTCATAGTTTTGGGACTTGTTCATAGTCACTAGGGGGCACTTATCGCATAACGTCGAATGTTCGCTAAGGGAACGCTGATAACCCAAGGATTACCTGTATACATCATCCGCTTAAATGGACAGAAAACTCAAATATTGAGTTTACTGTAAACAAACAGAAAGTAAATACCATGTTCTTAAATAACAATCTTATTAGTTACTGCCCTCTAATAATCAAGAAAGCATCTAGGAAGACCTAGCGATTGCTTTTCCTCAAGATATTTTCTACATACAAATGCATATCCTACCCAATTCTCCCCTCTAGCCACCAAGTTTTTGACAAAATAAAAAAGTGGGAGGAGAGAGGTTAATTACCTGTTATATAAATGAAACACTGCTATTAGGAGATTCCTGGGCAAAAGCTAAACATCTAGCACAATGTTATTGATCATGCTGCTGCCAGACCACTAGCTATTTGATCTAAACACATTAGTATGTTCTAGAAATTAAAGAAATTTAAAAAGAAATTCCAGGGAGACCATCCATTACTGGCAGATTTTTTTTTGAAAACCTAACAAGAACAAATGCTATGTGATATAATTTAAGTACAGGCAAGCTGCATGGTTGTGCATATGAAGGATTTGTTCCTAGGTTGCACTGAATTATAAGAATCCTGAAGATTGTTTGGATTTCCCCTCTAACAAATGGTTTTGAAGTGTCTCTGTTTCACTGTCTTGCTGGCAATCATTTAGTGCCACTCATTTTTCTGATTTTGATGAATACATTCAACAAGATGATTTTAAGAAAGTTACAACTGTACAGAATTTTGCTTTTATCCTTTTTGTGATGAGTGTTCCATTCTATTGTCCTATCAAATGATACAGGAAAAAAAGTCCTAGCAAGAGTAAAGAAAGTGCTCTGCAGTACAGATACTACAAAGAAAATAAACTGTTCTGTTTTACATTTGACTGAAGCCTTGTAAAACAACATCAATTCAATAGCAATATTAATTCTCTGATCCAAACTGAAGCCTAGAACTAAGTGTATGGGAAGATCCAACTTTCTTCCATTTCTAGGATTATAGCGAATTTATGGCACATGTGCCAGAGGTGGCACTCAGAGGCCACTCTGTGGGCATACGCACCGTTGCCCCAGCCCAGCTCCGTCGCATTTCTCTGTTGTGTTTCTTGCCTTCGTTTGCAGGGAAACAAAAGTTTATGGGACTAAAAAAAATGTGTGAAACAGCATTCCGCCTTCATCATGGTACATTTGCTGTTTCTTTCTCCATGGCCTGCCCGCTGCTGTTTGCAGCACCTTGTGCAACACAGTGATATTTAGTAGGCTTCACAATGGGGGAGATGGGGTCCCCTTCTCCTTGAGCCCATTACGACGCGGAGCCACAATACGACCCTGCGTTGTCTCAGCTTGCTCTTGCGTCCTGGATGTCAGTTGCTTTTCCTGCAGACCTGCCAGTGTTGGGATGCACTGCCTCCCTGCCGGCCAGCTGGTCTTTGGCTCTCCGCAGACCAGCTGAGTGTGAGTGTGCTGCTCCTGAATTCATCAGCCTCCGAATGTCAGATTCCCACCACCCAGCACCAGTTCAGAGGTTCCTTTCCCCCCCCCCAGGAGAGAGGGGGGGGCGAGAGGAAAAGAGAGGGAGGGAAAGAGAGAGAGAGAGAGAGAAACAGAGAGAAGCAGAGATGGGGAGGGAAAGAGAGAGAGAGAAACAGAGAGAGGGGGGAGAAAGAGACAGAGAGAGAAAGAAAGAGAGGGAAAGAGAGAGAGCGAGGGAAAGAGAGAGAAGTAGAGAGGGGGAGGGAAAGAGAGAGAGACAGAGAGGGGGGAAGAGAGAGAAAGAGAGGGAGGGAGGGAGGGAAAGAGAGAGAGGGAGTGAAAGAGAGAGAAAGAAAGAAAAAGAGGAAAGAAGGGAAAGAGAGAAGGGGAGAAGGGGAGGCAGACAGAGAGAGGGGAAAGGAAAGAGAGAGATGGAGGGAAAGAGAAAATGAGAGGGAGGGAGGGAAAGAAAGAAGGGGAGGGAGGGAGAGAGAGAAAAAGAGGGAGGGAGAGGGGGAGGGAAAGAGAGAGAAAAAGGGGGAGGAAGAGGGAGGGAAAGAGAAATGATATTACAAAAGTTTTTCTTTTTTATTGTTGCTAAACGTAATATTTCAAAAGCAGACAAAAAATGAAAATCATAGAAGTGCATTATCACATTTTTCTTAGAACAATTAGCTGAACTCTGCCTTGTTTATCATTATTTTAGGTAGTAAACCTCATTATTCAGATTAAATTGCTGTGTTGGCACTTTGCAATAAATAAGTGGTTTTGGGTTGCAGTTTGGGCACTTGGTCTCTAAAAGGTTCACCATCACTGCTATAGGTTGTGGCAAACTGATGCAAGCAGGACAAAGAGCAGTGCTAAATCCAGCAAGCAAAAGAGATTATCCTACATATATTGTCCTGGAGAAACCAATACATGAAGAAATTGCCTTCCTCACCTGTGTTTCCATGATAGACATGAGGTCCTGCCACTGCTGCTCCAGATCAAAGGGCAGCTCTGTCTCTGTCAGAAGGGGAGACAGGAGCCCGTCTGACACGACAGAAGGCCCACTCTCGTTAGGCAGAGAGTCAGCTAGGCTGGGAACATCTGCAGCTGGAAACTAAAACAAAACAGCAGAGTGAATGAATAAAGTTTTAGGTGGTGTTAAAACAGTAATAAATAATTTTTCTTTCATTTCAGGGCATGAAATTTAGAGTTTCTTTTGTCACGTGCTAGAGCAATCCCTTTTCTTTCCCAAGATTTATTATTTACTTAAATATATTTAGCACTTATATAAAGACATGAATAAATAGTAGCTCAAGATATTATACATTATATTCCTACATAGAAATCATGTGAAGAGGTTGGAATAAAGGATAAAGTTTAGCAAAGAAATTCTTAGAGAACCTCATGAAACTGAAAATAAGTGAGATTCAGTTTGTATTCTATTAACCTCCCTAAGATTACACTAGAATAAGGTCATGCAAAGGGGGAGGGGGAGGGGGAGGGAAAGAGGGTTCAATTTGCAACAATGCCATCATTTTAAAACAGACAAGGCATTTAGGTTAGTGGGTGAGCAAATTCCTTGATTATTCAAAACATTCTATTTTTCTCAAAGCATAGCAGACTTGCCTATCGCACAAGGTTATTGCAAGGACATGAGATAGAAACTCAGTCTATTGTTAATTTGGAATGATCACTGGAACTGACAAATAGAGTGAACACTAAGCTAACTTTCTCCAACTGATGCCCTCCAGATGTGTTGGGTCCCAGCTACCACAATTCCACTTACCATTGCTGCCGAATGAAAATTACTGGAGTTGAAATCTGATATATCTAGAAGGCACAGCATTGCGGTAGGCAACCAAACTGTTCAGCTCTACTTCCAAAGTGAAAATATGTACCTCTGAATTTTCTCCAAAAGGAAATGTAGCCTCCAGCAATCTAAGACACTCCTCCAAAGACAAGGTTGTCTGATCCTCCACCCCAGGCGCCTAGGAAAAAAACAGTATAACGGCCGTTTTACTGACACAAGGCCAGACTATGAAGATAATCTATTCCTGTGGTTTTCTAGTGTTTAATATTTATGTTCTTTTTCCTTTATTTCTTTTTTTTCCTGACCCTTAGTATGTGATATCTAAACTAAACCAGGGACAGAGTGACCAATGTTTTGGTATGCAGAATCTGCTTTTTAATTTTTGTTATCAGAAGCTTCAATGGTGACGATTTCAACTGAATAGAAAAAGAATTTTTTGCTTTCAGGGAATTGCAAGGTTGATGGCAAATATGGTTTAACTATCATTATGTGTCTTTTAGAGTTTATAGTTTTTAGGTCTTCTCTCTTAAAATGTCAATGAATTACATAATCATTTTTAGTCACATTTATATATCAAATTTGGAGACCACCCATATCACACACAAAATGGCTCTGTGCAATTTTAGTCAGAAGGTACTCTGGAGGACAGGGGGAGAAAACCCCATATGTGGCCATGTGCAAAGCTGTGGCTTAAGGTGTTCCATTCAAGTCCAAAATAGCATTATCTGCTCAAAAATTATTATTCTCAACAAATATTAAATATATAGTTAAATCAAAAGGCAGAATTTCAAGTGTCCTGTTCAATTTGTACAGGTAGTTCTCAACTTATGAGCACAACTGAGTCCCAAATTTATGTTGTTAAGTGAGAAATTTGTTAAGTGAGTTTTGCCCCATTTTACAACTTTTCCCACCCAGTGTGTTAAATGAATCACTGCAGTCACATGGTTGTTAAGTGAATTAGGTTTCTCCATTGACTTTGCTTGTCAGAAGATCGCAAAAGGGGTTACGTGACCCTGGGAACTGTCATAAATGTGAGTCAGTTGTCAAGTATTCAAATGTAAATCGCGTGACCACAGGGAATGCTGCAATGGTCATAAAACTGGTCATAAGTCACTTTTTTCAGTGCCGTTGTAACTTCAAACGGTCACTAAATGAACTGTTTTAAGTCAAGAACGATCTGTATTTCATGCCCATTTCAAGTACATATATCTCATAACCTATCCCAGTAAAAACAGAAGTAGCAAAGAAATTGTAGAAAAAGTTAAGTGCTACAATTAAGATATAACTTCCATTTACAGGCAGTCTTCAACTTATGTACAACCACAATTGAGCCCAAAATTTATATTGCTAAGTGAAACATTTATTAAGTAAGTTTTGTCCCATTTTATGACTTTTCTTCCCACAATTGTTAAGTGAATCAATGCAGTTATTAAATTAGTAACAATATCTGGCTTCCCCACTGATTTTGCTCATCAGAAAGTCACAAAAGGAGATCACATGACCCCAGGACACTGCAACTGTCATAAATATAAATCAGTTGTTAAGCATCTGAGTGTAAATCATATGGCCATGGGGGAATGCTGCTATGATCATAAGCATGAAAAATGGTCATAAATCACTTTTTTCAGTGCTGTTGTAATTTCAAACAGTCACTAAACAAACTGTTGTAAATTGAGGACTACCTGAGGACTTCTTGTTTGATGAAACCTACAAAAAGTGCAACCGAAAATTATTCTGAATGCCTGCTTCCCAAAAGAACAGTGCAGCTGAGCCCTTAAGTATCAATGAAACAGAGCCTATTCTGCCCTCTTGAGGACTATTCTCTTCCCTGCATATGAAGCAGAAGAAGATATTGGAAAGACTGAACTGGACAGTCAGCAGACTGGATATACAGATCACAAGAATTTGGGCATGTAGCCTCTATCCTCTATCCACTGAGGTCCAACTAATAAGGTCCCGTGTGTGTGTGTGTGTGCGCGCGCGCGCCAAGTTTATATTTTGCTGATAAAGAAATAAAGGGAGACCAGTATAGATCTATTTCAAGCTATTTAGCTCTCATCAGCTAGCCATACCCTTACTTGGATTCGAACTTGGGCTGCCTGCATGTTAGGCAGTTGTATTAACCTCTGAGTCACAAGTATAAAATGGTTTTATAATGGTTTTGGTATAAAATGGTTTGTCGTGAATGCGACTGCTTGAGGGCTCCTGGATTAGAGCTGAAAGGCAAAAGGGATGCAGTACACTCCCTCCCACATGCTGGGTCAGACCAGGTGTCTTGATAGAAAAACACTTAACACACACACACACACACACACACACACACATCTCCATCCACTGAGGTCCAACTAATAAGGTTCCGTGTGTGTGCGTGTGTGTGTGCGCATTTGTGTATACACACGGAACCTTATTAGTTGGATCTCAGTGGATGGATGTGTGTGTGTGTGTGTGAATATACACACATACACACACACACACATATATATCTCCATCCACTGAGGTCCAACTAATAAGATTCCGTGTGTGTGCATATATGTGTGTATGTACATATGTACATATGTGTTTATATATATATATGTGGGTGTGGGTGTATATCAAATTTATATTTGCTACCAAATATAAATTTGGTATAAAATGGTTTGTCGTGAATGCGACTGCTTGAGGGCTCCTGGATTGGAGCTGAAAGGCAAAAGGGAAGCAGGATGCTCCCTCTCATATTGGGGTAGACCAGGTGCTTCGGCAGTTCCAAGTTTATTTATTTATTTATATAATTTATTTAAAAATAAAAAGCTCAGTTTAGTTTAGTGTGTAAGCACATTAAAACACATAAATAATTTGAGAAGATATAAAAATAGCACCCAAAAGAAAAATATGGTAGACAGTCTACTTCTCGGAAAATGAACTGAACTACAGGTTGCAATCTTCTTTACTGGACAGGTATGGAACAGAACGTCAGAATGGTAGGAAAGAAATCTGTGCTTCCCCATCAGGGTGTTTTTACCTGCGCAGGGAAGCTCTCCCCTGTCTCGCCATCCACTACCTCAGTTCTGTCAGCGATGCTGCTGTCCCCTCTGTTCCTCCAGCCATCCCCACATTCTTCACTGTTACTTGGTTCTTTATCCACGTCGTTTTCTTTCTGGCGGTGGCTGTAGTCAAAAATTTCACGTCCAGCACCAAGGTCAATATCCTGTCTCCACAGGATATCAATTAAATCTATATCCTAAAAGAAAAAAAAACAGGGAGAAAGAAACACGACTGTCTCTCTTCATCAAAAAGACTTATTCAGGAGGATGACCTCTCCTACAAAACTTCCAGGACAAATGCCTCCAGCTTCTATACCCCAAGGACCACCATAACTTCATCCATTCTGTGACATAGGCCCCACACCATCATTTGACCCCACTCACCTCTAAGTGCCGCCCTTCATTCTGAATGGGGTGTGGTCCCTCCTCCCCTGATCCTTCCCTCGACCATCTCTGCTGCCGTGATGCTCCAGACATCTTCCCCCCACCTACAGCCATCCTGCACAGGGAGCTTGCCAAGAGTGGCTCTGCAAAGGAGCTGCTCCGGGGCCCAAACAAGGGACTCCATGGACAGCAACTGAGCTGTCTCCTCCTCCCTGCCCATGCTACGCAGTAATGTTCTCTCTGTCCAGGCAGGAGTCTGCAGCTTTAACTGCTCAGACGGCTGGCTGGGTGAGAGAGGGAGGGCCAATTGTCATTCCGGATTGCTGCTCCATAGCGGGCTTGCATCAGCCTGTGGTGCCATTCTGTCTATTTGCATAAAGGGGTGGAGATTCTCTGCATTTTCAGCCACCTGATGCAACTTGAGAACCCGGCTTGCCATGCGTCCTATGCCTTGCCAGCTCCCTCAGCTCCACACAGCTGAGTTGCCTACCTTAACCAGTCCTTTAAACTGAAAACAATCACTGATGAATGCACTCTAAAAAAATCTGCCTGTTTCTAACCGTAAAGCAGTGAACAGGCTTCCTCTACAACAGACTTTAAACAAGGTTTATCATACCTTAAAATTTTCTTTTTCTTCCCGTGCCCTACAATATCCTACAAATTCTTCTACTACAAAGCAAAGATCACCCAAAGCTATATTCATTCACATACTGCAGCAGGATGTTCCTTTCATTCAGGCCCAGAAATGCTTTCCCATTCTTTGGGATTTTTTTTTTTTAATATTGCAAACAAACCTTCTGGCTGAATGGGGCTGATGGTCAGCACTTGGGGCTCCACCCTTCTACATTTCCATTTCCAGTGAAAACCACATCGAATTATCATTATCCCTATATAATACATAAGTAGCAAAGAAGTCTCAGATTAGGGATGGCAAGTGTACTCATTTTAAGTTATTTCTCCTTGTTCCAGACAGGAACATAACAAACTAAATCACCCTTCATTTCAGAATACCAGGGAATATAAAATACAGCAATATTACAATATTTCTGATTTGTCCACCCAATTTCAAAGCACTGATTGTTCCATCTATCTATATAAGCAATAATTCAGAATAAGCTTGTTTCTAATATTTATATCTTAATTTAATCATTCTAGTATTCACTCAAATCATTGGTTTAGTATTTCAGAACTAATTTACAAACAGACTGTTCTGCAACTGCTAGCTCCTCTTTCCAACCTCAGACTGACTGCCCTAGATCTCCCTAGACTTTCAGCATCTTCAGCTTCAAAAGACTCAATTATTTTTTCATGGCCTAACTGACCACAAACATGCATTTGGATATTTTCTTCTTCTCCTCCCTATCTGTCATTCATTCAAATTAATTTAAATAATCCCCTCCCTAACTGCAAAATAGAAGCTTTCTTCCATGGAACATTCAATGCAAATAGATTTTTTAGACGAAACAATCTTTCCCTCTCCTCTAACCCTTTCACCAACTATTTCTTCAAATTGAAGATCCTAATCCGAATGTATGCCTTTTCTAGTTACTTCCAGACTATGAATATTTGGAAGTGATTGGGCAGTATGGTTGGAAAGACCTGATAATGCTTCGTAAGGTACACCCTTTGCTCACCCCAACTTCCATTGTAAAGCAGGCCAGAACACCCCATGGGTCAAAGACATTCTTAATTTCAAACATGCTATCTATTTTTCTCAATTGCCTGCTTCCTCTTACAAGTATTCTTATTTTAGGATTCTGTCCATCTCCCTCCTCCTGTGAAAATCACTGGCACAAAATACATAATCATCAACATAATTTTCTTTCTATAACTAAAGCATCATTGAAACTAAAAC
This sequence comes from Ptyas mucosa, assembly GCA_012654045.1. NCBI lineage: Eukaryota > Metazoa > Chordata > Lepidosauria > Squamata > Colubridae > Ptyas > Ptyas mucosa. The sequence goes on along the minus strand of WNWU01013589.1, from coordinate 3,989,666 downwards.
ATCCACATAAATTAAGGATTCAAGCCATGATTATACTCTTCCTCATATATGTATATTTTCCAGTCTATCCCTCAGCCAATGTATGGCACATTCTTTCCTACTGCACATCTTTCCAGTACATTGTACCTGAGTTTTATCTGGCCTGAATCTATCATAAAAGCAAGCGGCTGACAGGCATGAGGGATGAGAAAAGAGTTAAAAAGAAAGGATACCTTTCTCATGTCCCCAGCTGCCGCTCCCAGAGCTGTCCACCCAGATCATGGTCTATGTAGAGCGTAGATTCCGGGCAGGCAGAGCTGGGTGACCCGAGCTGAGTGCCGGACAGACATCTCCAGTTTCAGTTAGCAGTTGCTCTTTTTTTTTTGGCAAGCTTGCTATCTGCCCCCAAATTGTTTGAAAGCCCCCCTCCTTTCCAGCATGTGACCCACAGGTGCTGTGCTATAGCCAGTCCTCCTCCCTCCCCTCACTCCAGCATGAGATCCAATCCTCAGCTCTCTTCTGCTTGTCATTTAAAGAGAGGAGTTCCGTCAAATCCCCACCCCCTGCTCAATGCCCAAGCTGCAGAGATGGAATCCCCACCCCATGTGTTGTGCTGTGGCTGCAGTGAGACTGAGACAACACCCCCACACACGCCCGTTACCTAGGCTGCAGCCGGAGGCAGTCCCCTCCCCCAGGTCACCGCGGAGGATGCAGAGGGAGCCAGGCTCCGCCCTGTGCTGGTTACCTAGGTTGCAGAAAGAACCAATCCCTTGCCTCTGGTCCCTGCTGAGGATGCAGGAGAAAGTGCTCCTCCTTGCATTCGTCACCTAGGATGCAAAGCACACAGCCAATTGCTTTTTAAGCTTCCACCCCACCCAGGCCGCCCTGGGAGCTGCAGCAGCATTCAGGTCTCTGTCTCCTTGAAAAGCTCCCATGCCTGGATGCCCCACCCAAATCAGGCAATGATGGTTGCGATGGTGCAGGGGGAACAACATTAAAGAAGCCTTTCCAGATAGACCTGAATATTTTCTCCTCCTTTCTCTCCCTCGGAGATTACCCAAAGTTCTCTCTTTCTCATCAACTGAGATTTCATTCACTCTCCAAAAGAAGCAGAAAAGTGGCAGGCAACAAAGTAGAGTGTTTTATACAGGTAAGAGATGAAAATCAACTTACAAGGAACTTTTTGACCCTATAAATCAGGATTAGAGCCTCCTTCCCCCCAAATCCCCCCAATCAATAATTATTCTGGAATTTTAGTTTCTGATTTACAGCTTTCAGAAAACAGATATAAAATAATGGAATAAGAAATGCAATCTGTCTCTCTTTACTCAATTAATTTTCTTCCAATTCCACTAATAATGAGACATCAATGGAATACAGGTGGAGAAGTCACCAGGTACAAGAAATGCATACACCATACATTAAATGAAATTTTCTTATTTTTAGGAAAAGAAAGAAAATGTCGAGCAAAAGCTATCCACCATTGAAGATTCAGTTTATAAATTCCATTTGTTCACAAGTTATTATGATTGCACCACATTTACAACACTAGCTTTGCAGACATGAAGGAGAGGCTTTGTTTGGTTCAGTATAGGAATCTTAGCAGAAATTAATGCTATACTTTGCTAGATGTTATATTCCAAGAATAATGCATTTTTCCCAGCTATAAGGTGTTCTTCACAATAAATACAGCTCTAAGTATCAGTGTTTTCCAATATGGCTGAATATCTATAAATCCTATAGTGCAGCAATGCATTTTTGTTTTTGTGTTGTCCCAAGTTAGGCCACTAGATTAGGGCAACTAGATAATTAGGATATCTTCTAGCTTGTAAAAAACAAAACAAAATAAAAAAAGAACTGTGTATTGGATTGAGAATAAGAAAGCCTCTTCTTTGACAAAAAAAGCTTTTGAAAGCCACAATCATGTCAGCTATTGAAGCTGACCTCCGTTTTCAAAGAGGTCTTAGTAAAGAGGAAGATGCTGACATAGTATATCTTCAGCCTATTTCATTTAATAATTGGTTGTTTTCATTTATATCTCTTTCCATAGTTACTTATCCGAATATCAATTCTGAGTTTCTGGCCTTTATACTTTAGCAACACATAAACAACAGGCCACGTTAGTAAATACAGAATAATTAATCTTTAAGAAGTATTTTTTCTGTATGAAAAACAATTCTTTTCAATTCAAGTTTTATTCTGGGCATCAGTTTTTAAAATATTGTTTCAAGAAACCTTCTGGGACTCTTGGACCTATATTCAACATAGCCTGTCTGCATCCAGGACAAATCATATACTTTCCAACAGCAGGGGAATATTATTTAAATGATCACAGAAAGATTAATCTGTTACTATAGGAAAAAGTACATTTAACAAAATAGTAGTAAAAATAAAAGCAAAAAACCAAAACTCTCCCAAACCGAAACTGAGGTTTTTTTAGAATTAGTTCAACATTTTAGCTAGTACTTAACATTGTATTCTGACAGCTTGTCAAAAGCTTACATCAGGATTTGGCTCCTTCAGAGTTCAAACTTAGAACCCTCATTTCAATCAGATGCAACAGACAGTAATAATAAAGTATTTTCACAATTTAGCCTCAAGTTATTGTATAACTCATGACTTTCATGTGTAGAAACAGTAATAACACTTTAATAAAAAATGTGTCACAGTATCATACTCCTGGAGATATGGCACCATTTTTGTAAAAACCATGTCCTTGGTTAACAATCCCAATTAGGAGTGGATTTTCCATCAGTAAAGCAGTTGTTAGGTGAAACATCATATACCACACTGCTTAGCATCAGCAGTTCCAGTAGTCCTGGTTACAGTTGTTAGGTCTGGACCACACTGTTATTAGGCAAGGACATCAAATTTCTGATCTACTTGCCATGCTCGCCTCTGCTTCAAATCCTCAACCTGCTTATTTCCCACCCATCTCTGCCTTTTCAGCCACCCTGCACTTTTCTGCCTAGTCCTGCCATCCTATTGACTATCACCATCATTTTCCTCCCATTGATACCATCTTCTTCCTTCCACAAGCAAAGCAACTGCTGGCCCTTTACAAGGCTTTTAAGTGTGCACTACCCTGGGTAGGCTGCCGAACATCTGAATTTTGAACACGTGACCATGGGACTACAACAGCTGTAACTTTGAAGACCAGTCGTAACTACTTCATTCAGCACCTGCATAACTTTGATCAGTCACTGAATGAATGGTTAAGCAAGGTCTAGCTGTAGAGACTTTCTCCAGCAAAGGTCCCCAACTTCTGCCGCGCAAGCGAGCAAAATCCCATCCGCACAAATGCTGGATCCATGCAACATGGGAAACAACGCTCTCCTGGTCCACAGAAAACCTTTCCTCCATGGAACTGGTCCCTGGTGCCCCAAAGGTTGGGGCCCACTGATCTAGAGTTCTTGAGACATACATCAAATGGAAACATTGTATTAAAAGAGAACTTGAGTATTAAAATTGAAGTCTCAAGCAAAAGCAAAGGGATACAGTTGGATCAAAGCTACACAGGAAGATCAGCAAAAACTACTACTGTATTCCATAGGGAAAGGAGGCAAAGTTGCTTCTAGGTTTTGGAGGAGGCAAAATAGGAAGATACCTAGAGGATCTACATGACTTGTTGATGCAGGCAGTTTCTTCTATTTCTTCCTGACAGAACTTGGTGGCAACAGTTTTTGCCATTCTTGTCGTAAAAAAGAAATGCAAACAAGTATCATGAGAATAAGCAAACAATAACAAACAATCAACAAATAAGAAAATGGTATGACATATGCTGTTACATGGCAGTGAAAGATGGATAGACAGCAGGCTGGCTTATTGGTAAAGTCTAATCCCACAGAAAAGTTACAGCTGCTCAACGATGTCAAACCATGACAATCCCTAAAAATTCCTAAAATAAAACCTATAGTAAAAGCATTACTGTAGTATCAAACTGAAACATTAAAAGATACTAAACTGCATCCTTGCTCAAACATATATGTTTTATTATTGGAAATGTAATGTTTTAAAGATTTGTGCTTTTCTTTACTAAATGTATTTTAATATATTTCAGTCTCAATTCTTTGCATCCTAGTTTATCATCCTGATTCTATGCTAAACAGCTTGACCTTGTTCAAAGTTCTTCTAGGCATCATCACAGGATCATGAAGAAGTTCAACTGTGGTCTCAAAAAATCTCTGTCTATATATTAGGATATGTTACTTAAACTTCATTAATTTTTAAATGTTGGAAAGAGCAAGGGACACTTGAGACAAAAAAAAAATCAAGATATTCTCAATTGCTGATGTTTACAATCTAGCCTGTCCAAATAGAGACAGACTTGAAATGAGGAAGGCTACTGTAAGACAACACAAACTCTAGCAATTCTCATCACATATTGCCTGAGCTAGACATTTATTTTTATCCCTTGTTTTGGAAATATTACAGTATAATTAAAATAATAAGTTTTCTGGAAGAACAAGCCACATGTAGTATTCACCCTACAAAAGTATAAAAGGTATAAGATACACACACACACACACACACACACACACACACACACACACACACACATATATATATATATATATATATATATATATATATATATATATATATAAAAATCCAAAAGACAAAGCCAGAGAAATATTGCAATGGTTCTTAGACATACTAGCAGCAGTGGTGGTATTCAGTCGGTTCGGACTGGTTCAGGTGAACCGGTAGTGGCGACCTGTGGGTGGCGGTGGGGTGGGGGTGCCATCCTATTTAGCCATGTTTTCTAAGCCACGCACATGCATGAAAGCTGCATGCACGAGAAAAGTGCATGTGCGGAAGGAGTGCGCTCCCATTTTCGGTGCGCAACGAACCGGTGGTAAAATTATGTGAAACCCACCTCTGACTAGCACCATCAAGTCTTTAGACTCAAACACATAAATACCTTTTAAGCTAACCCTATTGCCATCACTTTTTAAGTAGGGATTTTTAAAAAATCCACCCCATTTAATGGGCAGCTGTAGCTTCCTAGTTTTCTAATCACCCAATCCCAGGACACATAGAAACAACCAGGATATAAGCATCTGAAAGCTGAAGCAGGACTGAAAAAGCAAGTCCAGAAACAGTAAAACAAAGATGCCAATTAGAAAGGCAGCAAGTTGAAGGGAATGACTCAAGTGTCTGAAGAGAAGTAGGAACACAGAGTCCCACAAAGGTATGTTCCAGAGAACTGTTGGAAGGAAATGCAGAATGTAATCTTGGAACATGATTTAATTTCTTTACTTAAAATCAAGGCTGATAGAAAAAATTGAGTTAATAATAACTGGAAATTCATAGGCTCATAAACTTTTCCTTAGTTTAAGAATATCTAAATAATATACAGAAAACAGTTGCATACATTTTCTGCATTTGCAAAACTGCAAAGCATAGCTATTTTCCCATTTATAGAATTTTCTAGAAATAGCCAACCATTGTTGTGCTGATATAATAGTAATAACAGTAGGCTTTGTTACACCTGGATAACTCTAGAATAGTGCTTCTCAAACTATCTGTTGTTAAAGACCAGGTTTTTTAAAATTTTCAATCCATTATAAACATAAAGACTTTGTATTTATATAATAACAATGAATTAGAAAAATAAAATTTAAAAAGGCATACAAAATACAATTGTTATTGTTGAATTTAACAGACATAACTCTGTTAAATTTCAATAAACCCAAGCAGAACAAACATCATAGGAAAAAAGAGAATTACAAAAACTGTACCTGTTGTTCATTAAAAGTATGTATATAGACAATTAATATAGAGAATCATATTACACTAACTTTTCCTCATTCTGCAATTATAAGTAAATCAAAAGGTATGAATAAACTAGAAATGTCCTGTATTAAATAGCTACAAGACACTTTGAACAAACATTACATATCAATATTTAAAGTTTTTAATATGATAAATGTGCTTGATTCTTACTTATTAACTTACCTAATGGCAAATTGTTATAAACGATTCTACACACTCTTGAATTCTGTACTTAAATCATGTGAACTAGTAATCAAACAGTTTGTGGACCATACGTGATCTCAACAATAGAACTACTCTAGACATTATAAGACGCTAATGGGAAAAGGAACCTTAGTCTAGTTCTCCCACATAGGAAATGTCAAGTTAAAAAAAAAACAACTTTAAGTAAATGTGCATGGGTGAGGATTTATTATAACATGTATAGCCAATCTCCAAACAAAATTTTAAAAGATATTATGTAATAGATAATTCAAATTTTAATTAAACTTTAATAATACTTTCCAGAGCTATACTTCTAGCTAAATAATGTTTTCTATATGAGTCCCTAAAGGATGGGAAATAATAACTACCGATAAGTAGCACTAACTACCAAAACTCAGGGCAGACAGTGGTCCAGTCAGACCTCTTAACAAATTCTGAATACCAAGGAAACATAGGAGAAACATATCCTTAATAACTAGGAAAAGCTCATATGTTCTTAAATTCTAGATTCTAGATTAAGATAAAGCAGAACAACCACCGAGTGAAGATATAATGGAAGGCAGCCATTTACTGCAGTTTAATCTCCTCCATTGTAAAGAAATGTTAGCCAAGATATAAAAGTAAATACAATATCATATTGCATTATGGTTGCTAAGAAATAGATGCCTACTCTATTTAGCAGCAGAAACACTGAAAACTGAATTGGCATATGGCATTTTTTTGTCAATAATTTAATTTAAAACATAGCTACAATGAATTCTAGGGATGGTTTTATGTCTATGACATTTAAAAAGAACTGTGATGTTCAAAATGCAAGTAGATAAATAGGTACCACTTCGGTGGGAAGGTAACAGCGCTCCATGATATCAGGCTGGCCACATGACCATAGAAATGTCTTTGGACAGTGCTGACTCAATGGATTTGAAACAGAGATGAGCACTGCCCCCTCTAGTCGGCAACAACTAGCAGAGTAAATTCTGCAGGAACTTCTTTACCATTTTTTATGATGTGAAATAAAAAAATAGGCTCCTCATACTATTCTTTACCTCCTGCCCCAAAATAGCTAGAATGGCAAGTACCCTCTATGTTAATAATGCAATGTTTTCATGGCATCTCAAACGTTCTCCTATGTCTTTCAGTATTCTCCAAAAAAAATTTGAAAGGCTGTTTTAAAATAAAGTTTATTTTGCCAGCAAATAGGGATTTGTATATTTCCAAGGGAACTATAGGAATGTGTCTAGATAGTTAAATAAACAGACTGTACCTTGTTAGGAAAAAATGGTTTAGTGGAGAACATGAAATACTGGGTGGAAATTCTAGAACTGATAAATTCCAGGAAATGCTATGGAGCTCTACTTTAGAAAAATCCAAACTATAAAAAATCATTGTAAGTTTCAAAAAAGCTACAGGAAGATATTAGCATATTAAATTTAATAAATAATTTTTAAAGTTTCATAATGGTGTACACCTATTGTTATAAAAGTCAGGAATTTGGAAGCTCCTTTTCCAGCTAACAAATTCTATCAAAAGGTAAAAGCTTTGGTGAGCTTGGAAAGGTTATGCCTTTTAATTAAAAAAATGTTACTTAGAAAAGGTGATACTATACACCTGATATATATATATATATATATAAATATTTGCTAACAGACCCTGTTCCCCGTCTAGATATGTTATTTGTGATTTAAAATTCTTAAAAGGAATTATACTTTTTTTCAATTTATACACTAAAAACTACTAAAGTTTTTTATAACAATGCAGAAATTAATTTTCAACTTTCAACAGGATATTATTTTTCTAGATTTTCAAATAGCAATCAGAAATAAAACAATTAAACCCGACATAAATTTGTGTGTGCGTGCACGGGGGAGTGTTGGAAACTGGAAGAGCAGCTTCCCCAGTGTGCATGAATGCACTGGGAAGCTGAGGTTCTAGTTTCCAGTGTGCACATGCACGCCTGTCACCTGGTCTTCCAGTTTTCAAAGACCAATTGGCCGACGTGCATGTGCATGCTGGAAACCAGAAACTGTTTCCTGGTGCGCACATGCGTGCCAGGGAGCTGCTCTTCTGGTTTCCTGCACATGCGAAGATCAGCTGGCCCGTGTGCGCCAGAATCCGGAAGAGCAACAGGCGATGGCTGGCGTGCCCGGAGTGATGGCTCTGCATGCCACTTCCAGCACTTGTGCCATAGGTTCCCCATCACGGCAATAAACCATCCCATCTAGCAATGTCTTCAGGAATACCTATGTGGTTATTGCAGGAGATAGACTTTTCCTTGGAAACTGTAAGGAAAAAAAAGGTTCTAAGGCCTGAATAATGCTTACCTGTCGTATTTGGATTAGAATTAATTCCTTTCTGTCCAGACTAAGCACTTAAAACCCTCAACTTACTACATCCAATAGTAAAGAAAATATACTAAAAATGAGATTTTAAAATACACATATTAGAATGCATTTGGAAGCTGTATGAATTTGGGGGGAGAAAAAGGAAAAGAACACCTTAGATTTACCCCAAAATAATTCCAGCATTCACACCTAATACTTTGTAATAATACAACAGTCATCAAAATCCTAAAGCTCAGATCTATATTGGGGCGGGTTCTTTTACCCAGAAGCCCTTTTTACTGCAGTCTAACCATTTCTATAGTAAGAATGTTCTATATAGAAAGAGATTCAATAATACCCTGTGAGGTGGGTAACTTTTCCCATTCCCTGACATTTTAAGAGGAAGTAAGAGAAAGTCTAAAGCCTCACAGTAGTTTTATATCCTCCGATAGGAACAGCATAGCTCTATTCTATTGTTCTTATAACAATAATCTATTGGTTATTGACATATCCTGCATTCCCCCTCACAACTATCAATTAAGCCAAGTTAAGTTTACCCAATATGTTACGCCATGGTTTGTTGAATAAGCCATAAATGTCTGAATTCACATAATACTTTCTTTTAGAACTAAACAAATTGTAGTAATAAAAGCCTGTGAACTTAGCCAATTTAGATAAGCTACAAATGTTAGTTTCAAAGCTAAGTGAATACTTGACCTTTTTTATCTAAAGCAGTACCCAACTCCTTTAAAAACTTCCATAAATTGTGAGACTGCAGTGGAATACAAATTGAATAAATAAAAACAAATTCAAATACATCTAATTCCTATAACAGTAATTTCATGATAGAGCTTATTAAAAACTTTGTTGCCATTTTGATAATTGAGGCCTACATTTCATATCTAGGCCATGAGGGCGAGGATGTAAATTACCTCAAAGAATAAGGGACATGTTCATCTTGGTTCTTCAGGGAATTCAAGGGTGTTAAGAGTTTTGTTTTGATTTGGGAGGGGGGTGTTAACCATGTAAACAAAATCCCTGTTTTTCAGGTATCAAATGTTGCAGGACACTGCAAAGTTTTCAGTGATGTCACTGAAATTCAATGATACTCCAATGGGCAGGAAAAAAGATGAGGTTCTGGGGACTATGGGCAATTGTATTTTAAAAGTTCAAGAATTCATGTCCCACCACTAAGTTTTGTGGGTGGACAACCCACTGCATTCATTTCACCTCTACTTTAAAAAAGATATCCTGTTCACTGGACTGAAAAGAAACTGCTTATATTGGCAAACTGCCAATCCATTATACAACAATAATAATTTCAGTAATAAACTTGAAAGATGTGGAAAACATAATTGATAAATATTGTATAAAAACTAATTATGTACAGGATTAGCACATTCTGTTAGTTTTATATACTGTATTCTCAGATTCTGATAGGGTATATTATAAAGAGATAAATACATATTAAAAATAAAAAATGTACAACCATCAGACAAGTGTCCAGTTGAAGATGTATATATTTTAGAAAGCTTTTCTAAGTACCTTATTTCCTCCACAGAATTTCTGTTCATTTATATGTAGTCTGTATATACAAAACAGCCAGAGCTCAAGAATAAATGTATTAAGTCATCTATCTTGAATTCCATGTTATATTTTCAGGGAGTTCCTGATTAAGATTGAACTGAATCCAATCTTCCATCTCATAATTTTTTAAATTATCTATTTATATTCCAAAGTACATGTATTTTTAGTCTTCTGTACTCCTGAAAAGACAGCAATATATTGCCTCATTGAATCTAAATATTATGCCCATATCACTGCCCTATAGATTTGTGTTCCCTGTATCTAGATTCCAATACAGAAGCATATAAAATTAATTCCTTTGGCTGGTAAGCAAACAAAAAAGAATCTTATCAGCATATACTGTATATTAAATAATTTATTATAGAATTCTTAACAGTTATAGCTCAAGATTGCCATGAATTTATTCTAAGGAAAACCACTTTCTAGTTGTTCACCATAAAACATATTATACTGCATAAGATTACAGATCAAATGTTCAACTGCTTCTGTAATGTGAAAAATTACAGTGCCTGTACATAACTGCCATAAAAGGATGAGCAGTCTAAGAGAATGAAACAACCAGTAAGGACCAAAATACTTAGCTATCAAAGTATAGCATACTAACTTTTTCCTTGTCCTATATGTCAAAATGAACCACAGATTCATTCTCTAGTTTGTACTAATCATAAAAAGCCATTGCACTATAATCAGTGATAACTTCAAACTAAATCATGGAAATATACTTTATTTATGACAGCATCATTCCAGAGGAAGAGCTCCTAAGCAGGTTTATCACTAAATCAAATGTTAGACTATTCATATCAATCAGAGTTTGATGGAAATCTAAATCAGATGAGCTTTAACAAATTCATCTTTATCATTTTTATCATATTTTGCAGGCCTCATGAATTTAGAATGGCAAACAAGTACTGATTTTCAAATTCATGACCAAGGACTATCAAATATCTTGGCTTCAAATCTGTAAAAACATAACAGCCCCAATACAAATAGTTTTTGACTTACGACAACAACTGAACTCACAATTTCTCTTTTTAAATGACCTTTAGTCTAGACAACTTTTCATATTAGTCCGCCTCATAATTATATTTGAGAAGGGTTATCTCATTTTTAAATTTTAAATTTTATTAAAATGGCATTTATTATTGCCATTTTAGATTTAAGTGCCTTTAAGACATAAGGGTTGAAAGATCCACAAGGCTTGATTTCTTGTTCTAAAAAATACAGTATTTATATTTTCATAACAAAATGATTCTCTCAGCTTGCTAGTGACTTACTTTTACTTCAACTGAAAGCCTCCCATGCAAAGCAAATGTCACTTTTATATGTCATTTTTATATTCTCAAGGGCAAAACTTCTGAAATCTTTACTCTATATTTGCCTATGAAAGAGATGAGGCAACATGACAAGAGAGGAAGATAGTCACAACAGCTGCTTCAACACTCCCCCCCCCCAGCCTAGATACCAGCTCTAGTAACACAGTCCACTTGCAACATAAACTACCAGGGATTAAGGATGGTCTGGAAGTAGTTCTATATCACCATGTGTTTGAGAAAGACTTCAGCATCCATGTAAATAACTGAACTCATCACTAAATAAAACACAAGTATAGTACAAACAAAGCAAACCAGAATAGACCTTCATTAAGTAAATAACATAGGACAGCAGAAAGAGAAGGAGAAGACTGCAAACAATAGTTTTTATTGCTTAGTAAGAATATAAAGCATTCGCTTTCTTAAATACATACTAGAAAAATTCCTTGGAAAGAATTTAAAATTAATTAACTCACCACCAACTTAATACATGCAATCAAATTATCTATCACTACAAATTAAGCAGGTGATATTATTGTGATGCCTCCACCTAAAAAAGTATTTAAAAAAACTAAAAGACAAAATAAAAAATTCAATGTAAGGTAACATATCCAAGGTGTACCAAAAATGATGCCCCATAGGATTATTGTATTCCTTTCCCAAAAAGAAAATTTTATGGTACTTAGAAATGTTCAAAGGTTATTTGTCAAACGAATAAGAAAATGTTTAGAACATTTCTCAAATCCATGTAATTTACCCAAAATCGGATTAAGAATTTTTCTTTGTATTTTTCTTTTGCCTGAACTCATTTCCTATCACAAAAGATGATTGTGTCTCAAAAATAATCAAAAATCTTCCAAAGTATTCCTATTAAGGTGAAAATCAATGAAATTATCAACAGTAATTTGCTGAAATAATGTAAAGATCATTGAATTGTGTTTTTAATTCAGATAGTCCTTGGGTCATAATCAAGCATTCAGTAACTATTCAAAGTTATGATGATGCTGAACAAAGGGACTTATGACCTGTCCTCAAAGTTCAACTTTCTAAAAAGTAGCTTTGGGTAATAAAGGAAAAAGTTTGGGAACCATTGGTTTAGAAGAAAATAGCAACATTTAATGTATTTTATATAATAAATTGTTTATGAGGTCTGACTTTTGGATACACACCATGTATCAACATAGATTCCTAATAATGTTGTTTCACTCTTATCAAAGAAATATTAAATACTGGCAATAATCAGTATATTTATTAATGAAAGTTACAGAGATCCTCAAACAATTATTTTCTTTCTCTTAGCTTATCCCATAGAATATTGCTATACATACCTCTTTAGTTAGATCACCATTTAGTGGAGGAGCCACTGCACCTAGGTCTTCCAACTCTTCACTATATGCTTGTTCCATTGCATTTTCTCTGACTACATTGTCTGAAGCAGTTCCATTTTGCAAGCTACTGCCATTCTCAAGGGAAATGCCTGTATTGGGTTGGGCACCAGAGACAGAACCTTCAGGATCACGATGTACCAGCCAAGCACTGACTTCAGTGGTGGGCACCTGAAACCTGTCCAAGGCCCTAACTTGGTTGAGAAGCCGTCGAGCTGTAAAATAGTAGTCCAGATCTACACTTTTGGGATGTATAACATAGCCATCTAGGGTGTTCCGCAGGTTGTGAAACTGTGTTTGAGTGTATGCAGAGCTCTGGCCCAGAAAGATCTCCCGCAAGGGAGGGAGATGTGAATTTAGATAAGTATCTACATCCACCCTCACTCCGATCAAGCTGAGAAGAATAGTGAACTGAATGAGTCCTTCAGTGAAATATTTCTTCAGAGAAAGCATTTCTAGAAAGAAAAAGTATATTTAGAATAAATGTAATAATATTCAAATATCTCTAGTGAGATATCATTCTATATACTATACAACAAATGTTCATATTCCATTTTAAAGGAAAATCTAAATGAATTCAGATTATGAATAAATTTGAGAAATCTCCAGGAATAAAAAACTCTCATTAAGTGGACTTTTATTCTGGAACAGCTTATTCAGAATACAAAATTGTTTTACAATGAAACAAAGCATATTAACTTATGTGACTTACTGTCTTAATGAATCCACACAGTGACTTCCTTGAATCTTCGCAACTGCAAGATGGAACAAGTTTTCCAGAACAGTTGCAAGTTTGATCTTCCCCTTTTTCTTCCTTTCTCTCTAAAAGGCTTCCTGAAGGAGCAATTAAAGAGTACAGGGTTCCAGAATAGGGAAGACTCTTCTGCTGCTTGCTGCAAGTTTCATCAGAAACTGAAACACACCCAAAAAAATCAAACATAGGCATTAAAAGGCACCGTATTTTAAATCAGTTCAACACTTTTTTATTTTGTACAGGCTAGAAATATGATGCGGAGTGCACATTTAATTTAACAAAAAATATGACAAAAAAGCCAAATAATTTAGCATTATCCTACAGTTTATGGGAGAACCAATTTGGTGTAGTAGTTAAGGGTTAAGTTAAGGCATTAGGCTAGAAACCAGGAGACCTGGAATCCTGTGTTAGGTACAAAGGCAACTGGATGACCTTGGGATAGTCATTTTCTTTTAGCCCTAGGAAAGAGGCAATGGCAAACCACTTCTGGAAAACTTTGCCAAGAAAGCTACAAGGACTTGTCTAGGCAGTCTCTGAGAATCAGACATGTCTGAACATAAGAAAGGGGGGAGGGGGGAACAGTTCAAGAAAATATCAATTTGGCTTCTGGCATCTAATTACCCAGCAAGAGCCAAATATCAACACTCCAAAGAATACTGATGTTTGTCTCCTTTTATTCTCTCACCACTGAGAGCTTACTGTAGGTGATGTTTAAACTTGCTGATTATGCCTTCATTCAGCATAAATTTCTGAGTAATTTAAAAGGACTTTAAATTTGCTTTGAGCATTAGGGATGTTGTAATTTATCAGCACAACAGCTATGTCTGCAACTATTTCTCCCAAGTCATGCCTACTGAAGAAATTACTGGATTTAATAAAGAACATAGCTTCTAACACATGCATAGATCTTTGCTTTAGTTATTCAGACTCTTTTAGCTCTTTTCCTTACTCCAGGAACTGCCAGGGCTTGTGATTCTACACTCTTGCATTACTAATACCTACAGGTATTCCCAGTGATCTCTGCCCATCTTTTCCCCTGATTCCCGATCATTGAGCATTCTGATTCTCAATCAGTTTGATTGTCAATATTTATAGAAAACATATGTTGCCTTCCTTCTTGGAAGAGGAGATATAACTGCTGGCCGGTCCTTATTTGGCAGATTCATTTAAATTTTAGAACTTATTTGGGAAAAATAGGGCTTCTTTCATTCCCCCAATTATCTATCCAATGAAAATTATGGATAAATTGGCATTTATGATCAAATACTTTACTTATACTTTCATATGTCAGTGTACAGCAAGCTTCAAGCAATAAAATCTCTATACACTCAATATTAAATTGCCATTATCTATCAAAATGAATTAAACATTGAAAACATATAAAACCATTTTCTGATAAAAGTTAGTAATATGAGGATAAGGAAGGTCAATATCCCACCACAATAATTCTACATATATTATCAGAAAACATTGCTAGCTCAAATTTTTAGAATTAAATATAAAGCCATGAGATGGTTTTTTTGGCTTTCGTGTCTTGAGCTTTTCAATACAATTTTTCCTTCAATTAATTTGAAATTGTTTTTAAAATCTACATCACAACTATTGCATCATCTGCTCCCATTTCAAATTAAACAGAATATAAGAATTCCAAAAGCCATACCTTGATCTATTGAGAACAGCAGCCATATACTCAGACTAATCCAATCTATGCTTCTACTATCATATTTCAGCACCTTTTTCTATTTCCATCAGAGACGCCTGATTTCTAAGTAGTAGTTGTTTTGAAAGACATGGGAGCCAAAATTCTCCACCAAACAGTTTCTTTCTTATATCCCTTCATTAAGCCTACTTTCTCAATCGCTAAGACTTTCTGGATTCTCACTACAATCTCAATTAAAAATTTTAACTCTTCAAAATGCAAGCTAATGACATAAGAGAGAACTTAGAGAATTCTACCACAAATCTTTTTACACAAGAGCCTGAACCTTGTCCTATTTACAGTACACAGAGCCATGAGGAAGTGCAACTCCAACTTTTTAATCTTTTTACTTTAGCTGTAAATCTTTTTACTTTAGCTGTCATTTTTAAAAATAATATCGCTTTATAATGTGATATACAAAAGTTAACATTATCTTTATAATGTTATAAAGATATAACATCTTTATATCTTTATAGGGAGTGCAACCCATTTAATGAGATTCTAAACAAGAGATCAACAGGCAAGAGTTTTTTCCTTAATTAATTAATCCATGATCTGGTGTTTATATTTTCTTAAGATTTTATATAATCCCACATTTCTCTCCTTTTTTTTTTTTGGTCTATTTTCCTACTTTTATTTCTCTAAAAGTCTTGGTTCCAAATATAAGAACCCTGAAAAAATAGGTCAGGATTGCTAACTCCTACAAGCTAATTATTAAGTCACAGAATAATACTATGCAAATGTTCTTTTAATTAAACAGAACAGCTCTTGGCCTGCAATACATCCATTTACTACAAACAGGCATGAGAATACAATTAAATGCCAAACTGCTTCTATTCTAGAAACAATTCCCCACCCATTACTTTTGCTAGGCTCGCATTTCCTCCACTATCTGAGTTTTACTCCATTTCTACTTCTATAGGACCAACCTCATTCCGTTTCTTGTGTTCTAGGAGTGCCTCACCCACTCGGAAACTCCCCTCCCTCATTTCGTTTTTCAGCAAATCCTGCCTATCCTACATTCCCTGATCGAATTTCACTTACAAGAAGGGGAAAGCACTTCCCCAATCCTCACTTTCTCAGGTTAACTTTTTACCTCCTCATATCCTAACTTTTCCCATTTTTTAAAATTCTCTCCCAGTCCACCTAGTGCCCTTTAAATTCCTTATGCCGGTATTACCCCATCTATTCGCTCTTCCCACAGCCCGCCCACGCCTGAACTCATTTACCTTCTTCCCTCCCGACCCTCCTTCCACTCATCTCTTTCCTTCCACGAGCCTCATCTGGTCAAAACCCCACCTCGTTTCTGCCCAGCCTGCATCTTGATCCCCGTTTCCCCCGCAGTCGCCTTTCTTCGATTCATATTATTCGTTCAGTTCTGTTCTTCCCAGCCCCCTCCTTTACCTGGCCCTCCGTCTTTCGTCTCGTGTTTTTACCTCCATCTTCTTCTCAACCATCCCCGCCAACGCCTCTCAATTCTCCTCTCTCTCTTCCCCCCCCCCCCCTTATATATTGCAGACTGTCTCTCTGGGTCACCCCCCACCTCTTTCCTCCCCAGGTTTCACCCCCACCCCCAAGTATGCAATCCTTTCTTTTATTCTCCAGCATTCCTCCCCTTTATCCTTTCCCCGCTTAGGCTTTCTCCATCAACTTCCCGTCGTAGAAATCCATCATTTCATCTGTATACCTTCCCTGTCCAGCGAACACCGTCCAACACGCACAATTACCTTCAGGAGGCCTTGCCTCAATGCCGGTGTTAAGCCCATACAGCGGCATTCGACTGCTACCACAAGGTTTCCTGCCTTCCGTGTAGCTTTGCCCAATCGTTTTTAACGATTGTGATGAATGACAGCTTGCTTGGCCACTCAGAAAGTAAACATTATTTCCTAACCACAGACCTCACAGCGACTGACAGCTTAACGGCCAGTCAGAATCCACACAGATAAAAATGTTAACAGAGGCCAAAAAAAAAAAAAACCCGTCAAGAGGAAAAGCCAATCACGATGGTTAGAGGGCCGGCTACGGTGCTCGTTGATTGACAACATAAATTCTCCAATCCGTTTAATGTTCGCTTAGCTCCTTGAACCAGATGATTTGATTGATAGAAGAAACAACCAACTGTCGCTCGCAAATGTAATCGCTCTTGCCATTATCTTTGGACTCTGGGCTCCAAACTGCAGTTAGTTTCTTTACCATTCCCCACCCGATTACGTAATCGTATAACCGCCTAATGACGGGCCTATTACCCTTGCGAAATGGCGCCATATTGAGAGTGTTGCCATTGACAACCAAGTGACGTCTTCAGAAGTTCCTGTTCATGTATGGATTTTAAACATTCGGTACTACTCTGGAAGTTTTGGTGAATGCTTCTTTGCTCGTGCTGAAATCGCACCTACAACGTAATTTTACATTTAATAGATTGTATTATGTATAATTTTTAAGTCGCTGCAGATAATTCGGGTTTAGTGACATTTTATTTATCTGTGTAACAATTTATCTTCCTTTACTCCTCTTAAACTTGAAATTCATCAAAAATATGCTCAGGTATGCTGAATATAATAAGGTAGAAAATTGAACATGTAAAAATCATTTTTTAATTCTAAATGTTCTTTACAATCAGAATGTGATGATAGTACAGCAAGCATGAGCAGCTACTTCTATTTACTTCTACTTCCACATTTCCATTTCCAATATGTTAGAAGTGTGGGTTTTGCTAATATAGTTTTAAGCACTTGGGAACTTATTTGTCAGATGCAAGAAGTCAGGAGCCAGGATAGAATTCAAAAGTACTTCCAAGTTTATTTCATGCTACCTATACACAAGAATCTGAACTGACCTAATGGTTAACGCACATGGGTGCCAGAGAAGACTCAATGGACTTCAAAAGGGCTCAGCTTGGTCATCTACAGTTTGTAATTTGGGATATACCACAGTTACTGATTTTTCTCCAATGAAATCCAACAATAATAAAGCATATAACATGTTTTATCATGATCACCACTGGGATCTCAAAACTGAGTAGTGCACTGTTTTTTTAAAAAAGCACTAAAAAAGAAAATATAAAGAAACCCTTCATTCAAAATTGTTCTGTCTGCATCCCAGCCAGAAATAAAGACATCAAATACATTTTTCATATTTAAATTAAAAAATCCCCCCCCCCTCTCAAGTTTTGACATAGTATATTTTCAAAAATTGTTACGGAACTATAACTTTTAGTACCATAGAAGAGAAATGTATTATTTATATGAGGAATATTTCATCAAATTTAATGTAAATTAAATCAAACTTACTTTTTGTTTAACTCACGTTTTACAGCATGTCTTCTGGCAAAAAACTGAAAAATAAGTGTAATCCTCAGCAAGAAGGGCAGATCAAGAATAATATACACACACAGTATATATATATATATATACATACATACATACAGGTAGTCCTTGACTTATGACTACAATTGAGCTCAAAATTTCTGTTGTTAAGTGAGACATTTGTTAAGTGAGTTTTGTCCCATTTTACAACCTTTCTTGTCTTTTCTTGTTAAATGAATCATTTCAGTAGATAAGTTAGTTACCCATAAGTATGAACCAGTTGCCAAGCATCTCAATTTTGATTACATGACCATCCGGATCCTGCAGTAGCTATAAGGGTGAGAAATGGTCATAAATCACGTTTTTCAACCCTGTTGTAACTTCAAACAGTCATTAAATGAACTGTTGTAAGTCAAGGACTACCTCTATATGTTAATATTTAACTTTATAAACAAGCTGCAAAATAAATGTCTATTCCTGCACAACTCTTCACTCCTAAAATTGTGAGAATGAGACAAGGAAGTTACACAATTTTAATCTGGGAACACCTATAATCTTTGAATTAATATGTTAAGCCACCAAACATTAGCTAATATCTGTCCTTTAAGATAAAGTAATGGCGTAATCATAATTACTATTTTTCATTTCTCATATCATTATGAGACATATACTAGTTCTTTCAATTCTCTATTGACACACCTGTCACCCCACTGTTATGTGCCTTTGACAGCTTGTCCCAAATTTGGAATTATTGGGTGAATTTAAAAGGTATTTTTCTCCTTGAGAAAAATATTGTATGTGCTAAGGGCATTGTTGGAGACTGTATGACTCAAAATCTTGACATCACTATTTAATTGTTTATTACCTAATCTCTACAATTGATTGTGAGTTGAATGTTGTGTATCTGTCTGTCTTGTTTGTTTATAGCTCCAAACAAATCAACCTTGCCATCACTCTTTGGATTAAGTAGATATATACTTTATTAAAATCAGCAACCAGTACAGTACAGGGGAAAAAAAGAAAAAAATGAAATATATATCCATATATTAACCCTAACCTCTAAATCATATGTATTAGGTAAGCACCTAAATTTAATGTAATGTAAAAATTGTAGACATAGAATCTATACAATCTATAAACAAGTTGACCTTGCCAATTTAAAGATTAATTTTACACTTTTTCATTTAAAGGAAGATCACATAAACAGTTTTTCAATCAGAATTTTAGACTAAGTGAGAGATGGAAATTTAGCTGAAGCTGAAGCATCCTTGAAATATAGCTGTATGATGACCTGATGAACTCATTTCCATGTGCTCATTTGGCAGTTGAATTCTATAAAGACATACCTTTCTCATTTTCTTTCAGCAAAAAAATAATAATGAAACTTTCTGTTTCTTTCACTGCCAGCTGTGTAGTATGTTATTGTTCTATTTGTACTGAACTCTTACAAATCATACACATTTTGTTAAAGTTAAATCAATTTGAATCTTGTCAGTAATCAATTGTGACAGAAACTGAGAATTTGTTTTTCAGTATTTAACTTATGTGAGAAGTATTTGTAATTTACCTAACATAATAACTACAGTATGCATGATTCTATAAATATGCAACACTAGTTTACTTTGTCTGAAGGGTTAGCAGTTCTTTACTACAAAACTCAAAACTAGAAAAACTTCAGAGATATCAGTCCAGAAATCCTCAATATGTTCAAACTTTGAAAACAAACAAAAGCAAAAAACATTTTTGAACAAACAGCCAGAAACATTAAAGAATAGTTAGTTTATTATAAATTATCTCAAAAAAGAAGCCTCAGTTGAGAAGTGACTGATCAACCTTGGCATATCTTGTATCAAGTATGTGTTTGTGGTATTCATTTTGAAACCCATTGCATCACGAGATCTATTTAATACTGTAATTTAATGCTGTGTTTGAAGAGAGAAAGAGCCAACTGCCTGAACAGGTGTGTTGGGTAAGGCTGTGCCCGCATAAACATAGGCGTAAACGGCTTGACAAAGCTATTAATTGGGTTAAAGTGGTAAAGGATCTTTTTCTTTAGAAATGAGGCATCTGAAAATGCTTGTTTGGTAACTTAAAAGAGTATAGCAAATGACTTCATGTCTCTTTCACACCCTCCTTGCAATTTTACTTTCTCTAAACAG
Organism: Ptyas mucosa; assembly: GCA_012654045.1. NCBI lineage: Eukaryota > Metazoa > Chordata > Lepidosauria > Squamata > Colubridae > Ptyas > Ptyas mucosa. Next base: position 3,969,185 of record WNWU01013589.1, on the reverse strand, counting down.
GTTTTTGGTGAAACCTTAAATGAGTCAGACAAGTTTTTCAGCTGCCGGCAACAGGGAAGAAAATATTTTCTGCCTTCAAAAGGAATTGTTTCTGCTTTTTTGAAGGTTGAAGATTTTTAAAGGCAAAATAAATATATTAAAAACTCTTGTGGCATTTATGCTGTAATTTTATTATATTAAGGAGAGAAATTCTAATGAAAACTGGCATTTTTATACTTATTTTTAATAGCAGAATTTGGGTGCTCTGGAAGCCTCAAAATGCAGGTGGGGGCCAAAATTGCATTTGTGAGCAAAAATGAAAGAAGCCCTCCTCCAGCATGTTGTGTAGATGGTGCCTCCAGAAAATCAAAAAGGCGATGTGGGTATCAGCCATTTCAGCATTTAAAGCCAAGTATGGGAGTACACCAAAGATGAATTAATCAAATCATATGTGACCTTAATGTGTACTGACATGCAATACAGGAGCAGCAGGGCAGTACCTTTAAAGATCCTTGATTTTCTTGCTCCTCTTTTTCAGTCATATTGCTGTCCATTAATGTTTACCTAATCTGATTACAAGATAAGTTACCACACATGTGCTACATTTCCTTCTTGGGGAGGGGATGTGTGTTCCTATATTTTAGGCCTTATGGCTTAGGAATGCTTCACTATATGAATAGTCAATTTTTGTAGGCCTCTCAGAATACATTCTTTCGGAGATCACAGTTATATTAAGTTAGGCTAACATATAGGTATCAGTGTAGTCACCTTTCCTTGCAATATGACCCCAAAATTATGGCTTTTATATTCCTACTCGTTTTAATTATGACTTGTCTTGCCTTTACATTTTGGATATGATGGTGATAGCTCCATACTAGCTAGCAAAGATTCTGCTTCCTGCAGGTTTCCCATTGATGTGATGCACTGTTTTCTACAACTTTTAAGCCAATAATACCAACCAATCATTAAAATATTGATACAGCTACTGCTCTATCAGTTAACTTCTTGGAACAATCCAGTGTTTACAAACTGACAAGAAAAATGTCCACATATGAGTTGCATTGCTCAAAGAAATAAACTGCACTTGATAGTGCTGCCCTTTGGATTTCTTGTGGTGATAGAAAATATAATACTGCGCTATTGCCAAAGTACATTTCAGGTACTTTTTAGAAAATGTGGAATGAAATGTGAGTGTGCTGCTAGCTAGGAGAAGGAAAGGGGGAAGGAATTGCCTATGACCTGGATCCTTATTTTAAGAAGGGTCAGGAAATAAATATGCACTTGATAGCACTAATGATATTACTATCATTAGATATTATTACCTAGTCCTAGTCAGATAATGAAATGTCTGCAAGCAAACAACCAAGCTCAGAGAGCACCAAGGTTGCCAAAACCAAATATTTTCTGCATCTCTTCCACTACATTCCAGTTTTACTTATAAGAACAACCTGACCTTCCAGAAAGGTTTTAGGCAGGAAGGATAGAAGTGGGAGTAACATGACATTGGAGTATTTGTACACTCTCCCCATGTCACACAGACATGAAAAAAAAACTAGGTAAAGTGTTAGTTCCTTTTTAAAAACAAGTAGATCAATGTCAATTTAACATTGTATCTGTTCCTTTGTAAATCAGAACACAGCAGCCTTTGGGAGGCCATGATTTTAATTTTAATTCTTTGGCAGTTCAGGGCAGTGATTTCCCCCTTTCAAAAATACTTTATAGATGCCTATTGGAGGTTATATATTTTAAAACTGGTCAAATATTTGAATTAATTAAATGTGATGTTTTAAAGGAAGTTTTTTACTGGTAGGTCTATTCTATATGTAGCCTGCTGCACAAGTGATATTGTATTATTGCAGAATCACTATATCCTGTACTAACATAAATCAGATTCATACTATCCGATTTCTCCAAAAAAGGGCCAAGTCTTATTTTCTTTTGACACCCGAAAAAACGGCTAGGCCTTCTTTTTGGAGAGTTATAATTATTGACTAACCTCACGGCGGTGGCACCGACAGCCCCGCCCAGTAGGAGGCCCACTTCTTCTGCAGCCACTTGCCGCCACTCGCTCACATTGCCCCTGCCTCGTTTCGCCTTCCAGAAAGCCCTTTGCCGATAATAGAGCTCTGGAGAAGAAAGTGAAGCAGGTGTTGTGTGCGAGGCCTGGTAAGTAGGGCAACCCCACCCCCATCCCCACCCTAGCTTATTTTTTACCTGTATGCCTCACCCCACCCCCTGCACCCTGGGGTAGGAGGGTCTTACTTAGGGTTAATTTTGTGGGTGGGGCTTAACTTGATCGCATGCACATAAAAACTTGATAGGGCTTCTTTTCAAGGTGGGTTGTCTTTTTGGAGAAACACGATACATAGTTCTAATTAATTCAGAAAACATTTTTAATAATTATTTTATTTTATTTTACATATACATATCAATGCATGAACAGTGTGGCACCTGGGTGTAGTGGTGGGTTGCTACCGGTTCAGCCCGATTCTACAAAATAGGTAGTAACTTTAGGAAGTAGTTCTCCGAACCGGTAGTAATGGCAGCCAGGCCACACCCCCGAACCGGTTCCCCGGTTGCTGCTTGCTTGCCCACCTGAAGCTGACCGGAGCAAAGAAGCCTCTCAGCCGCCTGGCCACAGGGTGCCAAAAAGTCCTTCAGCTGGTGAGGAGAAAGCTGCAAATGCGCGAAGATGGTGGCAGTGACCGGAGGTCTTTCCGGTGTTGTGCGCCAGTGGCTGAGTGGAAAAGAAGCCTCTCAGCTTCCAAGTTCAGCAGCAGGCTCAGTCCCTTCACACAGGGTCGCTTTTCTCTGCGCCCGAGAAAGATCAAAAGGCTTTGCAGCCTTTAATGACAAAGTCACCTAGACAAGGTAAAAGAAAACAAACCACTGAGAGAAGGAGCCCACTGAAGTTGCTGACATTGCAGCCGCTCCCCCTCCCCGCAGCTTGGAGCTCCAAGCAGAAGAGGTCCTCGGCTGTTGTGAAGAAACGGTAGCTCTGGGTGTGCCACGCCCGCTTCTTTCTCTTTTGAGAGCCGCTTTGCAAACAAGGTGCAAAGCGGCTCTCAAAGAGAACGAAGCGGGTGTGGCACACCCAGAGCTGCCGCTTCTTCGCAACAGGCAAGGGCGGAAGAGTTTGCTCAGGAGCAACGCCAGCAAGGAAGGCAGCTGGGTTGGAGGGAGGCGTAGCCTGAGCTCTCTGGGATGGGTAAACAAGTGGGGAGGCGAAGGGGAGTGGACTTGGCCCTCCGCGTGTTGCACCCCCCTCCCAGCCTTCGCCCGTGCCTCCGTGCCGCCAGCATCTCCCAAAGCCGCCACCATTGGAGCCATGATAGGGACTGGAGCAGCCCAGTAGCAGCCATGAGCCATGCTTTCCTCTAAGCACTGTGGGCGGCAGAGGGAAACAGGTGCTTGTCTCTGTGAGACTTGGAGGAAAGTGCAGCTTATGACTGCTAAAGCACCTCAATCAGCTACAGCCCAGACAAGCTGAGGAGCTGTGGGGAGCCTCCTATATGTTGCACCCCCCTCCCAGCCTTCGCCAGTGCCTCCGTGCCGCCAGCATCTCCCAAAGCTGCTGCCATTGGAGCTGCGACAGGGATGGCGGCAGCCCAGTAAGCTGGATTCCTGAAAATGGCGTGGAGGCGCAGGGGGAAGGCTGGGAGGGGTTGCAACACGCAGGAGGCTCCCCACAGTTCCTTGGCTCGTCTGGGCTGCAGCTGAGTCCGCTGCCCTGAGCTGGCAGAGTAGGCTGCTCCAGCTGCAGCCATGAGGAAGTCCCGTCAGAGGCAAGAAGGGGCACTTTTCGGCCAGGAAGGGCAACAGAGGGAAAGCCGAGACGACCACCACCACCCCACCCCTGGATATGGGGCCAGAGTGTCAAAAAAAAAAAAAAGTTTCAAAAAGTCCCAAAAATTTTAGTCACCTTTTTGGTGGGCATGGCTTGGGGGATGTCATGTGACTGAGTGTGTGAATGATGTCACGTTGGCCACGCCCAATCAGTCAGCCCCCCCCCCGCCACATCCACCAAACCGGTAGTAAAAAACCCCTGGGTGTCATACATTCTAATACAAATAAAACTAGTAAAATTAATCATAGTTATTACATTCAACCAACATATACGTTTCTAATAGTAATACATATTTATATTAAGTTGTAGTGTATCATTAGTTAATTATTCCATATTTTTATATATTGATTTAATGCCACTCATCATATTATTTTATCATACATAATAAGTTAAAGGTAAAGGTTCTCCTCGCACATATGTGCTAGTCATCCCCGGCTCTAGGGGGCGGTGCTCATCTCTGTTTCAAAGCCAAAGAGCCAGCGCTGTCCAAAGATGTCTCCATGATAATGTGGCCAGCATGACTAAATGCCCAAGGCGCACGGAACACTCTTACCTTCACACCAAATAGGGTCTATGTTTTTCTACTTGCATTTTTTACGTGCTTTCGAACTGCTAGGTTGGCAGAAGCTGGGACAAGTAATGGGAGCTCACCCTGTTATGCGGCACCAGGGATATAATAATATCGCCATTCAATTTCTAAGCTTCCCTCTTATTACTGCTTTTGTTTTATGTAAAGATGTATACCCTGATATTCCCCCTTTTTCTTATTTCTATCTCTATTCTAACTTCTAAACATGTCACCCTTTTATTAAAAGACGTTTTCTTTCTATCCAACATCACCCATTTTGGAATTTTTAATCATGTTCATTTTTAACTAAACTTCCATATTTCACTCTTTACATCTACAGTATTTGTATTAAGATACAATCATTCATTATTTCATTATTCGATGTTTCAATACACAATTCTAATATCAATCCAAATATTATTTAGGCATATAAAATTATTCTAATCATATTCTTTACAATCCTCAAATCTATATAATTCTGTTAGTAATGCACATGTTTATATTAAAATATATTCATTATTTAATTGCTCAGTGTTTCAATATATTATTGCAATGCCAGTCACAATATTATTAAAACATACTTAATAATACCATCATTCAATCTCTAGTTTTTCCATTTTATTGTTACTTTCATTCCATTATATATAGGTAGGTATATACAAATATTTCCCCCTTCTCTTATTTCTACCTAACTTCTAATCATGCCACACCATTCTAAAAGAGAAGAGAAAGAAAGAGAAAAAGAAAAGGAAATCAAAATATCAAAGAGAATCCCTTTCCTTTTTAACCGTCATCTCTTGCCAGCTTCAGTACTTGAGTTGTTATGTTTTTTTTTACTTGCCACCCATATTCCTCTCTTGGATCTTTATCTTTGTCTACATCTATTTTTTGACTACACAATCTAACTATTTCTCCCATCTCTACCCTTTTCCACTGCCTAGTTCCAAAGTATCTGCCCAAACCCCTATTTCCCATTCAAAAGTATCTTCCTGTATCTCCAAATCTCTTTTCAACTCTCTTAAAATTTATTTTCCCCCGGTTTAATTCATCAGTCACTGTTATTTTTATTATTATCTCCTTTTCTTCTTCTTTTGTTCGCTGATCCTTCAGTTCTATCTTTTCCTCCATTCCTTCTCTTGGCTCCTCCCTTTTCTGAGCATCTAGATCAGTGATGGCTAACCTTTTTGCCATCGCGTGCCAAAAGCAGGGGTCGTGGGGGGGGGTCATGGGTGCGGGTGCCCACATCCATAATTCAATGCTCCCCGCTCTCCTGCGCATGCACACGTGACCTCCCCACACTTCCCCCTGCTTTTGGCATGCGATGGCATGGTGGGCCCAGGAGGCCCATTTTCCCCCCTCCCCAGGCTCCAGAGGCTTTCTAGGAGCCTGGGGAGGGCAAAAACAGCCTTCCCCATCCCCCCGGAGGCCTTCTGGAGGCCAGAAACAGCCAGTTTCCTGACTTCTGGTGGGACCGGAAGGCCTAAAAATCAGTTGGCCAGTGTGCGCATGTGCTCTGAAGCTGAGTTAGGGCAACACTCACGTGCCCACCAATATGGCTCCGCGTGCCACCTGTGGCACCCGTGCCATAGGTTCGCCATCACGGATCTAGATCTTTACTCATCGTCCCATGTATAGTATTTTCTATTTTTTCCATAATCTCCTTAAACCCTTTCTCCATTATATCCTTTGTGCTTTGGAAAATCAACGCCATCTCCTTTAAAGTTCCAATCATTTTTTCCTTATGAAGTATCTTTTTTTTTTTAAATCCCACTTTTATCCAGTAGTCCAAGAATCTTTTATTCAGACCCAAAATTGCCCTTCAAGAAGTACACTGATCACAGCTCTTTGTATCCCATAGGAAATCAATCAGTTCCGTTTAAATAGTCCCAGGAGTTACCAAAAGCCTCTTTACATCCCTTTTACAGGTTCAATCTTCTAGCATAACTTTCAGGGGTCACTTTAATTAAATAACTTCCTTGTTCTCATATTTGAGTCTCTAGTAGTCGTGGGGTATTAGATATAACCAGGGGTGGGTTCTACTTACCTTTACTACCGGTTCGCAATGGAATTGTGTGTGCTTGCTTTGCTCACACGTGCGCCTGGCTTCTGCGCATGCACAGATTGCTGATGATGACATCCGGGGCAGTGGGCGGCATCTCCTGCCAGTTTTACTATCAGTTCTTGCAAACTGGTCTGAACCTGGGGCAACCCACCATTGGATATAATCCAGTAGATCTTTTCACAATCCTTCATATAAGTATTCTCAAACTTGTATATTTTCCTTTCGTCAGCAAGTGGCGCTCGCAACTTAGATTTCAATGTTGCCATTAGTCAGTTATTTTGATCATAATTTTAATTGTAATTCAATTATTGAAACAGGATAAGTTTTTAAGTAAAAATTTCCAGCATTTTAAAATGCCTTCCCATTACCACGTCTTCCCAGTTTAAGAGTACAATCTTCTGTATTTTTAGAAATGTATTATTTTCTCTCTTTAGATCTTTTCCTTTCAGTCTGGTATTTTTCTCAGAATGCTTAATCGCCGCTTTAACAAGCAATTCTGAGCAGATAGTTCTAAATTGTTCCTTGGGGTTAGGTTTTAAGTAAAAAGGAATCCTCTCCCCAAGTTCCAATCACTGTTCACCTACTTCGCTTCAGCGCCAGTCTTAGTTGTTCCTTAGTTGTCCCAGCTTCATGGCAGCCATCTTTTGGCTGCCTCTTCTCCTCGCCATGGCTGAGACGGAAAAAGAACCCTGGGTCAGACAGGAGAGCTGCAACTCTCCGCGACCTCACAGGGCACCCCTCTTTGCTTCACTGCCCATACAGGGTGGCTTTGACTCCTTTCGGAGCCCACCAGCGGGGAGAACTCAGCACGGGAGGACAAAGACCCACTTCTTGTGTCTGATCTCACCGCGACATCAGTCCCGAAAACATTTGTGAGATCTAGTTTCACCTAGATCTTCTTTGTCTAGTTTTGCCTAGATATTCTCTATTAAATGAGATTTGTTTGTTTGTTTGTTAGTCCTCTTCATCCTAAGTGACAGTATATCCAATTCATTATCCCATGTACTATTAGTTCAGCTTCTCATTAGCACACTTCTACTTCATGTGTTGAAAAGCTCAAGGAAAATTTATTCCTGACATTTCATAAAAGCTTCAGTGGTACCAAATGATATAAGCTTATGCTGCTATTTCAAGGCCATTTTTAAAAAGAAACAATCAAAGGACAATTAAGATTGTAATTATATCTGAAATAGCAATTTTAAAAATCAGGGCTCTTGGTCCGCTTCATCCATTTCATTATCAATAGTGACTCACAACAAATCTCCAAAGTTTCAGGAAGGACTTTTCAGCTCTGCCTCTGGAGCTTGTGACTTTCTTCAGGTTTTTATTGAGCTATAGTAATGTCTGTCTCTAGGTCTCTGACAAATAAAAGTATATTATTGATTGTTATGAGGCAAAATGCCTTGGTGATTATTGACAAAGTATGCCAGATTTTAGTTAAACTGAATGCATTGGGTCACTCTCCCAGTTTGGGTTTTGTCCAACCACTAAGTTGTATCTGAGTGTTTGTGACCTCATAGCCCATAACACACCAGGCCCCCCTGTCCTCCACTATCTCCCTGAGTCTGCCCAAACTCATACCTACTGCACTGGGTATGATACACTATCTAACTATCTCATCTTCTGCCATTCCCTTCTCCTTCAATTTTTTTCAACATCAGGGTATTTTCCAATATGTCCTGTCTTCTCATTTAGGAGCCAAAGTATTTGAGCTTTCAGCTTCACTATCTGTCCTTTTAAAGGACAGTCAGGATTTATTTCCTTTAGGATTGACTGATTTGATCTCTTTGCAGTCCAAGGGACTCTCAAGAGTCTTCTCCAACACAAGAGTTTGAAAGCATCGATTCTTCAGCATGCAGCCTTCCTCATGGACCAACTCTCACAGCCATACAGTACTACTTGGAAAATCATAGCTTTAACTACACAGATCTTTGTCAGCAAGGTGATGTCTCTGCTTTTTAATATGCTCTCTGGGTTTGTCATAACTTTTCTCCCAAGGAACAAACATCTTTTAATTTCATGGCTACAGTTGCCACCTGCAATGATCTTGGAGCCCAAGAAAATAAAACTTGTCATTGCTTTCATTCCAGTATGACTAGGCAGCATCAAATGAAAAGCAGTGAAACTATCCTGTTCTGATCACTGAAGTGTATAACAAGAAAACTGTCCACATCTGGATATAAATATTTGCAATTAAAATAAGAGTCACATAGTTAAAATTAAAAATTTAATGCTATTACTACATGCCACTTTTGCATCCTTGTCAATGTGCCCTAAGTAACCAAAGTTTACTGAGCATTACATATCTGCTCAGCAAGCATATAGAAATACTGCAGCACAATATCCAGTATTTTGAGAACAGCCTTCCTCATCCTGAGTGCCTTTGAGATTTTTTAACTTTAATTTCCAGAATTCCTAGCTAGTAAAGTTATTGTTGGTAATTCTGCAAAGTTGGGTTTAGAAGAAAATCTGTAGAGAGATTTCTAAAAAATCCCTGGTTGGTGAATCTAGTGTACCACATTTGCAAATACTAGGTAGTTATATTTTAGTTTTGTTCTTTCAGTGCAATTTTATTTCTCTAAATATGAAGAGATTTATGCACTTGTTCTTTCATTCAATGTTTTCCTAATCAAAATCCCTTGGGGCAGCAGAAATCAGGAACACTTCTCTATTCTATCCTTCTTTTAGTGCTAAGAGACCTGTAATCTAAAAGTGAGCAAGCCAAGGGCTGTTCTTTGTGGCCTTTATTGTTGTTGTTGTTGTTAGTTGCGAAGTTGTATCCGACCCATTGCGACCCATGGACAACATTCCTCCAGGCCTTCCTGTCCTCTACCATCCTCTGGAGTCCATTTAAGCTCACGCCTATTGCTTCAGTGACTCCATCCAGCCACCGCATTCTCTGTCATCCTCTTCTTTTGCCCTCAATCTTTCCCAGCATTAGGCTCTTCTACAGTGAGTCCTTCTTTCTCATTAGATGGCCAAAGTATTTGAGTTTCATCTTCAGGATCTGGCCTTCTAAAGAGCAGTCAGGGTTGATCTCCTCTAGACTGACCGATTTGATTGCCTTGCAGTCCAAGGGACTTGCAGGAGTCTTCTCTAGCACCATAGTTCAAAGGCCTCAATTCTTTGGTGCTCAGCCTTTCTTATACTCCAACTTTCACAGCTATACATTTATACATTGCAACTGGGAAAACCATAGCTTTGACTATACACACTTTTGTTGGCAGGGTGATGTCTCTGCTTTTTAGTACACTATCTAGATTTGCCATAGCTTTCCTCCCCAGGAGCAAGCGTCTTTTAATTTCTTGGCTGCATTTCCCATCTGCAGTGATCTTGGAGCCCAGGAAAAATAAAATCTGTCACTACCTCCATTTCTTTCCCATCTATTTGCCAGGTATTGAGAGGGCTGGATGCTATGATCAAGTGGCCTTTATAGCCTCCTCAAATCATTGTTACTGAATATTGGTAGTACAATTTATCACTAGCGTGAACATGAAACAAATAAAAAAGCAATATAGGACTAATAACAATATCAACATAATTATAAAGCTAAGAATTGCCATCAAAGTTCACCCCAACCACTTTGCATCATTAGTCCACTTTGGCTACCAAAGCTTCCTTCCAGATTGCCTTTCCATATTCTAGTCAGTGTCATATTATAATCATGCAGTTATGTTCATGATATAGTCCAGTTTATGGAGTAATAAGATAAGTTCCAATCTGGATTTAGCTTATTACTTCATAAATAGTATACAATACAATACACAATTTCCCTGTGTTCACAGGAATTTCCAGAAATAAGAATGAAAGTATTAATGTAATATGGAATGTGTTGAACTTGCTGGAGACAAAGGTCACAATAGTTCAAAACATTCCCCATAAAAGTGATTGAAAATACATTTTTAAAGAAAAATAGCATCAGTAGGAAGAAATTGTGCATTATGTTTAAGAGTGAGATAATAATCATACTGGTGGAAGGTATAATGGGTATATAAATCTAACCCAACATTTTTTTTCAACTGTACAAAGTGGCAGTGCTAAATGCTATTACAAATTCAAGACAGGTTACAATGCTGAAATAGAGAGAGCTGTCTAGATGTACAAAGGCTGTCAGAATTAACTAAAGTCCTTTCAAAGCTCCCCTTTTCTTAACTTCCACAGGACTTTGGTGAAGAATCCAAGTTAATTAATTGCCCCCTTTATGCACTAATTGAAACTTTTCCAGTAGCCTGTTTATCCTCAATAACTTCTCATAGGTACTTAGTATTCCCTTCCATGGAAGCAATTAGTAGCGAAGCATCTGGACCCTTTTCAGATGAACTAGTCATCATTAACATGTTTATTAGATATTGTCCTAAACAATAAGGGAGGTGCTATACAGTACCAAAGATGCACATCTTACGAATGAACTAGAACACAGATTTACCTGAAGATGAACAAAATTTTAAAAATGTATAAAATTATAATCCAACAGTACTTAGACATAGCCATCCAAAGAAACTAAGGCAATTAAATGTATCTGTCATTGATGCAATGAACATGAATTTGAGAAACTCTGGGAGACAGTGGAAGACAGGTTGGCCTGGCATGCTATGGTCCATGGGGTCACGAAGAGTCAGATATGACTTAGCGACTGAATAACAACAACAATTATTTTACTGAGTATGCTTCACAAAACATAAAGGACATGTATTGTACTTGGCTGTATAGTCAAGAATTTTGGGTAGTCTTCTCCAACTGCTATCTTCCATATACATTAATCTTTAGTTTTAGAACATGCTGTTCAGGATTTGGAATTATAGGGAGCTGAAATCCAAAACACTTAGAAAGTATTAGCTGAAGACATTTCTGTTGGAGTATGTATTATGGATTATGTCATAGCAGAGATTCATTCATCAACTATAATTTCTAGCAGAATGCCCAAATTTGTTAGCCAAGTATACAACTGTAGCAGAGGGAAAGAGACTCTGTAAATGTAATGCAATTTATTTCTTCAGAATAATCTGCTTTCTATGTGATCCAGACTTTCTCACATTTCTTCCTTCATAAAGAAGTTTGTTTTCTAAGAAGTAATGGCTGGAGTTTCTAGCTCTGGGTCTTTTCTGTACCAGATAGAAGCAGTACTGCTAAGGATGAGGTGATACTAAATTAGATGTCTCCCTTAAATACAGTGCTCCAGCCTTTCTTCCCATCCTTTTCTCCCCAATTTCATTCCAGTTCCTTCTTTCTATTCTTTTCCTACCCTACCAAGCTCCGTTTCCAACAGTTCCTGTGGCCGGGGGCGTGGTTCCGCCTGAGACGTTGGCAGTGCCCTCCTTGAGACGGTCTGGGAGGTATCGTCGTTGTCCCATGTATTTGGAGGACTACGGGGCTGGCTTGATCCCATCCTCCCAGTTTTAATTGAATTCGGTTTTAATTGGGTTGTTTTAAATTGCTGGGCCGAAATTGTTTAATGTTTTTTAAATTTTTTTTAAATTTTATATGTTATGTTTTTTATCTTGGCTGTGCACCGCCCTGAGTCCCGCAGGAGAAGGGCGGTATAAAAATTTAATAAGTAAGTAAGTAAGTAAGTAAATAAGTAAATAAATAAATAAATAAATACGAATGCGCGGTCTGGGTGGAAAGGAGTGTTGAGTCCTCATAGTTACGACCGTACGCACCAAGCCTTGTTGCTGGGCATTTCTGATTGGTTCTGACGCGAGCAGCGAAAGTGGAGGGAAATCGCTGCTCGGTCATTGGTTCACGCTTCTGACAGCCCACTATTTAAGCAGTTGTCAGGCATCCGTTCGTTGCTTATTGTTTCCTACATTCTAGTTCTGTTCTTGGTGATTTAATAATAAAGTTGAGTTAGAGCAACCAAGCCTCCGTCTCTCTCTGCCCACCGTATTTTACACCAAGTAACAACACCTCTGTTTTCTAAATACTGTACATTAAGAAGTGAATTTCAGACTATCTGATCTGTGGAGAACAGGTTTATACCAATTAGCCCAACACTAATGGCACCATTAGATACCATTATAAAATCCATTTGCTATCTCAAAGTCATCTCAAAAGAAGTCAGTAGCAAACTCATATTGCTATGAAAACAACATGGATGCCACCAGAGTCAAGACTGATTTAAAGATGTTACTTTTAGAGGGGATTTCAACCTTTTACATTGTAATCTGTAGGACATCTTTAAATGGGTTATGTTAGAACATATATCATTTTCTCAATTTTTTTCTTCTATAGTATTATATTTTAATAATACTAGATCAAGTATCCCATATAGAGAGACAGACCTATCTTAAAAGTATTATAATTTGCAATAGTGACGAATATCTGTAGCTCGGATGTAGGATGAGGGTGAAGGTTCGTTCTCAGAGCTTGGTTTCCAAACGTTTCATTACCAGGCTAGATAACATCTTAAACTCTAAACTCTGCTGAAGATGTTATCTAGTCTGGTAGTAAAACATTTGGAAATCAACCCACAAGCTTGGAGAACGAATCTTCACGCTCAGTATTATAATTCCTTTCCGCTATAACATTAATCAAATATAAATTAGATATATCGATATTTATAATCATATGTTTCAAAATGGGGAAAATGTGTGACTGGATCTCTTAATTTGAGCACTCCAAATCTCATTAGGAGAATTTTGGTGTGGACAATATAAAATTAAGAAGGATGAAAAGAGCTCTGTAGTCTTGTGGTTGTTCAAATTTTGAATTTTAGCATAGTCTACCATCAATTGGAAAAAAAAAAAGCCCAAAATGCCCAGAAAACATTTTTCTCATACTACCACAACAAAATGATGATTGAAATGGAGATTTTAGTTTAACAGGTGCAATTCTTAGAAGATGTATTCTTGAACATTAGAATATGAATACTGAAAGAACAAAACATTTTTAAAAAATTAAAAGCTGTAAACACAGATGTCTTCTATGAAGAGTATGGAGTTAGCTCAACTATTAATACATTCACTACATCTAGATTTAATAAGAAATATAGAGATAGGAAAGTCTTATTGCTATTTAAATTACAGTACAGTACATTTTTAAAAAGACAAGAAAAACAGGAACTTATTTTACTAATAATTGGCCACATCACAGTCAAACACAGGCTGGGGTGAAAATCCTTCTCCTTTATTTGCCTTTTCCCTAATGGCTAAGGGACTTACAGCAGTTCATCTAGTGGCCATTCGAAGTTACAACAACCCTGAAAAAAGTGACTTATGACCATTTTTCACACTTATGATCATTGTAGCATCCTCATTGTCATGGGATTTACATTTGGATGCTTGACAAGTGGTTCATATTTATCACAGTTGCAGTGTCCTGAGGTCATGGGATCAGCTTTTGTAACCTTCTGACAAGGAAGATCAATGGGGAAGCCAGATTCACTTAACAACTGTGTTATTAATTTAACAACTGCCGTGATTCACTTAACAGATGTGGCAGGAAAAGTCGTAAAATGGGGGCAAAACTCACCTAACAAATTTCTCACTTAGCAACATAAATTTTGGATTCCATTGTCATAATTTGAGGACTACCTGAAAAGAAATGCTGCAATCTCTACTGAAATTCTTTGGCTTATTTCTCACCAAATGGACACAAACCTAAGAAAAGCAACATTAAACTCTAAACTCCTTTCAGAAAATCTGTCTTCTGCCATAAATATATATCATGGTCTGAAATATACCCATTTTATTCTATTTCTAGCCATCTGCAATGTGAAACTACTTCCTGATACATCTTACAAAGTTATGTGAAAGAAAAGGAAAGAAAGAAAAAGAAAGAAAGAAAGAAAGAAAGAAAGAAAGAAAGAAAGAAAGAAAGAAGCTTTCAAAACATTTTCAAAGATTTGCTAGTTGAGTTTCACTGGGTTTAAATTTACTCCTAATAATGCCAACAAGCTCAACAACTATAGATATCAGGAGTGAGAGGAAAGAAGAGAAAAATAGAAATGGGCTGATAATCCAGGGACCATCAGACAGCTGTCCAATCCTTCCACAGTGCCTATATGTGAAGCTGTGGGTTTTTACCTAAAGTATTTTGAATAATGGCAAAGATCATCAGTTGAGAAATATTTTCCTATTTTTCAGATCCTGGGAAGGGAGGGAGGGAGGGAGAGAAGAAGGAAGGAAGGATGGATGGATTTCCATCTCCTGAAAAACTAAAAATGATCTGCTCATAGATGAGTGCAAAGTCAGTAAATTGTGTGGCCAGTTGTGAAGGCAAACAAAATTCAAGGATGTGTCACTACAGGTATCACCAGCAGGAAAAAGGAGATCCTAATTCCACTATATAAGACTTTAATCAGATGCCATTTAGAATACTGCCTCCAGTACTGGAGATCTAACTTAAAAAAATATATTGATATGACAGAGCAAGTCCAAAGATGGGCAACAAAAATTGTGCAATGTCTGAGGGACAAAATGTAACCCGAGATATTGAAGGAACTGAATATGTACAGCCTGGAGCACAGCAGGGAAAAGGGGTGACAGGATTAAAACTTTTAAATATATTAAGTGTGTGAATAGGGTTCTAGAAGGCAGTGCTTTCAATATTAAGCAAATATCAAAAACACCGGCATAACCTCAAACTGAGAAGAGGTAACGTTAAAAAGTATTAGTTCACAGTGGAAGCCTGGAAACAACTTTCAGTGGAAATAGTGGGTCAATCCTCAGTAACTTAGTTTAAACATGCTTGGGATAAACAAATGTCCATCATCCGAAATAAAATAATAAATAAAAATAATAATTAAAATTAATAAATAAAAAATCGAAAACAAAAACAAACAAACAAAAACCTCAAAGGACAGACTCGATGGACCAGCGAGTCTTCTTGCTGTCGGTTTTCTATGTTTCTATCAAATCCTTGGCTGCCCTTTTTCTTCTCACTACAGACTGGCAGAACTTCGCTTCCCACACACCTCCGCCCTCTCTTCCGCCCCTTCTTCCCTGCGTGGACATTTTAAGAAGTGGTCCTTCAATTCATTCTATACTTAGAGGCCGGGAAGGCGGGCGGGGGTGGGGGAGCGTTGCAGCCCACCCAATGCCCGAATGGGGCGGAGCAGTTCAGTTGATCTGAACTGAGCTCTGGCGTTGAGCGACCCGAGATGAGAAAAGCAGAGGCCCGGCCACGTCAGCACGACCACCTCGGCAACGCTGCTAGGGGATCCGGTGGAGGAGGAGGTGGAGGTGAGGATCGCGCCGGCGGAGTGCCGTCTGGAGCCATGGAAATCCCCTCTGGTCTGATACTGGTAAGCGGTTGGGGAAGCAGCTGCAAGGAAGGCGGGCGCCACGGGGGAGGGGGAACGCATCACAACAAATGCCTACGTAAGAACTTCGGTCTCTAAAGTTTTGGCACGCGTTCGGCTAGGCAGAAAATAGAGTACTGGGATACTGGAAGGAAAAATTTTCCTGAAAGGGATAGCAACAGAATGAAGTGGTCTTAACAGTGGCCTCATTTTCATTGGGTTGAGTCCTTGGGACCACAGGTGGAGTGAGGGGGAGCTGAGGAAAACACCAATCTGACCTAAAGCATTATCCAGAGTAGGGGTGGATAGAATTGTGAAGGGAAGGAGACCCAAAGGGAAAAATAAATATTGAAATAATTTATACACGTCTGCACTGTTAACTATCTTGAGCAAATTCTGATTTGATGTTTGCTTATTATGCTGTCAAGGAAGAATCCTTGTAATGTAAAATTTGCTACATATTGGCATATACTTAAACTAATTAACAACAGTAGCAAAAAAAATGTTTCTGTACGGATAATGCTATTCAGGAATGCTTTTAATCCTTTACTTGATTTCCCATCTCTATCATCAACACAGCCTGTATCTTCTGTCCTTGCTGAGCTGGTTTTGGTGTTTACTGTCTTACTAAAGAAGGAAGCTTTTCTCCCTCCCAGCCTATTGATATCTTCCTATTGTGCTTTTGGTTTGACTAGAAATGTAATAGAATCCAGAACATTAGTACAGAAATTTTTAAAAATGATAGGTTGTGATGAGAATTAAGCATGTTAACTATAGACATGTAGAAATATTATTTGAAATAATGCAAAGAAAAGTTTCAGAAAAGCCTGTTGAATAGATGTTGAACATCAGGGACCTCACTTTCACCCATTCAATATATCACAAACCCAATATACCACAAACAACCCAAGCGTAAGAAGCATAACACTACCACACATCAAAAACATCTCAGAAACGATCAACAGACTATTACAACTACATGGCATTGATGTAGGACACAAACCAAGTAAAGCCCTCCAAAACATCCTAAGTAAGCCAAAAGACCAAACAGCTCTAGAAGGGAAAAAAAAGAGTCATCTAAAACATTCAGTGTAATGGTTGCAACAGCCATTACATAGGGGAAATGGGCAGAAGACTAGGAGAACGCATCCATGAAAACCAACTAGCACAAGACATGATGAAAATGCATTATTTTTCACACAAAATGGACAGACTTAACCATAATTTTAACTAGGAAATTGTGATCATCTTAAATCAAGCCAAATAAAAAATGCTAGAGAACTCCTGGAATCCTGACACTCTGACAAATCAGCCATCAATAGTCTCATAGACATAACATCTACATACTGTGCAAAAGAAACTATCAACAAGTCAAAAAGGCCAAAATACCTCTTCACCAGCAATCAACACCCAGATGAGCATAGATTAATACCAAGATTGATATCGGAGCAACAGTCAAGAAGTGAACAATACTCCAATCAAGGAACTGCCAAACAAACCCAACAGTAAATAGCCCATCCCCCCACACACACCACAAAAACCACCACAAGACCACTCCCATGAACACTGACAGGACAAACTACTAGAGTATAAATTGAGAGCAAATTCCACTCCCTAGCAGCATTGGTGATGTTGCCTACTATGGGAAATGAAACCTCTGCAAGAAAATAACCATGTTCAGAGAGCACCACAGACCCCTAATTTCAACCCTGAAATACAAACATTCTCCTTTCTTAGTGCCTCTCTTTCCAATTTATTTGTTTAATTATTTTGTTTTCTGAATCTTGCAGTAAAATAAAACCAATTAATGTTGATCTTAGGAACCATCTCTGTACACCATTAAAGCAATTTTCATCTTGGACAGCTTTGGGCAGCGACTTTTGGCTAAGGTAGGATAATTCCAGCAATTTTATTTGACATTTTGCTTACTTGTTTAAGGTTTGATAAACCCAAGGTTAGGGAGAGTTAAGAAAACTGTCTAAGATGGAGAATATTATTTCCTTCTTTTGACTTCCACTCCTTCCTTCTCCTATTTTCTCCACAACAACCCTCTGAGGTACATTGGGCTAAAAGAGAGTGATTGAGAATGACCCAATTTCATCCCATCAGCTTTCATAACTAAAGACTAACAGTTAACCACTGGACCAAAGTGGCTGTTTAATTCACAGGATTACCCCCTTTGCATATACATAGTTCATAATTTCTCCCCTCTATTTCCATATATTTATATAATATTGTGTTTACAAGAAATGCATTTGAGGCATCTGAGTGTCATTCTGGGGCCTCTGAAATTATCCAAGAGAATTCCTCACTGTCTACTCTTTTTAAACCATTTTTGCTGCTTGCAGCCAAATATCTTATGATTTCTGCCAATTGCTCCTTACAATAGGAAGATTTTTCTCTCTCTTGTATGTCAGCTTTGGTCAGTGTCCCTGCACTGTAGTATTCTGACAGGGAAAACATTTTCACTCCCAATTTATCACTTATGCCTCATTCAATTCATTTCCTCCTCAATGCTGTTTTTATAAAGCTCCATTAAGCGTCCCAGCTGCCTCAGCTGTCTATTTCCTATAATAAAAAGCCCAATTGTCCAAGCAATTCTTTGAAATAAAAGTAATCTGCTAGTCACTCTTATTCTGCATTTTCTGCTACATAGTTTTGGAGGCCAAGGGAGCAGAATTGCTGCCAGATCACATATAAACAATAAGGTTTTTGAGGATATATTGAAGTTCTTAAATTCTAACCATCCTATAGAATAAGTATATGAATTATTTCACTTTCCAAGAGGGATCACAACTTAAGGCTGGAATCTCCATTATCATTATTGTAATTGTTATTACTGTTAATATCAATCATTCACTATCTTTCATCTAGAGTGATTTTATCATCAAGGATAAAATACCAATAATTAAAATATAAAATAATTATCTAAAGCAACTGTTGATTAACTTCCACTAAAAGTACAGGTAAATAAGACACTTGAATAAGTTATCTTTATTTTAAGTAATCATAATAAGTTTGGCTGTCTACATTGATTAGGTAGGGAACCGAATATAGGCAATTGCTTTATAAGAAGTCAAATTATAGATCTTACTCATTGTTCAGTACTCATAATGGTCTATGCCAGTTGCTATCTATCACTGGCCCCATCTGGAGTTTGATCATCATCAGTCTAAAATAAAGGTTAAGAACTCCTTCAAATTAGACACAGCTATTGGTGAAATGGGCAGGTCAATATACTTTCTTTGGTACCAATAGGGAGAGAGTTTGCTAATGTCTTTCTCTCAGATTTTTTTTAAAACTTCCCAGTATAGTCCTCAATTTATGACCATTTATTTAACAATTTTAAATTGTTTAACAATTTTAATATGATTGCATTTCGGCACTCAATAACCAGTTTGCATTTACAATTGGTTGTAGCATCTTGCAGAACTGTGATTTTTTTACCAATTTCTGTCAAAAAAAATACCCATTGAGAAAGCTTGATTAGTTTATTGTCCACAGTAATTTGCTTGACCAATGTAAAAAATGTCATAAAATTGGATCTCACCTGATTTATAGTGAAAATTCTACTCCCAGTTGCGCTTTTGATTCGAGGACTATTTGTAGTTCTTAATTTCTTGATGAACTTCTATTAAGAATTAACCACTACCAACACTATTTAGCCTGACAAAACCAGCCAAAGCCAATTAGGAGTTGTCAACAACTATAGACTATTCCAGACACTGGGGTATTGTCTCTGAGGATGGAAATCCGAACTGATCATGATTTGTATCATCCTGGAGAGAAGCCTATGTACATGCAAAATGTATGTCCACTTTATTGTGTATCACACACACACACATACACACACACACTCCCATAACTCAATTTAGCACCTAAATTTACCAGTGCACAGATTACAAATTAGAGAAAATCACAGAGATGAACTTAGAAAGGACTGAGATGGCAGTTAAAACGCAATTTAAGCCAAGTACGGGAAGAGAACAAATAAGAGAACATTAGGAAAAAAGAACATAGGTGATAAACATGTTGCATTATTAAAGGCCATAAGAAGGAGAAATTATATATGGGGAAATTCTGTATTTTTTACATTTATTTTCACCTGAATGTTTTTGGAAGGCTATGGTATCCCATTTTCCATAACCAACACAGCCAATGATGAGGAATGATGGAAACTATAATCAACAACATTTGTTGGGCCAGAGTTCTCTCCACTGAATTAAGAAGTATGATGGTCTTGGATAAAGATAACTCCAATTTGGAAATCATTTCCCATCCCTCTGTTGTTTCAACCCTATTTTAAATCTCCTCTTCTGGCTGTCCACAGTATTATGACAACACATTTTCATCAACAAAAGAACAGAAGAGCTTTGAGAGAAATGTCTTCAACAAAACTCATAAGACAGAAAGTGAGTAAAAATATATCTCAAAACTCAGCAACTGGACCATTTGGCCTACTGAACAGAAACCCTTGATTTAGCACTTCTGATCTCCTTCCTGTGTCACAAAATGTATTTCAAGCAGCCAGGGATAACAAAGAGCATACTGAGTACACTTATGCAACACACTTGAGTAGGCTAAAATGAAGTTGCAGTTTGTGGTTCAGAGTTTATGAGAAATCCTTAGCCTATTGAATGAACACACTTTTATGTTAAACTTAATATGGTTCATTTAAGGGCATGGCATGTATGTGATTGTAGCAATTATGTTTTGTTAATCTGAGTTTGGGATTAAGCCTGTCATATGAACTCAGTCTAGCAGAAACAAAGAATCAAGCAGTGGGTGAAATGGGTTTAAAAGGCCTCTTTCATAAACTTACATACCCAGGGCTTTATACCTTACATAGGGGCAACATTTGATTGTGATCATGAGGGCAAATATATTTTTCACTTAAACTCAGGATTGGGAATGCTTTGAGAATGATTCAAAATTTAGTGTTTTAGACCAGGGGTCCCCAAACCCCAGTCTACAGCCCACTAGTGGGCCACTGCCCATTCAGAACCAGGCCACGTAAGTGGCAGGCAAGCACATGCACAGTTCCACTTGTGTGAGTGATGGGCACTTGAGCTCATGCACATGATTACCATTCATATGGAACCATTCCCTCCCCCCACAGCCAGGCCATCAAGTTGAAAAAGTTAGGGACCACTGCTTTGGACCTTATATAGACATGAACACAGCATGTCTCTGCTATTCACTAAATCAGCCAATCTTTTCTGAGACTTCTCTGCAAACCTGAGAAAGGGCAATTGCTTGAAGGAATTGATTTATTAAAGTTAACCCAATTCTTAAAACAGGGGTTTTTTTTCCGGCAGGACTTGAAGATAGAAAAAAAGGACTGCATTAACAAGTAGCAGAAAGAGGCTGCACTCATGGTTGGATAATTTCCAAAGCACAGAATTCTGAATTATTTTCATAACAGGCACAATTCTACTGTTACCAACTTAACTGTAGGTCTGGTTGCCAGTAACTCAAATTTGAAAGGTTTTGTTTTTTTAAAACCATATCAATAATGACTAGGGTCAATGGAAAGCTTCCTTTTGAGTCACAATACTTGAATTATGCAGATGTTAGAAGGGTACAGCCAAAATAAGATACGGTAAATCATCAGCCTCTCAGTTTTTGGATACTTTGAACACAATGTTGATATAATTCTCTCTTTCTCTTTTTCCCCCACAGGTGAGATTGCTTTCTTAGAAGGCTTAACTATAGTCTATAAAAGCAGTATTGATCTTTTTTTTTATGTGGTTGGGAGTTCCCATGAAAATGAGGTAATGTGTCCTTTAAAAATAATTTTTAACCATAGGCAAATGAGGAAAAAGTGGCAAAATAATATTCTAGATTTTGTATTTGTATTTAGTTTCTATTTGGTGCATGCTTCCTTTTCCCAAAATTTATTTCTTTGGCAAGACAAGGTTAAATACAAAGCAAATAAATAAATAAACTACAGGGAGGAAGCTTCTGATTGAGCTTCTGAGACTTATCTTGATTGGACAGGACCCCAAATAATGATTTACACAAAATCATTTTTGTGCAGAAGGCTAGTATGTTGCTAGGTGAAAGAGCCTTGTGGAAACCCCAATTTGATTCTGCTTCCAGTTGATTTCTGAAGAACAGTGCTTAGGCAGAAATATATGCTTAGACCAGATATTGACTGTTATTGATAAGAGTTTCTTTTCCGAATCCTATTTTTTCCCCCAGTTAATGCTGATGTCAGTTCTTTCCTGTCTCTTTGAATCCCTCAGTCATATGCTGCGGTGAGTTACCTTTGTTGCTTCTGTTAGGCATTAAGGATCACTTTATCAAGCACTGAAGTTATAGACAGGGGAGCAGAAATTATCAGAACTCATTTAACCTATCCATAACCCGGGGGTGAAATCCAGCAGGTTCTGACAGGTTCTGGAGAACCAGTAGCAGAAATTTTGAGTAGTTCAGAGAATCGGTAAATACCACCTCTGCCTGGCCCCAGAGTGGAATGGGAATGGAGATTTTGCAGTATCCTTCCCCTGGAATGGTGTGGGAATGGAGATTTTGTAATATCCTTTCCCTGCCATACCCAGCAAGCCATACCCACAGAACTGGTAGGGAAAAAATTTGGATTTCACCTATGCCTTAACCTTCATGTATATGAATATATATGGATAATCCCAGTTGCACATTGCTGCTTATAGTGACCTGGTACATGGCAAGAAACATTGTCTTTAGAAGGAAGGATTTTGGTTAGTCTAAGCATGCAAGCCAAGTTGCAAGCTCATAAGAAAATCAAATCTCCCAAGAAATATCTATAGTTTTCTTGAGTTCCTCTGGCATTTTAATAGTGTTATTTTTTGTTTGTTTAAAAGATTTATATGGCTATCAATCTTAAGTAATTCTGGGTGGGCTATTGAAAATGATCACATCTAACCTAACCTTGGCTGTGTTGAATTGACATTACAGTATATTTTCCCCAAAGGAGTTCATTGTAAGCAAACTCAACTTGTCCTCTGAATTATGCTCTCCATTATTGACCTTCCATTGCATAGAAGTAAATATGTAATAACTATCTGATTGGTGTCTACATAGAGAATAATATCTGAGGTTCTTCTTCGCTTCAACTAGAGCCTGAGTGGCGTAGCAGGCTAATGCCTCCTACTAAAGGCAGCATTTAACATCCAGCTGTCTGCAATTACTGTAAATTCGAATCTCACCAGGCTCAGGGTTGACTTAGCCTTCCATCCTTTCTAAGGTAGGTGAAATGAGGACCCAGATTGTGGGGGCAATAAGCTGACTTTGTATAAAATATACAAAAGTATGAAGGCTATTGCTTAACGCATTGTAAGCCGCCCTGAGTCTCCGGAGAAGGGCAGCATATAAATAAATTTTTTTAAAAAAAAACTTTAATAAAAGTACAATAAGTAGCAACCAGAGAGTTGGTTGCTATTTTTGGCACCGATATCTCAACTTTTGAATATGTCACCTGTAAAATTTATCTATAATGTTGATACTAAATAAAGGCCTTTGTATTTGTTTTCAAAACCTTTTAAGAAGTGCTTTTAACAAGTGTATATAATTGACTTTTTAAAAAGTCATTCTTTGCTATTTTGAATTCTCTTGGAAGCTATTTCTGGAAGGTAAAAGTTCATTACGGAGAGATGTATGGTACATATTTCAGAAGAGATTGAATAGTATTGAAATGCAGTATTGAAATGCAGAAAAAGATTGCATTCAACCAGAGTACCATATATCAAAATCCAGGGAATAGAATCCAGTCTTTGACCTCTACTCTCTAGATACTCCCTAGATACTGGGATCAAAGCTCTATTTGCTACTGCAATTTCTCAAAATTTAGACCAGATGGTCCAAATCATTGGCAACAAACAAACCAAAGCTAGATGTTGTAAAAAAGAATATCCCCAACTAAACAATCACTTAGGCCATGGAATTCCCATACTTAACTCCTGAATTAAACAATGATTTATAACCAATATTATCTTTAGAAAGAAGTGCCGATTTTCAGAAACATCTTCCGTTTTCATAGTTTTTTTAAAAAAATATCCTATTTACCTTTGGGACGCATCTATTTTACCAATCTATATAATTTTATCGCATAATTTTTATCCTGGTTTCTTCCAGTGAATTCTGGAAGTTGTAATTTGACAAGGTGCTGAGAATTTTTTATTTTAAAGATCTTTTGTCCAATCTGAGCCTTTATGAAATTACAATTCCTAGAGATTCTTGGGGGGCAAAGCATTAACTCTTAAATCATTGTAAGAAGGCATAACATTAGAAATCCTGGGGAATGTAGAGGGCAGGAAATCATGGAAAGCAAATGTAGATAATGCATCCTGGAATTAACATTGCTGTCATTTTCTCTTTTATCTAGAAAGAATGTGGAGAAGCGAATTCTGATAGAAAACATGGATGGGGTATTCCTTGTAGTGGATGAGATTGTTGATGGAGGGTGAGATTTCTGTGAAAGGGAAAACATTATATGCAAAGAATCACAGGGAAAAATTCCAGTAAAATACATTTCATACCGACACTACCTGGTGTTCTTTAAATACAATCTTGGATTTACCGTATTTTTCAGTGTATAAGATGCACTTACCCCCAAAAAAGTGGATGGAAATGACTGTGTGTCTTATACAGCGAATGTTGCTGAAGCCCCACCCACCGATCAGCCCCCACCCTTCGGCCTCTGCCTCCCAGCAGTTTACCTCCTTGCAACAAACACAAACAGCCTGGTTAGCTTCTGCACAGCCTGATTGGCGGTTGGATCGGCCTCACAGAATACCGCCTCTCAGTTGTTCCAGGCTGCAGGGATTGCCCTCACCTGTTGCCACCCATCACTGCTGCCGTCTATTGCTGCCTCTGTTCTCCCCATTTTCTGCCTCCACATGCCCCATTTTTGGCCTCCACATGTCCCATTTTTGGCCTGTTACAGGTGGCGGGGATAGACAGAGGTGGCAGCAATCCCTGCCAGCGATGGACAGTGGCAATGGGCAGTGGTAATCCCTGCGGCCTGGAACAGCTGATAGGCGGTATTCCGGGAGGCCGATCCATCCACCAATCAGCTGCTTGTGCTAAATCAGGCTATGCTGAAGCTAACCAGGCTGTTTGCTGTTTGCTGCAAGGAGGTAAACTACTGGGAGGCAGAGGCAGATTTTTTTCCCTTGTTTTCCTCCCCAAAAGCTAGGTGTGTCTTATACTTCGGAGTGCCTTATACTCCGAAAAATACTGTAAGTATGTATAATACAGTGAACTCTATGTGTAGTGCACAATATCGTACAGTTTAAATACAATATTATTCAAAATCTATTTCTACTATAAAATACATTTAGCAAATCTTGGCAAACTAGCTAATCATATTACTCTCAAATTTTAATCCGGGTATAAAAATAATTGCCATGATTCATAAACTGCTCAGAATCACCTTGAACCATGAAAAGAAGGCATATAAATTTGATAAATAAATAAATCATACTGATTTAAAGTAGTATGTCATATTAAGAAAGCCAGTTGAATAGTAAAAATAAGGGATACCTTAAATTCACATTTCAAAATTTGTCTTTATTTACTTCTGAATTGGATTTGTCCCCACTTTCTTGAGACAGAGAGTGATTATCTACATGTGTAATCAGAAGCAAATTTATCTTGAATTCAGCAGTCTTTGTTCTAGGTAAAAGTATATGCTGACAAGGCTTCAGGCCCATAGTGTTAATATAAGGTGGGAGATGCTAGTGATAGAGCTGTAGCTACAATAGTAAGGTCAAAACCAGGGTAGAAGCAAATGTGATAAGCCTTTTTTAAATATTTCCATCCTTCCCAATTGTGT
Organism: Ptyas mucosa; assembly: GCA_012654045.1. Taxonomy (NCBI): domain Eukaryota; kingdom Metazoa; phylum Chordata; class Lepidosauria; order Squamata; family Colubridae; genus Ptyas; species Ptyas mucosa. The sequence continues at coordinate 3,943,671 of WNWU01013589.1, read as the reverse complement.
GGATGATTCTACAAAAAGAGGACATTTCAGATGGAATGTGAAAGAAGTTACATGCAATTAGATTGAAGGCTGAATGTGGTTTATGGATGAGAGCTGCTTACCCTGGTATATAAATTGCTTTATAAGTAAAGGAAAATTCACTTCAGTAGGAGACAGGACTGCCAAACTGAAATCAGAAAAGAAAGGGGAAAAAATAAAGATAAATACCAAGGAATATCTCATACAGAAAGGCAGTGACTATGCTCACACTTCTGCAAGACAGTTAGGAAGATCAGAATAAAATTTAGAATAAAAATTTAAAACCACAAAATAAATATCTGAAAGCTGACCAGGAAATCTCATAACAGGTATCAGCACTGACTTAACTGGTTCTTATGGCATTTTAACCCTAAAAACTGACACAAAATATTACATTAGAAGAAAAATTGCTTCAATGGAACAATGCCTCTTTCTATGTAAGGTGATCACTGTTAATGAGTACACAAGAAATATCTGGTAACTCATACTATCATTTGCAGGATTTATAGCATTATTATCAAGAGTGAAAATTCTTTTTCCTAAGATGTATAATTTCTTTCTTTTTTAAAATTCTAGTGTGATTATGGAAAGCGATTCCCAGCAAGTCATCCAGAAGCTGAATTTTAGAGTGAGTCTACTGCTCTTTTCTAATTTTCTTTTGTATTTCTTACTCTTTGGTGATTCTTGCATCATCCTTGCTTTTATTCCAACTTACTTTACTCATAAAACTCTTTCCATCTCAGACAAATCCGGAGCCTGCAGCTTATGGCTTCATTCTCTTTGATTATATCACCAGCAATTCGGATCACAGTGAAATTATATCGGAAAAGTTGTACAAATATTGAAACATCTTCCAAAGTGGGAAGCGGAAGTAAGACATCAGTTCCCTTTAAGCATGTTAAGTGTGGCATGTTGAATGGCTGAGCTGAAATATTTACCTTGGACCTCATTTATGATTGTCCAGAGTTATAGCTCTTCACAAGCCCAAAGTATGGAATAACTGCTCAGTTTGTTATTGTAAGTGATTAGCATTATTGCCTTGAAAGAAAAGTGTTGGTCTTTTTGATCACTTCACATATTACAAGACACATTAAATGGGATCTTTTCTCTGTGGGATTTTAAATACACCATCACTGTCCACCAAACTGTCTCTTTAAATGCAGAATAGAGGAAGGATCACCTGGTGTCCCTCTTTTATCTCTGTTTAGCAGTGGTTTATATATAAGAGTTAAAAACAAACTTAATATGTGAGGAAAATAAATTTTCCACAATCTTTTATGTTTTGATTTGATGTTAATTTGATCAATATTCCCATTCCTTTGGGAACTTATTTTTCTCATAAATAGCCCTGTTATCTATAGAGACTAAATTTGTGCTGCAGAGCAAGCATGCAGAGAACTTAAAAGGCTGCACAAACTGTTCCTAAATTTTAAGAGAAAAGAACTAATCCCAGCTACATTATCCAAGGGCAACATGGGAGGTATAAGAATTGCAGACAAAGCAGAAACTGTCTATAAAAGTGTTAAAATTGGAAACACCAAAAGTGGCTTCCTTTGGACTGTCCATGCTAATTATTGTTTCCAGTGGCTCTGAAAATGTTTGATGCTTTTTGTTGTATTTAATTTCTTAGATCATGTAAACTCTTGCTTTTGTTCATATCTCTCCCTGCTTTTGCCTGCTTTTTGCCACTTTACTCCTTAATGCTTGCTGATACTTAATAAATACCCATCAACCTACATTTTTGCTGGCTAAACTGAGTTACGTGCGTGTTCACACTGATCTAGATATAAGGATTGACTGGGAATGGATCCAAACTAAACTACCCACAGTAGGTTTCCAATTTATGGGCCCTGGTGCAATTCTACTTCGTAAAAAGCTGGTGGTTGCTAGTATTTTCTTCTTATCTGAGAGAATTTGAAACATGTCCAGCAAATAATTCTAAAATACATTGATCTTGGGGAGATCTCAGAGCAAGCCTCAGAGTTGCTCTGGGATCAAGTACAGATTAGGTGAAACTTGACTCAATATCAGTAACTGTGAGAGGGATCTTGGAGTCCTAGTAGACAAATTCTTAACATTTGAGCCCGCAGTGTGCTGCAGCTGCCAAAAAAGCCAATGTAATCTTGGACTGCATTAACAGAGGGATAGAATCAAGATCACATGTTATACTTTATAAGGCTTTGGTAAGACCACACTTTGAATACTGCATCCAGTTTTGGTTACTATGATATAAAAAGATGTTGAGATTCTGGAATGCAAAGAGCAACAAAGATGATTAGGGAGCTGGAGGCTAAAACATTGAACTGGTTAAGTCTGGTCTAGTAAAAAGAAGGACTAGGGGTGTTATGATAGCAATGTTCTAATATTTGAGAGGCTACTACAAACAAGAGGGGGTGAACATATTTTCCAAAGCACTAGAAGGCAAGACAAGAAGCAATGGATGGAAACTAACCAAGAAGAGAAGCAACCTAGAACTAAGGAGAAATTTCCTGACAGTGAGAACGATCAACCAGTGGAATGGCTTGCCTTCAGAAGTTGTGGGTGCTCTATTACTGGAGTTTTTAAGAAGAGACTGAATAGCTATTTGGCATAGGGCAGTGATGGCTAACTTTTTATGTCACCGCATGCTGGCCTGCGTGCTGGAAATGGCACGCGAAACCATCCCACCTGCTTTGCTGGCCTTTGCACATGCAGAGTGCCAAAACCCGGAAGACCAGCGTTCCGTCGCACATGTGCAAGTTGGCACCCAAACTTCCAATTTCTGTCACGGATGCGCGCCTGACAAAAAGCTGGCTGTCGCGCATGCGTGTAATGTAAACCCGGAAGTTTGGATGCCGACTCGCGCATGTGCGATGGAATGCTGCTCTTCTGGGTTTCGTCAATCCCGCATTCACGAAGGCAAGCTGACCAGCGCACGTGTCTGCACAGGAATGCGGACGAGAAGCCAGTGAGGCCGCCCATCCCTCGCGGGATGGTTCTGCATGCCACTTCTGGCACGCGTTCCATAGGTTCGCCAACACGGGTATAGGGTCTCTTGTTGAGCAGGGTGTTGGACTAGAGGACCTCCAAGGTGTTCTGACCTAGGCTTCCCGAGTCATTAAAACACACGAGTAGTCCCAAAAACCTCTTTTATTGCAACAGCTGTGAATTCTGTTCACTCACAGATGAGTCCCAATTAGTTATAAAGAGTCCTTCGGGAGAAGTCCTTTGGGATAATCACCCACCTTTATCTCCCTTGACACGCTGCCAAGGACCTAATTTGGCAAAGCCACACAGAGTCCAGAATCAAACAGCTTCAGGCTTTAAGCTGAACCGAATGAACAAATGTTGCTTCCTGCAAAGGCCCACGTGACTTTGCTCCTCTTTTAAGTCTTATGGGAGGGGCCAATCATCTCCCAGCCCTACTCTCGAGTCATCCCTTTTGTTTTAGCTGTTCTTGACTTCTGGCAGCTCTGTGCATGCGCGCACTGGGAACAGTGCCTCACTGAGGTCCAACTCTGGATGCTCCGGAGGCAGCACGTACCTCCCAGATGGCCCTTTCTGGGCCTCCAATGCAGAGCCCTCATCTGTGCCTTCCCCAGACTCCAGGACTGGCCCATGTTCCTCCCCAGCCTCCTCACTGTCCAACTCTGCTGCAGCTCCGCAGGCTGCTGGTGGACCACAATACAAGGTCCCTTCCAACTCATAGATGATATTCTATGTTCTTTTTAAAACTCTAACCCAAAACATATTTCAGATTGATTCCTAGCCTATTATATATTATGGGAATGTGTTTGATAGGCTTGGTGATTTGTATGTGAAAATGTCAAATAAAAACACAAGTTTAAGAAAAGGTAGAAAAATATGAGATCAGATAGTTAATATAAGACAAATAATGAAGAAACAAAAGAATTTACAGAAGTTTATCTTTATTTTATTGACCGCAGCAAGACTTAACATAATGCCAGAATATGAAATATATTACAGGTAATAAGCACGTGGAGTGCCAATACGGTGTAGTTCTTAAAGCAACAAGCTAGAAATGGAGATAATGAATTCTAGTTCCTTTTTAGATATAAGGCCGGCTGGTAAGCTTGGACTAGTCATTCTCTCTTAGTCCTAGGAAAAATCAAGGCCAAACCATTTCCAAACTGCTGCCAAAAAAATCTGCAAGGACTAATCCAGGCAGTCAACGGGAGTCACCACTTACTCAAAGGCATAAAATAATTAAAAGCTATCCGAAAATTTCTGATGAGTCCTCTGAAGAAAGTTTGCAGTGATTAGGAACTTAGATCTACTTCAAGAAGAACTGGAGTGCCTGGGACAGATCTAGGACAATTCTGCACAGCCAGCTCGCCACTGCTAAGTTGCCTCTGCCGACTCACTACCATCCAAGTCACCACAGTTCCACATGGCCAGCTCGGCATAGGGACAGTTCATCGTGGGTGGCTGGAGGGAGAGCCTGACAGGCAGGAAAGTGAATGGGTGGGCAGAGCGCAGAGTGGTGGTGCTTCCCATTTTCATAACCTTTGCCATCACCATATTGAGCTCCGGCCTGAAGAAATGGCAACAGTGGCAGTGGTGGGTAGTGTGGGCAGCAAGGAGTGGTGGCAGGGGCATCCCATTTTCACACACCCTACCATCACCAGTGTGCCTGGCCTCTTTGGCCTGGACCTTGGCACAGCAGTAGCGGTGGCGGCGGCGGCGGCATGAGTATGTATGTGTGTGAAAATGGGAAGCCCATAGCCATTGCTGTGTGTTCTGCTCATCCGCTCACTTGCCCACCTGTCCAGCTCTCACTCTGACTGCCCATGGTGAGTTGTTCCCTTGGTGAGTTGGTCATGTGGAGTCCTCTGTGGCAACTTGGCAGTGATAAGTTGGTAGAGGCAAGTCGGCGGTGGCAAGCTGGAAGTGGTGACTGCAGCAATTTGTCCCATTCTGGCCTGGGTCAGGAGAGACAGTGTAATCTAAGTGCCAAAGCCCACTGTAACAACATTGCCAAAAAGGCATTAAGAGTTGTTAAAACCTAACCTTGCGTAGCTTCTTCTCTGGTAATATTGTACTACCTACTAGAGCATACAAAACATTTGCTAGACCAATTCTCGAATATGGCTCATCTGTCTGGAACCCACATTGCATATCGGACATAAATACAATTGAGAGAGTCCAGAGATATTTTACGAGAAGAGTCCTCCATTCCTCTACCTGCAATAAAATACCTTATGCCAACAGACTTCAAATTTTGGGCTGAGACAACTTAGAACTATGCTGACTTCAGTCTGACCTAAGTGTAGTACATAAAATTATCTGCCACAATGTCCTACCTGTCAATGATTACTTCAGCTTCAACTACAACAATACACAACAGGGGTGGGTTCCACTTACCTTTACTACCAGTTCGCAGCGGTAAAAATAGTAAAAATAAGAATAGGGAAGGTGGACAAGAGTATTTTCTCTAAATCTGTATCACTTGAAAAAAAATACATTATAAAAATATCAGAATTTGAAGAACTAAAAGCCAGAATTAAAATTAGAGGTTAAAACACTATTTCAAATGGTCAAATGGTATGACTTTGTTAGAAGAAGCAAATACTTAGAACCCCTCATTAAGAAAATAAAAATATGAAGTGAAAAAATATTGGTTAATATGAAATATTAAGAAATCAAAGTAATTTTGCTTATATGAAGAACTAGCATGTTTGATAACCTGAACATTTTTTGCACTTTATGAATCAATACATATACTGCCCTTTATTATATATACTGCATTTTTCAGTCTCCAAACTGCACAACCTTGTAAAAAAGAAAATTTGTAGTTCAGGGTTGTAATGAGGGGTCATTGATGTTATCTGAATTTGGATGTTTTCTTGCAGATATTTAATTAGGATGTTACCTAATTTGGGTAATGAAAGGTCTGAAGAAAACAACCAAGGTCATAGAGCACCAAAGACCCCCATACAATCTTGTTCTACATTTGTTTAGATAGTTAGTAGCTCTTTAGCCTTTTCTGATGCAGTTTGAAACAATTCATTGGGTAATGTGGTGCCTTTCTATATGATTATTGGCCTTCTTTCTTTACCTCTGGTTCTATTAGAGTTATTTCCTGAAATAGTTTCTTTCATTGTGTAATCCCATTCATAATAGTATTTATGGAATTGATGGGTTAGTATTATTATTCCCATCTTTCTTTAACTTTCTTTAACTTCTTTTGCCTCTACTAGATCTTGTCAAAGATTATTCTTGTGTCCCATTATATGGAAAATGTCCTGATTGCTCTGATCTTTTTTTGAAGAAAAAAAAACCTTTTGTGGTTTTTTTTATTGTTTTTCTCTACTTGTTGACCATCTTGGTTGATTTTCTTTCCTTATCCTTTCCTTCTTCACAATGAAAAACTATATTTAGTTGTACATTCTTATTGCCATATGTATCATGACCTGAATAATGTAATATATAGTCCATAAAGAACGGACTTTCAATCTTCATCGCAAGTATAAACAAATTTAGTGACTCTTTACCCCTCTAATGTACAAACATTTATTTTTCTATTCCCTATCCTACCTATAAAGTATTATGTTTTCTATTCTGTGTTAACAGAAAGTCCATAAGAGCTTGCCAGAAATAATAAACATATCTTGTTCTAACCTTGATCAACTATACCATGTATCATGTAATCATCTGATTTATCATCTGATTTAAAATTATCCATTCTGGATTACTCATATTCATTTATTTGTAGGATATTAATTTTAGTATGCTTCATTTTTCTTCTGGTAAGTTTAAACTTTACCCAAAGGTGATTTCATTATTACTATAGTAATAACAGGCTCACTTTATTCTTGAAAATTAACAGAGAAATTTGAAAATAATAATAATAAACCATTTCTTCTAGTTGTTGAGGGTGCATACGAAGTCATCAGGAGTCAAACTTGACTTGAAGAATATTTGACTTTAATTTTGCAAATTGTCAATTAGTATAAGTTATATTTATATTCCATCTGATTTAATTGATCATTGCTTAAGATGTCCATCTTTATAGCCTTTGTCCATACAATTTCACAATCTTTATTTTTTCTCATATATGAGCACAACCTTCCTAGAATTTACCCCAGAGGCTCTTGTTATTTGAATCTCTCATACATTTGCATGCTTGCTGATGTGGCTTCAGCACCAAACAATAGATATAGGGGTTTTTGTTTTCATGTGAGAAAGAGAAATCCCATAGGCCATGTCTGTATCTTACAAATCTCTCCCCTGGGTTTCGAAAGCATTAAATCCAGAGAAGCTGTGGTTTCTTTCCTAGCATGCTTAATTTCAATTCCCTCTGATGTCAAATTAGAATGAACATGACTTAGCAGCCCTGGATGAGTCAGAAGAGGTTTTCTGATGGTGGATATTCCCCTTCTGAACAGAATTTCTGTCTTTGAAAACTTGGAAGTGAGACTTGGAGGTCTCTGAGGCACATTCCCACAAACAAAATTATTCCATAGAGGCTGACATTCTTGAATCTTTCCTGGTGGCATTTCCTGATGGACTTCCATACAAGTATTAATCAGATCCCACCTGCTTAGCTTTTCAAAATCAACCAAAGTTGGCTAGACATTGTTATCTAGTTGGATATTATATTGCATACTGCAAGACAATTTTATGACATTGGCTCCAGATTTAAGCATATTTAGACTAGACTCATTGGACTCAGTAGGATATAAGTTAATCATTAATAATTCAGAAGTCATTGATTTTAATGGATATACTCTAAGTATGACTATCTCTAAATGGAAAAAATTCTATGACTAAATCAAGAACCATCTCTTTGTCTTTGCGTCATTAGCAATTTGCTTCTCAAATTCATTATTTGTGTGCTGAATTGTCAATATATATTGGCTTTGTGTCTTTTCTCCCCCTCATATCCATTTAGTCAAGACTCTCTCCTTTTTAAATAAGCCTTATTTATTTTTATAGATTTCTTGACTTAGCTATCAGCATTCTATTTACCTCTCTCCTGGCTAATCTTTATCTTCCTTAACTATCTGAATCTCTTTTCCTATTTTAGGTGGATGACAGCTCTTTAGCAGAGCACAGTGTCACTCAGGTAAGACTGCTCAAATCATCTGAAGTTTGGCTTCTACAGACATTGCTTTCTCAAATGTGATAGAGTTGGATGGCTTAGCCAGATAAGTGGAATCTGTGGCAAAATGTCACTATATGAATTATGTTCCCTGAAGCTTAGCCAGGAAATGCCTTTTTAAAAGATAACAGTGCTGTGTTCCATTTTCATTTAAATATTCTATCCTCTGTTTCATTTTCTTAAAAAAATAGGCACAGGTAGTCCTAGACTTACAAGTTCACCTAGTGACAATTCAAAGTTACAGTGGCATTGAAAAAAGTGACTTACACTGTCTTTCACACTTATGATAGTTGCAGCATCCCTATGTCATGTGATCAAAATTGAGATGCTTGGCAACTGACTCATACTATGATAGTTACCCAGTGTCCTAAGGTCATCTGATCACCTCTGGCAAACTTCTGATAAGCAAAGTCAATGAGGAAGCCAGAAACCGCAGTCGTTCATTTAACAACTATGTCAAGAAAGGTCATAAAATGAGGCAAAACTTACTTAACAAATGTCTCACTTAGCAACAGAAATTTTGGGCTCAATTGTAGTCTTAAGTCAAGGACTACCTCTAGTTTTGCCATACTTGAGACGTCCATAAATCTGTTAATACTTCCATGTTCTGCATGGATGATGTTGACTTCGTTTAGTAAAGAATGAAGCATCATTTGAATAACCAGCCATTTATTAGAATCTACACCTTTTGCCATTTTGTATGAAACCTATTACAAATATTGCTTGCCTTTATAACATGAATCTGAAAATTTTCAAGTGAAAAAAACTAGAAAATAATCAGAGATGTGTGCTCAGTTTGTTTCATCCTTATAAAATTATAAAAGCAAGATTCTTATATATGCCTTTGCACATTGCCTGCATTTATTAAGTTAATTAGCCATGATCTTGTGTTCAGAGATACTATAAGATACTAAACATGAAGCCAAATATCACTCTTTTTTCTGTTGCTTCAAGTTGCCTATCTGTAAATAGACATTATTCGATTAGAAATAGAAATATATTTTATATATTGGGAATTGTACACACATAGACGTCACACTTTCCCCCCCCTCCCCCTATGTTACAAACTAATGCTATGGTTTATTCATTCCAGGACCTGAGGTCCAAAAACATCAAAAAGGACATTAGTTTAGAAAAAGTGAGTGACTCTCAGTATAGATAGTTCTTGACTGATGACCACAATTGGTATCAGAATTTCCATTTCCATAAACAAGGTATTTGTTAAGTGAGTCACACCCACTTTTACAACCTTTTTTGGTTGCTAAGCAAATCACTGCATAGTTAAGTGAATCATAATGACCATAAGAGGTCATTAAGTGAATCCAGTTTCTGCCTTTTATTTTGCTTGTTGGAAGCATGCTGGAAAGTTGCAGATGGTGACCATGTGACCCCAGGATGCTGCAATTGTTGTAATTATATGCCAGATGTCAAAGGGGCCAAATTTTGATCATGTCAACATAGGAATGCTATGACAGTCAATAGTACGAGGACCAGTCATAAGTCTTTTTTTTTCAATATTGTAACTTCAAACACACATTAAATGAATGGTTGTAAGTTGGACTCTTGTATTGTGTGAGGTAAAAAAGTAAAGATTCCCTCAAGTAAAGACCCCCAGTTCCTGGAGATGACACAGATGATCCATGCTGCTTTCTTGACAACAACACAAATCTCATTAGATACTTTCTTTTGGGATGCTTTTTGATGCATCTAATAGCCTAGAACTGTAATGGGAAACCTATGGTGCACGTGCCTGAGGTGGCATGCAGCGCCCTTTCTGTGGACACGCACGCCATCGCCCCAATTCAGCTCCACCGCGCATGTGTGCATGCCTCCTGATGGCCAGCTGGTTGTCGGATCTCTGCTGCGTATACAGGGGCGGGGCATGTGCAGGGGGCCTGAGCGCACATGTATGGGGAATGGGGCATGTGCAGGAGGAGCCACTCATGCATTGCATTTTGTGGGTTTGGCGCACGCTTTGGGCACTCAGTCCAGAAAAGGCTAGCCATCACTGGCCTAGAAATTTCCTGATGGTCTGATATAGAGATATTAATCAGGCCTGATCCTGCTTATCTTTTTAAATTATCTGTGATATTTTTCACATTAAAATAAAACCTTGTTCAGGACAGTTTAAGTTTCTTATATTTCTTGCACTAATTTCACATGCATATTATTCATCAATCCTTTGTAGCTGCTTATTTCTCTACTCTGCAGCATTGGGACAAAATAGCCAGGGATTATGCAACTAGGATAATGCTTATCTAGTTATTATAAAGGAAGTACATTTGACAATATTATGAACCCTAATAAAATGATAGCAGGAAGTATTGTTGCTTTGAATAGGCTCTCTAGTAATCATATGCATTTAGGACACATTGCAATAGAGCAAAAACAATAGGTATATCATGGTGTCTCAATGAAAATTGTGTGACTTTTGTATTTAAAACCTTATATTGAACACTATTTAAGTCACAATGTTGTAATATATGATTTTCATTGGCCCTTTTGCGATCCTCTGAATGCCCAAGTTAGCAATCTATGTAATTAATCAGGCTTTGCAACTCACAATATCAGAAAGCCAAATCAAAACTACGGTAAGTCAATGTTTCCTGCCATCAATGACTGAGATAATATTTCTTCTGAATAAATGCCAAAATATAGGGAGGCAAATATATTTCTGAGGAAAAGCAGTTTTTATGCAGTATGTCTGACTACAACTTCAGCTCAGCTGCAGACAACACTTTGAAATGGATTTTGTATCCATTAATTGTAATTATCAGTAGTCCTAGAGTTATGAATGAAATGGAGCCTGCCCATTCCATTTGTAACCCAAGGACTCGTAGGAGTGAATCTGGTATCTTGAATGAGATCACTCCCTGCTTTCACCCACACATTTGCTAATCGAATGCGTGGCTCATTAAATGCACATGGGATTTCTCTGGGTGGAAAGGCTATGGAGGGGCTAGTGATGAAATAGGCCACCTGGGTAAGATCACCCAAGGCCTCCCCTGGCCTACAGAAACCTCATTTTCCTTCCCCTGGGGTCCCCACAATTCCTCCCCCTCCCATCCTGCTGTGCCAGGTGACTCACCTTATGAAGATCTGTCTCCTCTCCAGCCTGTTTCTTTGCCTGCTTCTTCCTTTCTCGTCAGCAAAAAGCTTGAAGAAGCCTTCTGCTATAAAAAAGGGGGCCTGGAGGTCCACACGTGCCCTTCTGGGCCTCCTTTCTAGCCAGCAAACTGCTTGAGTTGGTCTTCGGCGATGAAAAAGGAGGCCTGGAGGGACACGTGCCCCTCCAGGTCTCTTTTCTCATTGGCAAAGCACTTGAGCATTGTGTCCTTGTAGGCTTTGGCAGCCCTTTGCAAAAAGCCTTTGCTGGTAGGAACAGAGCTTCAGAGGGAAGTGTCCGCCTCTCCAAGCTCCAAGCTTGATGCCAACAAAGGCTTTTTGGAAAGGTCTGCCAAAGCCTACAGGAACACAATCTCCTAGCAATGAAATGGCAAACGGAGGGAAGGCCTAAAGTACCAAAGCCTTACCTACATTTGCAAACATCCAGGCCTCAATTCGCAGAAAATAGAGGCCTAAAGTGTGAGATCACGTGAAATCAGTAGCATGAGATCTCACGCTACTGATCTTGCATGATCTCATGGTACGTTAGACCTCTGTTCTTTGTGAATGCACTGAAAGCCTGAAGCAATGAAGCAGGCAAAGAAACCGCAAGAGGAGATCTTTGCAAGGTAAGAGAGTCTCCACAGGTGAAGTGCTTTTGAAGATCCGGCCGGTGGGGGGGAATAGGCGGGGTGAATGTTGCAGAGCCTCTGTGGTCATTCGTAAGAGCGAACAACTGCTGTGGTGCTGCAACATTTGTAATTTTGGGACTTGTTCATAAATGCTAGGGGGAGCTTATCACGTAACTTTGAATGTCACTAAGGGAATTCTCATAACCTGGGCATTACCTGTAAACTGTAATTTGGTAGAATAATAAAATTTTCTGTTTAATAGTCAGAGCTTTCTTCATAGAAGTACATTTCCCAGAATTCATCAGGAAGATAGAGTAAAATATTAAACCAATTAAAATCTCAATTAGCCCAAACAAAAAACAAACAATTGAACAAACAAACAAAACAAAACAAGCTCTTTGAAAGTGTTTTCTTTCCCTGAAAAAATGTTCAATGTGTTCAGTTTTGCAGAAATCAAGGAATTATGAAATTATTTAAAATTAATTTGGATTACATCCCATTTAAGAACTCCTCCAGTGTTATGTTTAGATGTGTAGTGGTTTCTTCAAAGCTATTTGATACAAGCAGATTAGATTTGTTACCTATCCTGAGATAATCTCCTACAAGGTTGGGCTAATCATGAATAAAAGAATCAAAAAGTAAACAAATTGAGGATTGTTTCTTGGTTTCTTAAGCTCAATGCAAGCTCCAGAGCTCCTTCTCTTCCTCTGGGCCAGAAAACACTGCTGTAGGCTTGTATTAAGAACCTTTTCTTGGAGCAGCTTGGGATCCTGTAAAATAAATCATTTAAATCATCAGCTTTTGGATCAAGACTAAATTTTATCATCAAGATTTAATAGACTATAAATGAACAGCTAAAAAGAATAGCATAAGTTTAGGCAGTGTGTCAAAACATCTTTTTATCCACAAAATATTGCAATTGCCTCAAACCTACTTTTTCATTTAATGAACTTTCCTTCTGGTCAGTGTTGTTCATTTAAAAGAGATGTCTGCCATCTAGTGTTCAGAATAGGAAGACTAAGGGTCAGATAATCTAGGACAGTGATGGTGAACCTTTTAGGCACCAAGTGCCCAAACTGCGCTTGTACATGTCCAAAATGAAAGGGGCACAAACATGCGCAAATGTGCGCACACATGGACATGCATGAACATATGCATGCACAGACATGTGCATGCTTGGACATGCATGAGCATGCATTGACATGCATGAACCTGCGCATATGTGGACATGTGCACATGCGCAGTAGAGACCCAAAGACAGCTGGCCAGCGGGAGGTGGGTCATCCCAATACCAGCAGCATGGCAAGAGGTAAGATCTTTTTCTTTCGTGAGCTTCTGTTTCGTCGTTTGCAGGGAAACAGGAGCTCATGAAAGAAACTCCATGGAGACCTGACCTGGGGCGACGGTGTGTGTGCCACCAGAGAGAGTGTGCCATAGGTTTGCCATCATGGATCTAGGGCAGTGATGGCTAACCTTTTTGCCATCATGTGCCAGGAGTGGGGGGAGCGCGGGGAGAGCAGGGGGGTGTTGCGTGTGCGTGTGCCCACACCCATAATTTTATGCGCCCCACCCCCACATGTGATGGCCCGGTGGGACCAGAAGGCCTGTTTTTTGCTCTCCCAGGCTCCAGAGCCTTTCTAGGAACCTGGGGAAGGCGAAAATGCCTTCGCCCCCACCCCAAAGCCCTCCGGAGGCTGAAAACGGCTTGTTTGCCAACTTCTAGTGGAACCAGAAGGCCCGTTTTTTGCTCTCCCCAGACTCCTAGAAAGGCTCTGGGGAGAGAGAAAAATGGGCCTTCCCCCCCCCCCCCCGCCCCCCCCCCCGAGGCCCTCCTGAGGCAGGAAACAGTATGTTTCCCTACTTCTGGTGTGCCCAGAAGGCCCGAAAATCAGCTGGCTGTCATGCGCATGCGCACTGGAGCTGAGCTTGTGTGCCCACCAATAGGACACGTGCCATAGGTTTGCCATCACGGATCTAGGGAATTCTTTCAATATTTCTAAAATGTTCTCCCCTTTCACAGGCTTGATTTTTTAAAAACTCAAAAATTTAATTTGCATCAAGATTCACCAGGATTAAGTTTATGTATTGAGGAAGGCTGGGTTTTGGGAGGAGAGAGGGTCTTTCTGGACAATATCATCAGGTGCTGGGCAGGAATGTTTTTGGTAGCAATTTGGTTCTCTAGCTGGCAATTTGCCAATCTTAGTCAACAATTTAATCCTGTTGTCTGCAGAGTTCATAAAAGTGAACATGCTGAATGGCTGGCTGGTTTATTGAACTATTTTTATAATGCCTTTCAAATAACAGCCTGAGGACAGTATCAAACCAAACATTTAAGAACAAATCTCATCAATAGATTTTTTTTTTAAGGGTAAAGCAATGGCAGCAAATAATGTAGTGCTGAAATGAGTAATCCCATTTTCATTAACAAACTGAATGCTGAGCAAAGCATAACTGGCCTTACCCATAGTACATCCTATGAAGTAACAGCCCTTGCCTGATGTTGACCCACATCAGACTTTTCCAACCTGATGCTCTTCAGATACACTGAAATAGAGCTTCCATGATTAAAGAGAGCAGAGCTGGAGTCCTAATCTCTCATAGTGGCACATTTGTCTTGATGCAGTTAAATGAAGAAACACCCAGGCAAACCTTCCAGATGAATTTTAGCATAGTTGAACAATCTTTTGCATAAGAGATGGGTCAACAAAGTTGGCAGGAGATTTTCTGCAAAAGAAGTAGAAGAGTTATGCCTGTTCTTTGGGCAGAATGTCAGATAAAAGGAATGGTTCTCATATCTTTCTCGTTTTACTTCTTTGTAGGTGCTGCAATCTGCCAAAGAACAAATTAAGTGGTCCTTATTAAAATAAAATATCCCAAATATTGTCTGGGAACATTTTCAGTTTCTCACATTATTTTGTTTCCCCAAAGAATGAAAACCTTGCAATGCTATGTGATGGCTACACAGATCAGTTGGGAGAACTTGTTATAGGTAACCTCTTTAATTTTTTCAAAGTTGATCACATCATTCTATTTATCAGAAATGTGGCTGTAGATGGAGGTTATACATGAACCAGAGGGACAACAAACAAACTGGAAATCTGTGAGGGCAAAGGAAACTGTGAGGGCAAAGGAAAAATGCAAAGGAAAACTCTTGTCAAGAAGCACCTAGAATTGCTGGAATAGTGTTCCAAAATGCATGGGGCTCAATCTCCAACTTCAAGATGATAGAAGAAATTTGCAGTTTGGCATGATTCTACATTTCTTCATGATGTCTTACAGGACCAAGAGAAGTGATGTTTAGACTAAATGTAGCAGTAGGTTAAATGTGAAACATAAAAACAGGTGTGTTTTAAAAGCACTTTCAGACAACTCGCCTTTTCTTTCCATCACCCAGGACTTCTGAATACAAAAAATAAAACCAAACAGGATAAATAGTCCATTCTCACAATTTAAGGTTATTATATGTCATAGGATCAAACCTGTTCATTTATTTATTAGGGTTACATCTGCCTTGTGTTAAGAAGCTCAAGGTGGCATGGTTAGCATTCCTTCTTCCATCTCCCCCCACCCCCCCATAAATAATACAGTGAGGTAGGTTGGGCTTATAGAAAGGTGATGGATCTATAGACATCAGCCAGTCAAAATTTGTGTTCCTGGCTCAGAAATATTTCAGCTGATTTAGTTCTCTGCAGGCCAATGAAGAATTTCTTATTTTTATCTTTTGTTTTCAAATTCTTCACAAGGAAAACAAAATACAACTGTAAACTGAACATTTTATCTAAATGAAGTTAACATATTATCTAGAAAACATGTTATACAGAAACGTAACTGTAATAAACAGACTGGAAATAAAAGTTAAAATAAGCAAAAAAATAGTAAGAGAACACTTGTCTGATCTTGATGAATACAAATCACCAGGACCTGATGGATTACATCACAGAGTTCTAAAGGAGCTGGCAGATGTCATCTCAGAACCATTGCACCACATCTTTCAAAAATCCTGGAACACTGGGGAACTACCAGAGGACTGGAAAAGAGCTGATGTGGTTCCCATCTTCAAAAAAGGAAAAAAAAACAGACCCAGGAAACTGTAGACCAATCAGCCTAATATCAATACCCAGGAAGATACTGGAAAAGATAATAAAAAAACAGATCTGCCAACACCTAGAAACGAGTAAAGTATAGCAGTCAGCATGAGTTTGTTAAAAATAGATTTAGTCAACATAGTGACTAATTTAGTCACTAAATTAGTAGGCCAGCGAAATACTGTCAACATAATAGACTTCAGCAAGGCATTCGACAAAGTAAACCACAACCTACTTTTTCGTAAGCTAGAAAAAAGTGGGATAGATAGCTTCACCATCAGATGGATTTGCAACTGACTGACAAACCATACTCAACGAGTAGTCCTTAATGGGTCTAAGTCTACATGGAGAGAAGTAAGCAGTGGGGTGCCACAAGGTTCCGTCTTAGGCCTAGTACTCTTCAATATTTTCATAAATGATTTAGATGAGGGAATAGAAGGGGAACTCACCTAATTTGCAGATGATACTAAGCTGGCAGGAATAGCTAACACCCTAGAAGATAGGCTCAAGATCCAAATGGATCTTGACAGACTTGAACACTGGGCCCTATCTAACAAAATGAAATTTAATGTAGAGAAAAGTAAAGTCTTACACTTAGATAAGAAAAACCAAAAGCACACATATAAACTGGGGTAAGCCAGGCTTAATAGCAGTGACTGTGAGAGGGATCTTGGAGTGTTAGTGGACAATCAGCTAAAAATGAGCCAGCAGTGTGCAGCAGCAGCTTAAAAAGCCAATGCAATCTTAAATTGCATTAACAGAGGGATACAATCAAGATCAAGTGAAGTACTAATACCACTAGTAAAACCATATAAAACCCTAGTAAGACCATACCTAGAGTACTGCATCCAGTTTTGGTCACTATACACTATAAAAAAGATGTTGAGACAAAAAAGTGCAGAGGAGAGCAACCAGGATGATTAGGGGACTGGAGATTAAAACATATGAAGAACGGTTACATGAACTGAGCATGGCTAGTCTAGTGAAGAGAAAGACCAAGGGAGACATGATAGCGGTGTTCCAATATTTGAGGGGCTACCACATAGAGGAGGGGGTCAAGCTGTTTTCCAAAGCACCTGAAGGCCAGACAGGGAATAATGGATGGAAACTGACCAAGAGAGATTCAATCTAGAAATGAGGAGGAACTTTCTGACAGTGAGAACAATCAATCAATGGAACAGCTTGCCTTCGGAAGTTGTGGGAGCTTCATCACTTGAGACTTTCAAGAAAAGATTGGACTGCCATTTGTCAGAAATGGTATAGGGTCTCCTGCTTGAGCAGGGTGTTGGACTAAATGACCTATAAGGTCCCTTCCAACTCTGTTAATCTGTTAAATATCTGTTAAATGTCTGCAAGCAAACAACCAAGGTCAGACAGCACCAAGGACTTCACAGTTCAGTTCCAAGCTACATATATTCTCTTCTATTGTAAACCTCTTGTTGGTTCACCAGGACAGCATACCAGCGGTGGGTTGCTACCGGTTTGCCCCAGATCAGGCGAAGCAGCAGCAGCAGCAGCAGGAGGCTCCGCCCATCCACCTGGACATCTCTGCACATGCGCAGAAGTGTTGCATGAATGCATGCGCACCCACGAGCAAACTGGTAGTGGCCAAAATTGAAACCCACTACTGCAGCATACCCCCTCTTATGACCAATCAATATTTAGACTTCTTTGCCTGTGCAGGTACCAGAGGCTTGGAAGTAAGGTGAGCCAACTATACCCTGGAATGGCTCTGCAGAGTATCCTGCACAAGACATTTCAAATTGTTCCTCCTCTCTCCTGAGGCTTGCTGGTTCAAAATAGGAGTTTACCAAAACTTTACAATTACAACAGGAAGAGAATTGGATAGAGCATGACGGGGAGCATGCAGTGATGGCATCAAGCAACCAGCATGGGACTTAGTTCAATTTCATGTTGCTAAGCATACATTCTGGAAGATCCCTCTGCATTTTACTGTTTTTTAAATATTTTTGCACTGCCACCTCTAAAATTGCTATAAATTGTCAGCTCTATTTTCTTAGTCTGACTTCTTCTGGGATGAAATTACACTGAAGTCCCATAACATCCATCCCCCATTATTTCCAATTTGTTTATGTAACAGTGAGATTTTGCTTTCATAAAGGATCCATACTTCATAGGTTAATGAATGCCAGATTTGCCCAATCCATCAGTTTTTAGTTGGATTTCAGATCTTAACATCGTAGGATTGTAAAGTTGGAAAGGATCACAATAACCATCTAGTCCAATCCTGTAGAGGGAAACTGTTTAAACCTAACCTGTAATGGTTATACTGGTTAGATTTACCTTTGGTGAGGCCAAGGGAAGTGACCAACACTAAAAATACTGTATGTCAAATATCAAAATTTACTAACCTGGCCTCCTGCAGATGCACGGGAAAAGCTATATAGAATTCCCACTGATTATACTGGCTGGGATCTATGGGAACAGTAATACCAATATATTTGAGAGCTTTAGATTGGGAAACATTGATTTATTTACCCATTCATGGAGTATTTTCATATTTAAAACTATATTATTTTTACCACAATTCTATAGTGCTCATGAGAATATCTTAGGGACCTCAGAATAGGTACCTTAGATTTTGCCCTCCAGTGATGAGAAAAATTCATCATTCAGTAAGAGAGGGCAATCTCAGGTGCCTTCTTCCCAGCCTCAATGGTAGTCTTTCTTTTTTGGACACCTTCCAGATGTATGGACTTCAACTTCAAGATTTTTTAACACTGACCATGGTAGCTGGAAAATTCTGGAAGTTAATATACACATCTGAAGGGCACTCAAGTTTGAGAAGGATGCTCTAAGGAAACATTTTTCTTTCTTATATGTTTGAATTCTCTGTTATAGAAAGTATGACTGACCCACCTGTTGATCCAATTATTTTTTAATATTATTGTTTAAAATGCAGATTAGTTTCTTCTCTACCCAGGATGGAATATCTCTTCTGTGCCTGCTGTAAAGCACACTGGAATTTAATTTTGATGACATGTGGGATGTAAATGGCACTCTCCAAAGATACATGCTTGCTAGAGCCAAGCACATCTTGCTCTGGAAAAATTGATTAAGTAGAAAAAGACAGACTAGCTGCACAATATATTTTGATTAGCAGCATGAAGAGCTATCCATCTGGAAGCACACAAAGGGCCTTTCTCCATTGCCGAGTGAAACTGCTACCCAGCCATCCTTGAATTGGCAGACAATTATACTGGCATGAAATTTGCTATCAGAACTCTATCCTCGGTAGTGCCTCTGTTTGAAGTCACTGAATCACCTAACTTCCCTCTAAGATAATGCGTGACAAAGACAAATCTTGACAATCACCTTGGATGGTGGTTGAATAAGGCAAAAATACTACTTTAACATCAGCCCAGTCAAGGATAACTTCTTACTCATGGGCTGGGCTTGAGATGAAGACAAAGCCATGAAGAGGTGATGAAGGGAAAATAAATATTTATTTGTGCGTGTTTATGACAGGATGAGGCATGAGGAACAGACTGAAGAAAATATTTTCCCCTTTCAAAAATCACTGGGTTATTAAAACAAATGTAAACAGATTTATTCCCTCCAAAAGCAGATGATTTTATTCCCAAAAAACAATTCTCCCTTCCTTTATTCTTTTAGGTGTATTTTTTTTTTTTTTGTCTTTGTGAGTAAATCTTGGGAGATTAACCATTTTAAACAAGCCCCAATATGCCACTTTTTAACCTCTTAATGCAGGAAAATACTGGCAATATTTTCTGCCACAGCCTAAGAGGACATCTGCAGCAGATATCAGAGTCTTCAGCTGCTGAGATGTCCAGTAACCCTTTACTCATTTTTGTTAGGAACTCGGAGTGCTTTTGAAAATAAATGATTATCAGCATCAATTTACTTGCTACCTCATTAAATCAGCAGATTAAAATACGGATTTTTTAAAAAAAATTTCATGAAATAAATAAGTGCAGAAAAATCTGCAGGGAATACTAGGAAAGAATTGGGCTGGAACACCTATTGAAGGGAAGCAGGACCACAAAAAGTAGAGATGAGAATATGGCTACTAATACACAAATTGGCTCAAATGCCACCTTTTCCCATCAAGACTGACTCCATTAGTCCTAACACAGTAATTTCAACCATCACAGCAACAATGGGGAAATGTACCCATTATAGCCCGCCATTTGAGCATCTGCTTTTTTGGGAATATACTCAAGCTAAAGGAAGCATTTGACAAAGGGCCTGAGATATGGAATTCCGGAACAAAGTCAGCTATATTCCAGCACACGTTTCAGCTTGTATAAAAGTGATGGCTAACCTTTTCAGGACCGAGTGTCCAAAGCGTGTGCGCCCGAACCCCCAAAATGCAATGTGTGCATGGCCCCCACATGTGTGCCCCGCCCCCTGTGCATGTGTGCACAGCCCTGGCATGCACCCCAGCCCCGTGCATGTGCTCCCTGCTGCCGTGCATGCGCCCCGCCCCCTGTGCAGGTGCGGCAGCGGCCCGAAGACCAGCTGGTTGGCGGGAGGTGCTCGCGCATGCACAGCAGACCTGAACTGGGGCGATGGCTTGTGTGCCATCAGAGAGGACACTGCATTCCACCTCTGGGACACATATCAGAGGTTCAACATCACGGTTCTATAAGATGGGAACCAGGAATCTTTTTAACTTCCCTGCACAGCAAAATGCCCTTCTTAGGGCATTTTCCCCTCTTCAGTTCTTAATGGGAGATTTATCAAAGTCCCCAAGAGTATGACAGCCTACTCATGTAGCAATAGCAATAGCATTTAGATTTACATACCACTCCATAGTGCTTTACAGTATTCTCTGGGCAGTTTACAATGTAAGCATTATATTCATATTGCCCCCAACAATCTGACTCCTTATTTTAGTAACACAAATACTATTTAGATCATCACACGTGTGTTTTGGTACTGCTGCTATTACCAGTGTAGTCAAGAAACTTTCTTCGCTTATTAACACATGTTATAGATCAAAATGAATCCCTATTCTCCTCTCAGATAAGGAACCATATTACATACAAAATTGCTATATTTTGCCTGGTAGCAATTGACATTAACAAAGAAATAATTAAGCATACTGGGCATGGGTCAACTTACTAATATTTTTTTTATGTATTGATTTTTCCCTAATCTTTGTTTTTTATACCTTTAGTCTCTAGTCTTAGTGTTATTATTAAGCATTTTAGACATATTTTAGTGTTTTAAATTGTACAGTGTTTTAATAAGCCTACTTTTAATTATCTTTGATTGCTTTTAAGTTTCAGGTGATATTATTAAAATGGATGCAATTTTCCTTGTTTGTATTTTATGCTATTTTATCATCACTGTGAATGATAAAGCTGAAGTGCAAAAAACTGGAAGCACCTTACATTTATTTAAGTGTCATAATTTCATACCCTTTTCTCAATTGCCCTTTTCTTACAGAGGAATTTGTTATAATATTACATTTCCTCTCAATGTAAAAAATATTAATCATAAGAAGCACTTTTATTATCTTTATTGATTAGCATTGCTCACTTTTTTCTCTCCCTTCCCTCCCCCAGTTCCTTTTTCCTTAGAATTCATTCTAAATTGTCTTTAGTTTGGGAGGCATTGAGAATAATTTGTGATCTTGCATCTCCACCTACTGGCAAAAGCTGATAATACTTTGTTGAAATTGCTTAAAATTTTTCAGCAGTGATCACCAGACTCTGGAGTTTCAGAAATTTTTAGAGCCTCTTCTAAGATCAAGAGTCCATGGCATTCTGTATGTCAAATATCAAAGTTACAGGAGTTCCTTATGAGTTAGAATCAAAAGCCATAATTCTTTTGCGTGGCATAATGCATGGCTAAGCATTATCTTCTGGAACATTTTAAAAACAATGGTTCTCAATACACACACAATATTTTCTTTTCACTATGAGCAACCATATATGGCTTCTGCATTGCTGTTATTTAAGGGACAACTGAGTATTCACAGCCAGGGAAGAGCAATTACACTGTCTTAAACTAAAGCATTCTTCTGAGGAGATGAATGAAATAATGAAGTTTTTTTAAAAAAGTGTTCCAAGCTTCTTTTGATATAAGGTAATTGTTCAGGAAAAAAAGCTTTCCTATAGAATTGCTCAGCAACACTGTAATCCCCTCTCTTTTTTTGTGGAATCATTTTTGGTCTATGAAAATATGGGGATTACATCCAATATATCTGAGGGACACAAGGCTGTGAAAGTCTGATATATTTCAGCACATTTGAATTTGAAGTGCATTTGCAAATAACTTTCTTTCCTTCTATCATACAGGTCATATTCTACTTCCAAAAGTTTCATTTCCCCCCTACAGTTTTCTCTTCCTCTGTAGACACACCATTTTTAACATGTGCTTTTATATGCTTTCCACCAAGAACAGAATTATTTGGTACCAGAAAAATTTAGAATGTTTTGTGAGCATTGTAATATTTGATTCCTTTATAAATATACAAATACAGTATAATGGCAAGCGAAAGCAAATCCTCAGCAGGCAGCAGATAGCAGATAATGTTCACTTGTGTCAGATCTCTATCAGTACTGCATTTCATGCTTTAAAATCTCTCTCACACACATATGGGCATTCTGTCCAGAAACCTGGTTGGAAATGAAGCATGAATGGTCTGTTCTAATATCTACCCATAATGGATTTGATGTGAACTAAATTATTTGCAGATGCATTCCATAGAAAGCAATGAGGATAGATTAATCATGAGAGAAGTCTCATTATTTGAGACAGAAGTATGTGCTGCTAAAAAAAACTACAATCCAGTCTTTGGATTGTGCTGCTGTGCTGGACTAAAACTCATAGCCAGTTATGGAGAAAGCCAGTGGTGGATTTCAAAATTTTTTATTACCGGTTCTGTGGGGGTGGCTTGGTGGGCGTGGCTTGGTGGGCATGGCAGGGGAAGGATACTATAAAATCTCCATTCCCATCCCAATCCAGGAGAAGGTTACTGCAAAATCCCCATTTCCCCCCAATCAGCTGGGATCTGGGAGGCAGAGAATAGATGGGGGCGGGGCCAGTCAGAATTTTTACTACCGGTTCTCCGAACTACTCACAATTTCCGCTACCAGTTCTCCAGAACTGGTCAGAACCTGCTGAAACCCACCTCTGGAGAAAGCTTGACATAATTTTCATCAAATCTCTCACTTTAATCTGTAAGACTTAAATATCCACTATGTCAAAACTATTCATAAGTCAAATGCCCAACATGCAATACCGAAGCATTTATTCGACTGTCATTACCAGCAAATATTTGTGAAGAATAGTAGTATTTCTTCAAAATTAATATCAGGAGAGAAAGAAAATATTGATTATAAGTAAGTGCAAATCATGTAGCAACCTCTAACTACTCTGAAGCCAGTATTAAATCCAGCTAAAGTATATTGCTTATGTTAGTTTAGAAACCAATGGGAAATGAGATACAAAGTTTTAGGAGATTTCCTCAAGCTTAGGCTTGGGTGGTGATGACTGGATCTCTATAGCATTATGCCCTCTGCTGGCCTTTGAATTATGATCAATTTTTCCACCCACTGCAGCTAGTCTTGGTTCCATCCTGAAAAAGTAACCTACACTTCCTTCTAGCACATCTGTTTCCCAGGCCATCTCCTCTTCAAGCACTGTGACTCAAACCAGATCAATTTATTTTCGACTGTCAGGCATTCACATACTTCTGTTCTGTTGATGAGGAAGAAAAGGGGAATTAATCAGAGCTATCAGAAGATGAAGGGATCATCTTGACAACTTAATGCCACATATTGTGGTTGATTCCCTTTGTCTTCTACTCTTGTTAAGAATGGAGAAAAAAGCATGCAATTTGTCTACAATGTTATTACTACAGTTTGAAAGTAAGTTGTGGAAGTTTTATCAAGGAGGTTTTTGGTCTTGGATCATAAATAAAATTTTGATTTGATTTGATTTATTAAGATGAACTCATAGCAGATAGTTTTAAAATCACTCAAGGATTATTTGAAATTCTTCAGTCACATCTAACATGAATTAGCAAGTCTATTCAAGAAAATTAAAAAATAAAAGGACATAGAGAAAAGTAATCAATACTACCGTACTATTAATATCTACTGTAACATTTTGAATATTTACAGAATTATGCTCCCCACAATCTTTCTAAGAAGTTTGCAACAACACTTTTGTTTTAAAAACATGCATTGCATATATACAATCCATGAACAGTAAATTATCCCTTTAGCTTGAGTCCTAATGATTACATGTTCAAGTGTCTTGGCAACAGTACATACTGTAAATGCTTGCTATTGCTTTCTGAGATACCTTCTTCCTTTTAAAAAAAAAAAAATTATATTTATATGCCGCCCTTCTCCGGAGACTCAGGGCGGCTTACAATGCATTAAGCAATAGCCTTCATACTTTTGTATATTTATACAAAGTCAGCTTATTGCCCCCACAAACCGGGTCCTCATTTTACCCACCTTAGAAAGGATGGAAGGCTGAGTCAACCTTGAGCCTGGTGAGATTAGAACTCGCAGTAATTGCAGGCAGCTGGATGTTAAATGTTGCCTTAATAGGAGGCATTAGCCTGCTACGCCACTCAGGCTCCTTAACTTTTAACTTTTAACTTTCCAATCTAATCTGCAGGTCTAAATCTCATCTAATTTTGCTTAACTTTTTAAAGATCACCATCTAAACTGTATGGTTTTCAACAAGAGAGCCATGCTGATATCCAAGGTGGGGAGGAGAATCCAAAATCAATAATGAGGTTTATTAGACCTTTATTAAAGACAAGAATATCATGTGGAAACATTCAGATTCTTCTTAAAGCTTTATTAAGAATGGTGATCAGCCCCTTCTTTCCATGACTATTTCGTCTGATGAAAAAATTGCATTTTTTTATACTTCCAATAAAGATATGATCTATACTCTCACTATAGAGTATTCTATAATTTAATTGAGGCAAAATGATGTAATGTCTATAAATACATTTGATATATATTCCTGTGAGGGGAGGAAAAGATTTTGAACTAGGGATTATTCTAGGGCAGGGATGTCAAACTGGCGGCCCACGAGCTGGATGTGTCACATGCAGGCCATGTCAATCCCAGCTTTGTGAAGGGAAAAAAGTCACGAAACGTCATGTGGCAGCAATGTGATGCCACGGGGTTGGCACATGTGTTCTAGGACATCTTGCAAAGAAACCGGATAATCTATTGACAGATGTAAGGTCATCATTAGGGATGATACATGTTGTAGTCCAACATACCTGGAGGGCATTCCTTTCCCCAATTTTGATCTCCACATTTATGCCCTATCATGAAAGTCAACCAATATTAAAAAGATAATTCTTAATTGTGTACTGATTGCACAATATTTATGACTGCATATATGTGATATATGCATTGTATTCTTCTGTCCTGTTCTTTAAAAATCACATATTGCTCTCTCCAAAGACATCCTACCACATTTGCCAGATAAAAACCATATGGAGGGTAGTGGAGGCAAAATAACTAGTTGTAATTGTGAGCTCCAAAACAGGTTGTAGCAATTATTCTGTATAACTTGAGCTATTAGATAACTCAAGAAACAAAGTATACAGTTAATCTGTTTTCCTTTGATGGCAAGTAGGAGACAGCTGGCTGAAGAAGAGTCAGTTGACAGTTCATACTATGAAAAATATTTGAATAATGTATCTGCTGCATCTTTCTTAACTTCAACTACAGTCTCAAACACTACGGAAGAATTAACGTGTTTCCTTTTTTGAAATCTGCAAATGGCATCAAAGCCACACACTTTTATTATTTTTGGCTGTGGACTTTATTTGAATTACTCTATAATTATTCTTTTTAGACTTTACATTGTGATGTTGTATTTGAGTGCTGTACATTGCTTACCTTTATTTCTGTAAAGGTCAAAGAGCTTTTGCTCTTAGGTGGTATAGAAATGCAACATGTCATATAAAATAATTAGGTGTCAAGCACTATATTAACAGCAAACATCAAAAACATGAGATTATTGGCACTGTCAGCATTTGCTGGAAAAACAATTACTGGGTGAATGTTGACAATTCCTGGAGGTAGGATTGACTGCATTTGCTGGGGAATGCTGACAGTCTCCAATTTCTGACATTTACAGTATGATTTGCTACATGCACCTTCTTACAATAAAAGCTTACAACGCTTACTATTTAATTCATTTGCCAATCTTCCCCGAGAATAACCCTGTATAGCATGGCATGTATTCACTAAAATACATTGTGCAAAGAAATGTATTACAGTGTTTCAAGGATAATTTTTAATTAGGATATTGCCCTTCAATCCAATATAATTATACCTTATTATAAAAATAAGACAAAATATCACACTTTTAGGAGTCGTTGGTGGTCTCTAGCTTGCTCAGAGAGCCCAAAGGACTCCTCATTTCAATCCTGAGCTACAAATATTCTCCTTTTTTGGCATCACATTTTTAATTCCTGGGCCACATCTCATATAAAAGAAAGAACTTTCTGGAGATGCAACCTCTTTTTTCATTTCTGAGGGGTACATTTCTGAAAACTACTGAATGTTGTATTTAAAACCCATTCTTCAACTTTCTCGCCCAAAATTTTCCAGAACCATATTTTGGAGTTCATATAATTTGCCAAGTTGCCATGAGAGTGTATTAAATCATTCCATGATATCCACAGAAGCAGTAAGGATATTTTAAAAGTTCTTCTTAAGACTATTCTGTATCCAATCAAATATTATTTTTAAAAAATTTCTAAATGAATTCTGTATTGCTACCAAACCATATTGTATGAATTTAGACTAAATGTAAATTATCCTTGTCTAAATTTGAAGAAATTTTTTTGGAAGTTTTATTTTAGAACCCTATCCCCAAAAACTACAGTATTTTCTCTCAAAAATCTAAATTTGCCTTTCAGAGTAATCCCTTAGTGTATCCTATTGTTACCAACATTTGAACTGTAACTTTTCCAGCAATGCAATAATACATCTTTGCTCATAAATGAGTTCCTTTGAGTTAAAATGGGCTTAGTCACATGTGCATGAATATAGGATTTCACAGTTAACATATTTTAGCAAGTTCTATATTTGTGTGTATATATGTCTATAGCTTTTTATTCAGTTCCCGAGACAGATAATATGCACAAAATAAATAACTAAATGCAATTTAATTTCAGATTTTGCAAAGTTCTCATTTCCAAACAATTGAATTCTAAAAATTAGCTGAAATTGGCATGGATTCTGAAAACAGAATAAGAATTTCCTTAGTCTTTGAAAGAAAAAAAAATGGTCTTTCCTTTCAATTTGTATTTGCAAATTCAATACTAAAGAAATTAACAGATAAATTATCTCTAACAGACTCTAGTTTTGTACTTTCTACCTTCAATTTAGACATTTACCATTGGCTAACTGTTTGAAAGATTTCTTTTCATGGGTTGGTCCTTGGTAAAGCTGTGATGGATAGCTATCCTAATGACTGGCTAACATTACATCTGGGCTATGCCTACCAAAAAAGCCTGATAATTAATTAAGCAATTTATGCTCCCTTGAGAAAATCAGGAGGATTATTCACATATCCCTCACTTCCTCCCCCTCACACATTTCTGATGCATGTTCCCAAGACAAGATCTCAAATCAATGGATGAAGTTCTTCGAAGAATCAAGGTGAGAGCAATGACCCCATGCTTTATTCTGTCTTCAGCCTCCATGTGAAGCATATTAGCCTTTGCCAATTTATTTCCCTTGTGGTTTTTCTTGATGTAGTTTTCCCATTGTTGAATCAGACTTTTTTTCTTTTCAGCACTGGTGTAATGTACACTCCAGATTAACAAATCAAATCAATATAAGTAAGGATAGATTTCTATAGACAGATTTATTTATTTCACACATTATATGGCTGCCCATCTCATATACCGGTACGTGACTCTGAGTGGCTGATACTTAAAATGAATAGAATAAAACACAACCAACAATTATAAAATGAATTTATAAGATCTAGGGACTGGAGGCGTGGCCCAACCCTGTTACATGATGGAAATGAGAAGTATTAGACTTGATTGAATCATGACAAAGCCTAGGTAAAACAGTAGTTACATATATAGGCAAACATTTTATATCTCCATATTAAATTGGGCAGCCCGAGTGGTAAATCACAAGTCTTTAAAGATCTGGTGGCTTTAGAAACAACAATTCATGCTTAGATCTGCTTTCTTTAAGCAGCTTAGCAATATCTAGCAGTACATGTGGCACTCATTTCTGATTTCTTTTGTGGGAAGGGAGATGAAAGGAAAGGTTTCAGTCTTGGAGACATCACAGTATTTAAGTTCATATTTGACTTTATATAGAATTAAACACAATTTTTCACTCTTTCAAATCATATTTATTTAACCACTAACCTATAACAAAATGCCATGACCTTGAAATCCTGCCTCTTCTAGCTCCTAAGTTAAGTAATTTCTACTGACCAGCAATTTTTGCTAAAAGCTATTGTTTTTATCACATGATGTACATAAAATACTTAGTAGTTATTTAGGTTTTAGGGAGGGAGAAAAACAAAATTTAATTTTAAATGGCTTTTTAAAAGTTAAAGTCATGGGAAGATTTAGACAAATGCAACTATTAATCTTTTATTTGCTGAAAACTAGGAACTGATGTCCAGGTGGATGGTCTCTTGAAAGGAAGAGAACTTTCACAGTTCTCAACTCATAAACAACAGAGGGAGGAAAAACATTTCCGTAATGCTACATGGACTCCCTCCCTTCCTCCCTCCCTCCTTTCTTTTCTTTTCTTTTCTTTTCTTTCTTTCTTTCTCTCTTTCTTTCTTCTTTCTTTCTTTCCTTCTTTCTTTCTTTCCTTCCTTCCTTTTTTCAGATCATTTAATGCAAAAATAATAATTATAGATTATTTATTTAACACATGGGATTTTATGCTTATTACATGCATTGACATGGGAGTTGGAGGGTGGGCAGCTAAATGGGAAATAGGGACTTACTGTAGGAGATGTCAAGGCTGAGTCCAAGGGAGGAGTCAAACGCATCATAAGTCACGAGTCCCTATGGGTCTGCAAGAGATCTAAGTCCAACCCACCTTGAATGCCTGTCTTATCTCTCGCTTATTTCCCTTGATCATTAGTGGTCAGATTCTTGTAGACAACTTAAGCTTGCAATAAATCTTTACACTCATTTGAACTGCCTGAATCTCCTGATTTCCCTGGTGTTTGACATTTACTCTTTTATTCAGAACTGACCTTTACTAACTATAATTCAGAAGATGTTGTAAAAGTAAAAGTCTACAAAGAACATATCTATAAAAAATGAGAGAAATAATAAAGAAACTTTGAAAGTTTGGTGAAATAGTCTCTTCTTGTAATATACATGGCTTCAACTTTTGAAAACAACAGAAAATTAAAATTAAAAATCAGAACAAAGATAATTTGCCTAATTTTGCATTAATTTGGCTCAGGGAAGAAGGAAGTAGTGTGTCAAAAGAAACAATGAAATAACAGAAATAAGTATTTCAAGGAAAATGCTATTTCTGTCAAATCAGTGACAATTCTCTTAAAGATTATGGAAGGATATCAGCCCATGATAATTTATTTGGGTTCTTGCTATAGAGCCATATTTAGAATAGATCCATTAACTTAACTAATTAGAAGTTTATTAGCTAGATGTACCATAGATATTATTATGTCTACATCCAACTCATGTATTCTGTCCCAAATATATCTGAGTAGTTTTCCAATTAATATATTTTTGTTTAGCAGAGAAGCTAGAAAAATGTATAGATATTCCTCCCATAGCCATTATATTCAGCATAGATTATTGCAAATTTTTTTCTTATTTCTGTATTTCTGCTGTGTAGAAATTAAGGAAGTAAAACATTATCTTAACAAGGAGGAGTTAATTTAAGATCTGCCAGTAAAATTTTAAGAATAGAATGAAGTTTATTTTTTAAAGTAATATGGTCTACTTATTTGGATGTGCTTAATTCTCTTCTTATTTATACACGACAAAACTGACATGTGAGTTATTAATAAAATAATATTGATGATTACAATATCAGAAAGGAAAAGTCCCTTCTTGTAAACCTGTTCACTGGTGTTTCCTGATGCATGATGACTTCTACCAACAGAGGGCATCCAAAGACTATTGGCTGATAAACGAAAGCAAGAGTCTGAGAGAATAGTGTCCACATTCATGATCCAAAAAGCAACAGTATGAGGACATCTGGATTTTGACATACCAGGAAAAGAATTAAAACCTTATTTAGTTATTTATTTAAAATCATGTCCTATTCCTTCCCTCCCTCCTTCCCTCCCTCCCCCCCCCCCTCTCTCTCTCTCACACACACACACACACACACTCTCTCTCCTTTATTGGTACACACACTGTTATGTGTAACTGACCCCTGGGCCACTGTCAAGCAAATAGTAGTAGTGAAGAAACACAAAAGTAGTGAAGAAACACAAAAGTATTCCAAAAGGAAATGCATTCTCTCCAAATAAAACTTCAGACCAGGATTCCCATTTAACTAAAATTAGAAATCGAAAGGCGTAATTATAATGTGGCAGTATTAATTACAAATTATTATAAACACAATTGATTCTGGATGTAGCAAGGGAAGAGACATCTTTAACTAGCATATTGCTGTATATTTAACAGAAGTAAGCTCACATATGTCAGAATTGTCAATGACCTTATTAAAAGCATAGTATTAAGAAATATTCAGAAGCATAAAGATAGATTATAGATAAATTGAAAGTAAGGAAAAAAACAAACTGTTTAATAAGCTGTGAATAGTTAAATTGAATGAACACTAAAAATGATCTCTGAGTTATATTAAATTCTATCAAATGGAGGAAAGGTTATTTCTTCACTGAATGGTGAATCTGATTTATTATATATAGTTTATTATATATGGCACAAGATTCTTGGCAGGACTTCTACAATTAAATCCCTCCTCTTCCATTGTCATATACATGCAGATATTCAAATCTCTGGTAAACAGTATAAGTAAAAAAAAGTAAATATAGTCTGGAATTGCCAGTTGATTGCTGTTTGTTCATTAAAAATCACTGTTACAATTTGCCATGGATACTCTTGGTGAAATGCTAAGTTCTCACTTCGCTGAGACTGTTTCTCTTCTACAATATCTCAGCTCAGAAGCTGTTTGCAGAATAGAGACAAATTTGGAATGCCTCCATAAATTTTTCATCTGGTGTAATCACACTTTGTTTACTCACATTTACAAAGCCTATGCGGTTTTTTAAAAAATTACATCATAAAATTCAGCCAACAGGATTTACATATGAACTTTCAGAAACACAAGTATTAAAATTTTAAAAGGGTTAAAATTCTGTAAGTCAAATAATTAAACTAAAACATTATTTAATTACTAACACTAATTTA
Source organism: Ptyas mucosa (assembly GCA_012654045.1). Classification (NCBI taxonomy): domain Eukaryota; kingdom Metazoa; phylum Chordata; class Lepidosauria; order Squamata; family Colubridae; genus Ptyas; species Ptyas mucosa. Next base: position 3,912,333 of record WNWU01013589.1, on the reverse strand, counting down.
AGCTAAGAAAAAGAGAGTTATCTGATTGCTGGATTTGCAGAATACATTAAGGTGGGCTACAATGATTTTGACAATTGATGATTCAGAGCAGCCATTGTTTTAACAATGCTTTGTGAAGTAGGCCATCACATCAATCCATAATATGGTTCATTTCTTTGGACATATATGTTATGTGAACATAGGAATTATGTTTGGTAAAAAATGGATTATGGTTTATTATGCTATGTGTATCCAAGTATAAAATAAGAAATACATTTGCTTATACTGGCCATCTAACTATAGAAACAAATTATGAACCTTTTTAGAAAATTATGAAAACAAAATAAATATTTTGAGACTATTTATTTATTTATTTGTTTGTTTGTTTATATCTGATTAAAGTTTGTCCACTTCACAAAACCCCCCTCTGTATGGTTAACATTTTTTAAAAAAACAACAACATAAACAAGAATAAAATATAGTATAGCAGGCAAGAACATCTTAACCAACTCAATTGCATTAAAAATAGCACAAAACAGAATGTACAGTGATTTGCATAATAATTAACCATATTTAGACTTAATGAAATGAATAAGGCTTAAGTTAATCATGTCTAGTCTATATTGTATACTAGTAAATTTTGTTTACTCTTAAAGCTGAGTCTAACCCATTTTCCCCCATTTGTCTGATCCAAAATAATTTCATCTTCAAGTAGTTCCAGTGGGTGTGCAAAAAACATTACATTTTCCTTTATCAAAATGTATAGCTGGATAACAAAACAAGCACTTTTGATAAGATTGAATACCACTGAAAAATTATGATACACCACGATAAAATGTAAATATAGACTCATTGAGTTGAGCTTGAGTCCGATTAACTTCATGTAGTGAACCATGTACCTTGGCAATGATATGGAAAGATTTTGCCACTTTATTTATTTCCAGTCATTCTATTGTATTTCCTATATTAACCAAGTTTGACACAACTGCTTACTATTTCAGCCAGGAGTGCTGCCATTTACTGTAGCTAGGCTGATAATCAGTAATGTTGAACGAAAGAAGTGTTCATACACACAAATACCAACAGAAAAACATATACATTTGATCTTTCAAATAACTAAAAATGTGAGTCAATTACTTTTTTTGTCTGGGGAGAATATTTTTTAAAATGGTATTAAGACACTTTTTATGGTTTTCACACTGCAGTATGATATATTTTCTGCATCAAAGTAGCATAGAATCATCACAATCCTGATTTCCAGTGATGATGCCATTGTCCTCCAGCAGTCCAGCTGAAGAAGCTATGGAGCCAGATAAAAGGATCTAGCATGCATATTGCCTGAATTCTATTTTAAAGTATGATCTGCTTTGCATACTTTGATCAACATATCAAATAAAGTGAGACTATTAGTGATAGGAGCACTTTTCTTGGGGATAAAAGGTATGAAATATTAGATATATTGATGATTGTTTACGTAAGATTTATATGGGCAGTCTTGTTCAGAGAGCAATAGATTGTCAGCTCAGTTTTCATATCCTAATGCTATCAGTATTGTTCTGAGAAAAATATATATAAAATATGTAAAAAGACAAATATGGCAAACAATAGATTGTGTAATAGAGACAATCCTGGGGCATCTTGCACTACATTTGTGCAACTCAGTTCTTCTGTACTAGCATATATCTTCAAAGCTGAGGGTGGTGGCTTTCTCCAGAAAATACAGTGAACGAACCATCTGGATCAATGGAGAGAACTTGCCACTGTTCCCATTTGGGAAAAAATCCTTATGTGGATTATAGAAAAGATTGCTCTACTCTGGGATTTCAATAAGACATCTGTTGGCATCACTTATGAGACTCTCTATATAAAAAGCATGTAAAGAACAAAGACTGAAGAGGAACAGAGGGCAATAACCCCAAGGCAATCTATGTATTGCTGAATGTTTTCTTTCTTTCTTTGCTGCTGTAAGCTAATATGTGAGTCTTCTCTTTGCGGCCTCATCCTCCCATGCCCTAAGAGCCACACCCCCATCCTTTTTTCAACCTCTGCCTGACAGGATGACAAAGACAGAGCTACAGTCAATAGACTCAAGAAAGAAATGTACAAAAGGCCCATCAAGTACATGTGAAACCAAAGAGGGCTTTGGTGGAGTAGCCTTTCTGTCATAGATGGGGGTATCATGTTGACAGTAGTTTCCTTTTCATCCCACATTCTACCCTGGGGACTCAAAGTGTTTCCAAAAAAGGTGAATGTCTTGTAATTTGAAAAAATATAATAGAAACACTAACAATATTCACATCAATATTTCAATTCTCTGGCCCTAATCAATAATAGTCAGCCATTGGGTAGAATTTATAATAGAAGTCCTTCCATGTATGAAACAAAATGATATTTTATAAAATAAAATTGCTGCTTAGTGGTGGTAAGCACATTAAAAACAGTATAGCATAAAATCTGTTGTGTTTATAACAGAAGAGGCACTATAAAGGCTAGCTGGCTTTTTATTACTATTCAGAATGCTGTTGCAGGATACACTTGTTTTCATCTGTATTTATTTTGGGCCCACAAAGCAAAATTAAATCCAGTGTCTTTTGCTTGGGACCTTCTGAAATGTGCAGGGCAAAATTCTTATTCATTTTAACAAAAGATCCCAGTCAGTTGTTTCAAAGGATTGGTGAAAGCTCTAGAGGATTTTCTTCCTCAGGCATTCAAACATTCTGAGAATGCTAATGACAAGAACCCATAATAAATGAGTTAAAGCCGGCTCATCATAAAAGAATTGCCATGCAGTCACTGCTTGAAATTACATTTCTGTTAGCTGGAGACTTTCTAATTTGCATTTATGTAATCACAAAACATTTTGTCTTACTTGTTTGCAATGCAAAAGGGAAAATATTGTTTGATGGCTTTGATCTAGGTAGATGCATGTCTAGACTCACCATCTAAAGCAGTCTTCTACCACAAAATACATATTAAATTGTGTATCATCAAACAATAGCTATTTTATGAGGGATACTGATAAATAGCGACATAGAATAATGCTACTGGGTCATGTGAAAAATGCAAACACACACACATACAAACACACACACAATATGTGTGTTTAATATTTGGATCCAAAGAACCGTCTGCTAATTGCCTGCAATTTTTGAGTGGTTGGTGAAAAGTAATCCAATTTAGAACTGCTTTTTTGTATAGCATTAATATTTAATTACAACACCAATACATTGGGATTAGACTGCTGGTCCAATATTAGGAGTTTTGCTTGTTTGCTTAAAGGACATTGCATCCTTGGGTCAATGTGATTACTAAGAACTGAGCTTGATTCAAAGGTGTTTTTCAGCTTTTATATATTGTATAAAAAATAAACAATATGTATATGTATAGGTTGTTATTATTTAGTGACAATTTAGTGAACAAAATATAGCATCCAACATTCTGACTCCTGCTGTACTTTATAAACTGAACCAATAAAAGCCAACTCTTTTATAGTAAGAAAGGCAGGAACTTTATCTTTCTTTCCATAAAATCAGCATGGAGAGATAAGACAGATATATACTGTAAAGTAATCAATCAATATTGGATACCAGGTTGTGGCAGGTTAGTGTTAACTATGGTATCTGGTTGGAAAAAATACACAATAAAACATTTTTTATTCCTGGAGGGTTTAATGCTAAAGAGGAAACAAGTTGAGCTTTTTATGTGTACCAACTCTTCCGTGGAGTGGCTAAAAGAGATGCGGATGCTTAGTGTGAAGAAAAGATAATTAAAAGGCAATATATCAGCCATCTTCAAGTACTAGAAGGGCTATTATGTAGAAGATAGAATAAATTTATTTTCTGTTACTCCAGAGAACAGAACTTGAACTATCATGTTCAAATTCTAAGAAAAAGGATTTTGCCAGAAAATTGAAAGAAATTCTCAATTGTGTGAATTGTGAACCAGATGGTTCTAGAAGGTGGTGGACTCTCATTGATTTTTTAGCAGAAGCTGAAGGGACACTTGGTGTGGATGCTGTAACAGGAAGCATCTTGCATTTGGCATGGGGCTCCTCTTGATGACCCTTAACAACTTTACCTTTTCAACCCTAGAAACAATTGATTTTTACAGGAAAATCTATCCAAGCCTCTGTCAGCCTCTATCCAGAGTCTCCCTCCAGATGTGTTGGGCTTTCTCTCCTAATCTTATACATTATGCATTGATTAATTCATTATATGCCATCAAATAATTTTTGACTCCTAGCAACCACCTAGGCAGATTTTCTCCATGAGAAAAGAATCGAGGTTGAGGATAATGGATTTTAGGTCTGATATGGCTGAAGACGATCAGGCTGAAAGACTTAACAGAGAACAGAAACAGAGAACGGGGCTGATCTTCCACTGTCCATCTCTAGAAAGGTCTTGATTCTTCACCCTTCTTTCCTCAGGCAGGTCCACACTGGATGCCTATGAAAATAAATTATGCACAGTAAAGCACATGGGCATGCTCTTCTACGGTTTGTCCCTGTCTGCTCCCGCCGTTTCCATTCCAACTCGAATGGAAACTCTAGAGTAATAAAGGCTCCTAATAAAAGGCTTGCTCATGTATCTGCATTCTGATCGTGGGGGCACAGAGAAATCGGTGAAATCGGTGTGTGGCTCTCTGGAGGGGATGAACAGAGGGGATTTGATTATAGCCCAGGCCGTATGGCGAGGGCTGCTGAGATGGAGATAATCACTGAGCCAGCAAGACAAGGCACAAGGCAGCCAGCAGGCGGTCTCCTCAGTCGCCATGGCAACCAAGGCCTACTGGGCTGCTCCAGCCTCAGCCTGGCTCTGTTTGGGCTGCCTAACATCTGCTTTCTCAAGGGCTGCTGGGAGTTGGGGGGTGACGAGGGAGAAATGGGCAAGGATTTCACTTTTGGAAAGAGGAGAGGGTGGGGGGGGGGGAGAGAATCCAGAGGAGAAACAAATTAGGACAAGCATCCAATAAAGGGGAGGGAAATGTATTTATTAACACTGAGAAAGGCTGTTCAACCAGCTGCCTTGATTAATGGGCCAGGCTCCATCTTGCCATATATTTTTGGCTAGTGAAGAGGGGGGGTGAAACACGAGCGAGAGAGGGTTGGAGCTGTTTATGCAAGCAGAACCCTATTCTTCCCATCTCACCCCTGCACGTTTCTTTGAGCTGCCACACTTGATTGATAGTTGAGACAACAATTGGATGGCAAGGGACCGGTTGCTTTATCCAGAGCATCTTCAGCCAGCTTTCTGCACATTTGGGGGGGGGGGGGGCGGCAGAGGGAGGCAGAGAAATTATTATTGAGCATGGTAGCTGAGCAGAAAGGAGAAGCAATTAAAGCACAATTATTGTTCAGCAGGGCTATCTCTACTTGCTGCTTACCTGAGCAACTCTGAGGTAGGGAAGGAAAAACAGGCTGTCCCAGGAAAAGTCCATTTCTAATGTTTGAAAGCTGGTATTGGGATCAGGATGATAGAGGCAGACAAATCAAACTCTTTAATTCCCACTTTGAAATATGGAGTAATTCAGAATATGGCACATTACCCTCATAATTCTGGATATCTTTTTTTAATCAACTAGCAGAATATCCCATCTACTCGCCAATTTGATAATATCAAAATAGCCTTGTTTTTAAATCAACATTTCATCATCTCTTTCTAACCATTTTCCCTACCAAGAAAACTGTATTTTCCTTTAAAATATGTGATGTTGACTGAATTCCTCTACCTTTGGTTGCTCTGTAATATCTCTGCAGCTCATAAAGGTAATTTATTTCTTATGGAAAGGATTTCTTACCACAAGTTACCTTTCATCTCTAGAGCATGATTTTGTTATATTCTTTCTACATAATATCAGTGTAGGTAAAGTACTTGTAGTTGATCTTCTTCTCCAGCATATAGCTTACAGAGCTAAAAATATAACTGGTTTTGATATGTATTTTTTACAGATTATATACTTATATTTTTTCACCCTCTCCTTCCCACATACTTGCTCCACTTAAATCTTTCAAATGCAGATATAAAATAAGACAGGACAGGACAGGACAGGACAGGACAGGACAGGACAGGACAGGACAGAACAGAACAGCTTTATTGGCCAATTGTGATTGAACATACAAGGAATTTGTCTCTAGTGCATAAAGTCCAGATTATACACATACCAGTAGTATACTTGGATTTCAGTAAGGCGTTCAACAAAGTAGACCACAACCTACTTCTTGGTAAGCTAAAAATGTGGGATAGGCAGCATCACCATCAGATGGATTTGCAACTGGCTGACAAACCATACTCGACAAGTAGTCCTTAATGGGTCTAAGTTTATATGGAGAGAAGTAAGCAGTGGGGTGCCGCAAGGCTTCGTCTTAGGCCTAGTACTCTTCAACATCTTCATAAATGATTTAGATGAGGAAATAGAAGGGGCACTCATCAGATTTGCAGCTGACACTAAACTGGCAGGAATAGCCGACACTCCAGAAGATAGGTTCACGATCTAGATAGATCTCGACAGACTTAAACACTGCACCCTATCTACCAAAATGAAATTCAATGTAAAGAAAAGTAAAGTCTTACACTTAGATAAGAAAAACCAAAAGCACACATATAAACTGGGGGAAACCTGACTCAATAGCATTAACGATGAGAGGGGTTTTGGAGTCCTAGTGGACAATCAATCAAATATGAGCCAGCAGTGTGTTGAAGCAGCCAAAAAAGCCAATGCAATCCTAGCTTTCATTAACAGAGGGATAGAATCAAGATCACATGAAGTATTAATATTGGTTTATAAAGCCTTAAGACCAGACTTGGAATACTGCATCCAGTTTTGATCACCATATGATAAAAAACCAGACTATCTCCATATTATAAAAAGATGGAAAGAGTTCAGAAAAGAGCAAGAAAGATGATTACAGGGCTGGAGGCGAAAATATATGAAGAACAGTTGTAGGTTTGTCTTGTCTATTGTAGTGAAAAGAAGAAGTAGGGGTAACATCATAGCAGTATTCTAATATTTGGCGTGCTGCCGCAAAGAAAAGGGAGTCAGCCTACTTTTCAAAACAACAGAATGCAAGAATAGAAACATTGGATGACAACTATCAAGGAGAGAAGCAACCTAGAACTAAGGAGAAATTTCCTAAGAATAATTAACCAGTGGAACAGCTTGCCTTCAGAAGTTGTGGGTGCTCCATCAATGGAGACTTTTAAGAAGAGACTGGACAGCCATTTGTCTGGAATGGTATAGGGTCTCCTGCTTGAGCAAGGGGTTGGATTAGAAGACCTCCAAGGTCCCTTCCAACTCTGTTATTCTGTTACTATCTCTCAGTGTACATATAAACAATAAAGTAATAAAATTATAAGGTACCAAGAGGAGAAGATAGTAGAAAAAATGAGAAAGATAATAGTAATACAGCCATACTACATAGATAAATATCCTTAGACATAAGACAGTAGTGTACTGTGGTAATTAGGTGTTCAGCAGAATGATGGCATGAGAGTTTAAAATTGTCTGTGTCTAGTTGTTTTGACATGCAATGCCTACCCTATCTCTATGATTTAGAGGTGTCAAACTCAATTTCATTGAGGGCCACATCAGGGTTGGGTTTGACCTCAGGCGGCAGGGGTGAACATGACCAGAGTGGGCATGGCCAGTTCAACATCACTCGTGTTGGGGATTCCTATGGTGGCCCAAGCGCTCTGCCAGAGAAAACGCGCTCCCAAGCTCTGTTTTCACCTGTGATGGCCTCCTACAATCCTCTGCCAGGGAAAAAGGAACTTGGGAGGGCCGCCCGCAGCCCTCCCAAGCTCTATTTTCACTGGCAGAGGCATCACAGGCCAGTCCTTCATTGTATCCAGGGCAGCCCCACAAGCCAGATCTAAGCACCACATGGGCTGATCTGGCCCCTGGGCCATGAGTTTGACACCCATGATTTAGACCATTTGCAACAGCTTTTGCATGCATGTTTACCATTATGTTGGGACATGCAACATTTTACCTGCATATTACTTAATATTTTTTGCAATTAACCACTTGCCATTACTATACATTCATCCAATTTTTTTTCTTGCAAACATCATATATTTAGATAAAGCATGGCTTAGGAGATGGAATGCATACAATCAAGGTATTTTCTTGCTGTGGAGACATTGATTAAAGAGATTTTTGTTAATTCATAATCCGGTGCACGGTAGGCTTAACTTTGCATGCTGGCTCATAGAATCCTTAGGTACTGACCAGCTTTGATGAAGCCAAGGTAGATACTGATTAATTGGCATTCTATATAGGTCTTTAGGTTTATTTGACGATCCTATAGATTAATTAAATCTAGAAATTCATTCTTGAATTTACATTGAACTTACAAAACTCAGTCCTGAAAGTTAAAAGAGTAATAATAATATTCTCCTGACTTGTCCAATAACTTTATCAGAGCCAACGGAGATGGTTTCAATGTGCTTTTTCATTTCCCACTAAAGTATTTCAATGTGGATTAAGTGTACAATCGGAGTGCCCTATTTCCATTGGCTTGAAGGGATATCAAAGGCCAAACTCCAAAAGCAGATTCAGCTAAGTCCCCAAATAGATAGTATCATGCTTATTTTTTAGTTATCATTTTAAATAGTTTTCTTTCTCTACAATGTAATGCAAAACTTATTTGTTGACTTGAAGGTTGGTAGTTTGAGACCCAAGTATCATGCAAAGGGGTGAGCTCTCATTCTTGCCCCACCTCCTGCCAACCTACCAATTTGAAAGCAAGTAAATAAATAGGTACCACTTTGGTGGGAAGGTAACAGCATTCCATGCAGCTTGCCGTATAGTCATGCTTAGTCACATAACCAGGGAATGCTGGCTCCCCTGGCTAGGAAAACGGAGATGAGCACCACCCCCTAGAGTCAACTGGAAAGATGAAAACTTGACCTTTTTATATGCATATCCTTTGTATGTAAAGGTAGTCCTCAACTTACGACCACAATTGAGCTCAAAATGTTGGTTGTTAAGTAAGACGTGTTAAGTGAGTTTTGCTCTACTTTACAACCTTCCTTGTCAAAGTTGTAAAGTGAATCACTGCAGTTGATAAATTAATAACCCATTACTGTTAAGTGAATCTGGCTTCTCCATTGACTTTACTTGTCAGAAGGTTGCACAAGGTGATCACATAACCTTGAGACACAGCAACAGTCATAAATATGACTGGGATGCTGCAAAGGTCATGAAAAATGGTCAAAAGTCACATTTTTCAGTGCCACTGTAACTTTGCACAGTCACTAAACAAGTCAAGGACTCGCTGTATATCTTTGCATACTTGTACTTTCTTAAAAAGATGTAACCATCACTAAATACTATCATTACATGGACTGAGTGGAGGATTCAGCAGTGTGGACATCATGGGCCACATTAGACAGTTTTCTCATCCCATTCAATTCCCAGACTGCATTTTGGTACTTGATTAAGGATATGAACCTGGAGTTTTTAAATACACAATAAAATAATTAATGGATCTGTCCACTGAAAGTATCTCAATTCTCATGGCAAAATTGCATGAAGGTTATCCACAACTCTCCAAATCAAATTCTTTTAGATAGAAGAGGAAACTTCATTATTATAGTTTTAAACAATGTTGAATTCAGTGCACATGGTATTCAATACTTTGTTGATCTACACAGCTATTAAGGAGTGCACAAAATACTCCTTTTATGACATAAGTAAAGGAGTTAAGCATATTCATGTGTCCTTAATTGTAAATATTTGTTGAACACAATTTTAATTTTATATCTTATAAGGACCAATTGTTCTTACCTATCTAATTAAAAAAATACTTGGAAGGTGGGTGCTGAATATATGCATTACAATAAACTTTTCAAAGTGATGTTGACTTCAATTGCTTTTATGGCTGTGACTGTATTTTGCAATGCAGCTGTCCCAAGGTGCACTGGGGCATCTGTTGAGCAGTTAAGTATTGTTTAACAGAGAGATTTAGAGATCTTTAAGCAGCTGCACTGTATATGCTTAAGAAAGCAAAGACAAAGTAAATGTTACCAGGGGGGCAAGATGAGAGGCAATGGAAATAAACCATGATGAGAAGGAGGTGGAAGAGACAGTGATGAGATTTGACTCCTGTAGTTCCAGAAGTACTGTAGCAATAGAGGCATTTCTGTGAGCTTTTGTTTTGCTAAATATGAGCAACTTTTTCTTAACAGGAAACTATAAATATATATAATTGGCAGTTGTTAAATGTTGGAAATATTTTTAATTTCTTTAATTTCTATTTATTTGATTATTTTACAGCTGCCACATTTTTTTTCTCTTCCCTTTCTCTTCCATCAAAACTGTAGCCTACAAAATGTGTGCGTGTGTGCTGCAATCCAGAAATAGAAAATGTGCATCTGTGCAGTATTATAGCTGGGAATAAAATACCTAACAGGTGACTATCTAGGAAGTAGCTAGCATGGGGAACAGTGGCAAACTAATCCAAACTTTCTATTTGCCTGTCATAGACATGGCAGAAGCTACTGATACCTTACAAATATACCTAATTGGTTAAGTCAGGGGTCTGCAACCTTAAACCCTCAAAGAGCCATTTGGACCCATTTCCCACAGAAAAGAAAACACCGGGAGCCACAAAACCCTTCTTGTGCCTGATTATTTCTTGAGTGGCCACAAAACTAGCATATGTAGTCAAATTAAACGTTCTGTTTTATTCTAAAACTTTTCTTTTCTTGGATTTATCCATGGTTGGCCTACCAGAGGTTGAAAAGCTCAATAAATCATGTGCCGGCGGGTGTCACACATTGGCGGTTCTGACACATATTTTGAGTGACAGGGAGCCACAGCAGAGGGGTGAAAGAGCCACATTTAGTTCTTGACTTACGGCCACAATTTCTGAGACATTTGTTATGTGAGATTTGCCCCATTTTATGACTTTTCTTGTTAAGTGAATCACAGCATTTGTTAAATTAGAAACATGGTTGTTAAGTGAGTCTGGATTCCCCCTTGACATTGCTTGTCAGAAGGTTGCAAAAGTTTTCAAAAGATTATCACATGACCCCTGGGCACTGCAACTATCATAAATATGAGTCAGTTGACAGGCATCTGAATTTTAATCACATGATCATGGAAATGCTGTAATGGTTGTAAGTGTGAAAAACAGTCTTGGGTCACTTTTTCAGTGATAACTTCAAACAGTCACTAAATGAACTGTTGTAAGTTGAGACTATCTGTACCATTATTTTATATTGAAGTATATTACTTTCTATAAGTTCTGTATTCGTAAGTAAAATGTTTTATTCAAAAACACATTCACTTAGGAATGAGAACTTTTTGTTATGGAAAACTATATTTTTAAAGTTAAAAATAAGTTTAGAATTTACAGGACTATAAAAACCAGTTTGATTTCAGCACTATGAATAATCTGAGTTTCAATTGGAAGATGTTGTGCTTAACACACACACACACACACACATCTGTATATATTTAATTTGGGGAGCAACTCATATATTTTCTATTTAAATGTCTTTCTATTACGAACATAGAAGAAAGAATGTAAGAGTGGATGGGGAAAATCTACTCTTACAACCAAGAAATGTATGTGACCATATAGAAGGGGAAAATTGGGGGATAAGACCATTATTGCAGAATCCAATCTTGGTCAGTTACCAGGACCAGAAGTTTGTCTTCCGAGCTTTCAGTCTCATGCTGGAGCCCATCCTCAGGGAACTTCTCTGTGCTTTGAGCTGCTCTATGTGTAATATTTATGTGATGGCTATTGTGTGTAGCTTTTTATATGTAGATTGTTGAGAAAAAAACAGTTCCCTGAGGACGGTCTCCAGCATCTGGAGTCTGAAACCTAGGAAAACAAAACCTCTGGTCCCGGTGACTAACCAAGATTGGATCCTGCAACACTATCCTGGGACACATATATTCGCCTTCATTCTTAAGACCATTATTGTATACAGTCCAAAACTATTTAGCCAATTCCTTGTGTGTGAAGTTGGTTCATTCCTTCTTTTAATTCAGTACTGTAACTTACCCATTTGAGAAATAAATGTTAATCAGGTATAAAATGTATAAAGCATAACACTGTGAGATTGTTTGGAGTACTTTTATAAAAACAAAATAGACACATTGTCTATGAATTACCATCACATAAAGTTGACAGTTAAAATGCTTGAGGAACATGTTCTGCAACAGATCCATGTACAGTCCAGAACCACTACATTGGGTAAATATATTAATATATCCAAGTGCCAAGAATGGATACTTATTTTGAAAGGGGAAAAAATCCAGTTTATGAAATCAATACTTTAAATCTATTTAATTTAGAAAAAAAATTACAAAAATTAGATAATGATACAGACATAAGGGAGGAAATGATTTTATTGAGAGTATCCAATATGATCTTATGATACTTACACAACCAGATGGCATACAACTGACACAATATTAGTGGAATTTGTATCAGATTAAAGAGAAATTTATTTTTTTTATTTTTTTTTTGTTTAGATTTATATGCTGCCCTTTCTCCGAGATGACCCAGAAATGATAAAACATAGTCTGAGTATTGGAAAAATCATAAAAGAAACATGGGATTTCTACTTAGGGATTCTTTGAATAACTAATTCCTTACTATGACAACATAAGAGTAATATGCCATCCTGACTCTATATATTGTCCTAAAATATGTGGTCTTCCATAGCGAGGGGAATATTTTGAAGATTATTAATAAATAATAAGAAGCCCACTCCCCTGCAACTCCCAAGAATCTAAGTACGATGAACTAGACGGGTCTGGTCCCATGAATACATCTTTTTGTAATGCAGGGTGGAGTGGGAAGTATAATAGAATTTGCACACCATGATTCAATATCAGATTAAGAGGAACAATTAGTTATTTTTATGGTACAAAAAGGACTGCAGAAGACTATTTGAGGAATGGACATGGCATAAAGCCAGTGCAATACAATCAGGTTTGCTTGTAGTTCTGGTATCACTATCAAGTATGTCAAAGGAATCTGAAATAACATGCTCTCTTCCTGATGTAATGTAATCAAGTTAGGACATCATCTAATTTAGCGGCTAGCATGCTTATAAATCCCATGTAAAAATTATACCTTTTAAAAAACCTTTAGGGAAAAATAGTCTTTGCTGATAATCTTGAAAGGATGCAACCAGAAGTTGCTAAATATTCTAAAAAAAAATAACTGAGAAAGAGAGGGCAGGGAGGAAGGAAGGAAGGAAGGAAAGAAAGAAAGAAAAAGAAAGAAAGAAAGAAAGAAAAGAAAGAAAGAACCTTTCACTCACCCATATAGAGGGAGGGGGGAAAGTAGATAGGAGTGGAACACTTAATTGAATACCCAGATGGCCAGATTGCAGTGGGACCCCAAACCCATTGTGCTATCCTGGGTTTGGGCAACTAATTGTGTGAAATTGTTATCAGGAATGCAATTAGAGTATAGTGCATGTTCCTTGGCAGGTCTCAACCAAATGGAAGGCTCTTAATTGGTAATTTAATTGCTTCCGAGCAGGTGAAGTTTTCTTCTCCTTTGGGGCCAGCACTGTGTACAGCAGCCTATCTTACTGAGCAAAGCAGCACAGTTCCCATTCTTGTTAGCACAGAAAGGAAGAAAAAGCAACTTACCATTTTTTAAAAAGGAATTTTTAAAAAAGCCTTCCTATTCCTTATGCCTGTCCAAGGATAAAGACAATCGTAAAATGTTAAAAGGAGTGGAGTTGATTTGATTGTGCTTCTGGTGTTCTATAGACAAACATATGTTTTTCTCTCATGGGGGGAATTCTGTCAAAATTAGTTATGTGGATTTTCACAATAGTTCAGCTGGAATGGGAAAGTAAATTCAGCAGGGGAAAGCACCTATTGGCTAGCACTTGTGTATCACCAATACACATATGTGTAAATCCCTAAAGGAGTTTTACAACTGTTATCAGTGCTTACTTTTTTTTTCTTTTACTGAAAGTCAAAAAAAGAATATATAATGACTATGTACAGTGCATCTTTTACAAAAAGCAGCCCCTTTGATGCATAAGATAAGTACAAGATTGGCAAGATATATGCACAAATATTTTGTGTTGTCTTTGTCTTAGCAGTTTATTGCTAAAACAACCATCTCTGCTTTGGGAAAGAAGGAGGTGAAAAAGGATGGCAAAGAATGAGGGAGAGACACTTAAATTATCTTCGCTTGTACTATTACAAAAAAGGGGAAAGCAATACAATGGATTGAGAGGTGATAGTTATTTCATTATTTGTCACAAGGAAAACCATCTACTGTGCCACATAAGCCCCAATCTCTGATATGACCCCCAGACAAAATGGTTGGTTAGAACCAAAGTTAGACATAAACTAAATAACTTCAGCTTAGAGCCTTCCAATTTGAAGAGGGCTTTCAAAATTTTATAGTTTTTTAAAAAAAACTTGTTATAGCGTTATTATAATTTCATATATGAATGTCTCCATAAAGTAAGCCCTCCTATTCTCCGTTAGCCTTTAACAAATGGAGTCTCTACCACTTCTCATATCTGAAGGTCTCACAAAGTCTAAATCCAGCCATGTAGCTGCTGCTGTGGCTGGCAGTACTGGATATCTGGGG